>CM070095.1:4532500-5012500 GCA_036178185.1 Liparis tanakae | reverse complement strand
TTAATCCCCAAGGGGAAATTTGTTGACAACAGTAGCAGCACCGATAAAACTAAACACAATAAAATATAAATATAAGAAAGAAAGAAAGTGACTGTGCATAAAGTAAAGTGTGCAAAGTGAAATATGAAATACGAAATAACATAAAATAAAATATATATGTATATATACACAGCATATACACAACATATATGTAAATGTAAATAAAGCACTGTAAAATTAAATAAAATATAATATATATATATATATATATATATATATATATATATATATATATATATATATATATATATATATATATAGACACATGTGTGTGTCTTCAAGCTATAATTCCTGTTGTGTTAACTCTGTGCCTCCATACAACTTTAGAATAGGAAGCAAACATACAAAATAAGCCATGAAACAGAAGTGCAAATAAAGCCGTCTCACTCGAAGCATAGATAAAATAAAATAAAATATATATGTATATATACACAACATATATGTAATACAGCACTGTCAATATATATATATATATAGTGTGCAAAATGCAAAGTGTGTGTATGTGTGTAGTGTAAATGAAATGTGTGCAGTGCAGATGTGGAAGCAAAACAAATCCATCCTTGAAACCGTGGCGATGCTGGCGCCATGTTCCTTAATACAACCTCCACCGGCACACAAATAACTGTTATGTTGCTGGTTTCTCTCTATTCTGAAGCTGGTGAATTATGGAATCCGGGGCGGTGTTGCTTTTGCATGAGTGAAAGGTATCCGAGATGAATGTCCGCGCTGCGTAAGCCCGTGGTATTAGCAGTATTATCAGGCTTAGCTTCGGCCTTGCATGCATAATGTATCTACCTATCCATCAATAGAGGGAGGATGGCTGCAGCTGGCTGCAAACATAAAAAAAAGTAGTGACTGATCAAAAGACCAAGGGGGTAGTGAGAGTCAAGACTCCTCCTGCGTTAGGAAGGACATGCAAATGCGCTCGCAGTGGGGGGGGAGGGATTTGCATTTCAGGAGCGTGTGTTTAATATATGCGAGTGTCTGCATATGTGTGTGTATCGCCGAGCAGATTGTCTGGACGTGCGTGTAGAGATCAGTGGTTTCAAGTGTGTGTGTGTGTGTGTGTGTGTGTGTGTGTGTTTAAAGATACACTAATCATCTCATGTGTACACACACACACCTCATAACCTTTGGGTGGTTACAGGAGGACAAAGCTTTGGTCTCGCTTTTAATTAAAACATCACTTGCCAAGGTCACAGACTGGGTAACACTGTTTTGTGTGCGTGTGTGTGTGTGTGTGTGTGTGTGTGTGTGTGCGCACACGTTCATGACTGAGTGTATGATTTCCTCTCTGTGTCCACTGGGACAACGTTAATTAAAACGTGTAAGCGGAATCAAAGAAGGAGCAGCAGAGAACAAAAGAGGGAGAGAGAGAAAGAGCGGAGGAAGAGAGGAGAGAGGAGAAACTCTTTGACTACAGGAGAGACTGACAGAGGTGGATTTATAAGAAAAGAGAAATTGGAAAGGGTTAAATGGTGAGAGAGAAAACATCTGACAGAGAGGGATCGTTAGCGAGAGAGAGAAGTAGCGAGAAAGAGAGAGTGAATAAATATCCAGAGTCAATTTTTAAAAAGGAAAGAGGAAATAATTAAGATGGATGGAGAAGGAAAGCAAGAGTAAACGTCCGGTTCTACGCTTTGATCAGAGGAAGTGGGCGTGTTGGCGGCCAAAGGTCTGGTGGTTTGAAATTAAAACTACAGCCACAGGGCTCAATGTGGAGAGAGAGAGTTTGTGTGTGTGTGTGTGTGTGTGTGTGTGTGTGTGTGTGTGTGTGTGTGTGTGTGTGTGTGTGTGTGTGTGTGGGTGTGTGGGTGTGTGGACTCTGATACATGATACAGTTGCCGGGGGAAAGCTATTTATTTAGAAAACAGGTGTGTGGTGAGAAGAGCAATTAATCAGGGCAGTAGGCTGCATCACGCATGTACAGCACACACACACACACACACACACACACACACACACACACACACACGCACGCGTGTGAGCTGATTACTGTGATTGTGCGTAAGAAGGAGGAAGAAAAATAGAATCAAATGAAAACTCATTGGGAAGGTTGAACAGTTGCTTAGGAAATTGCTATGATTTAGATTAACCATCCAGAAGTCATTAATTTAACCCTCTATCTCTCCGCAGGCTATCTTCTGTCACCACTACTAAAATATTATAACATCTGTGGTCCCAAAGCAGAACATTGGCAGTTCATTACAAGGGCACTTGTCTGGCCGGACACATATACACATATATACATATAAAGTATGTATATGAATAGGATTACTGCCTGACTCCATTTATATGAAGATATATACTGTTATGAACAGAGACATTCAACACACTAATGATCCACCGCCCACCGCATTTTAGTTACACCAGTTTAATCCCTCAACAGCTTCCCACCACATAAACGCTACTGAGGAATTGAACCCATGTCTCTGGTATGGTGCTGCGTCTCCTCACCATCAGCATCCACCTCATTAGCGCTGTTTGTGTTGTTGTTTGTCTGTGGCACCTCAGAGAGGCGAAACCAGAGGGAGGAAGTATCTATTATATAAGGACGTGAATATGTCCTTGTTGGAATAGTTAAATAATAATCTCTTGATGGAGAAAGAAATCAATTATTGTTCAATTATTAACTTTTGTTTGCCTTGTGCTCTCTTCCAGGGTCAGAACTGTGAAATACCCATCAACGCCTGTATTAGTTTCCCGTGCTCGAATGGAGGAACCTGCCACATCCAGCCTGGCCGTGAGGACCACTTCAGGTACAGATCTGTGGTTAACTAATGAGGCTTAGAAGGAACTGGCAGTTTCAAACACTGGGAAGGGATTGTGTGTGTGTGTGTGTGTGTGTGTGTGTGTGTGTGTGTGTGTGTGTGTGTGTGTGTGTGTGTGTGTGTGTGTGTGTGTGTGTGTGTGTGTGTGTGTGTGTGTGTGTTAAAGCCACCAACTGTCTGCCTGTTTTCAGTGCAGTTTATTTTTGTCTATCAAACCGGCATCTTTTTTGTTTTTATACGACATGTAAGAGATTTAGAGGAATAAAAGAGTAGTTTTAAAGAAGTCCTTCGGGAATCCAATTACGCTGTAGGTAAATCCGTACCGCCCTTTCCCCGGTACCGACATCAGATTCTGCATTAGTCTTATCGACTCTCCGTTCCCAGAATGTAAATGTGTGATTTATTTTTTTTGTTATGCAAAAACGATTTAAAACGGCCTATAAAAAGAATATGCATTTGATCAAGCCTCATTTGTAAGCTGTGTTTTTTTTATTGTAAAATTTTAGAAGGAACAAGGAGAATGTTGCATGAGACTGAATACATGCACATGTCATTAAACTACTTGATATGAACTGTAGAAAAATAAATCCCCACTGAAAATATTCTGTGAAAATATTATCCTCAACAAATTAGCTGTTAGCTGTGATTTGAAGGCAATGTAAAACATAAGCACAATCATTCATCTTTATTGTATGGCTCAGTTCTTCCCAGTAACCCCAGTTTCATATTCGTACAGTTTCACACATTCACACATGGGAGCCGCCCAACACAATCGCAGTCTGACTCTCGGCTGCAGAGCCGGGGGTCAAGAGCGTCTCGGTGGCAGCTGTTGAGGGAGTGGAGCTGATACACGATACACTCAAACATGCTTTACACACTTTGGCCTCATTAGAACAAGGTGCCGGGAGACGAAATATAACTCAAGTAGTGGACCACAGACCGAAAGCATACCAACATGTTTGTAATCTGATAATTATAAGCATCTGTAAAGTATGTTTTTTTCATTGAGTGCATTTTTAACAAAACAGACACATTAAATACACCAAATGGGACACTCTTGAACACTCTTTGAAAAACCAAGGAGGCAGACTTAGAGGTGGAATTGCTCCGCTTGAAAAAAACATTAAAATACTATATAATGTGCAAATTGAGACAATATGTGTGCATAAACTCGTGCACGCGGAATCATGTCCCTGCAAAAGCTCAGATCAAATCCCCTCTTGGTCCCAGATTCACGACAAACAGCCTCTACGATTGAAACAATTGTCATAAATATCTTAACCAGATTTCTCTGTTCCCTAACGAGGCCTTTGCCCTTCGTGAAGCTTTGATGTGCGTCTGGCCTTTAACGTCCTGGGTGGTTGTGCTATTAGGCGTCTCCTTACCCTTTACACACTCCGAAGCCTCAGCGACAACCAATCATACGGGCCTCTTTTATTGGCCGCTGTGATTGAGACAGGTGTGCTTCCTTTATTCCATGTTGCATAAAAAGGTTTCACTTTGTTATTGTCACTTTTAGCTCTTCTGGCCAGCACATATACTAGATATAGATATATAGTTATTGATAGATAAAGTGTTTTTGTTCTAAGTGGCTGATGGAGACCAGACCACAGATTAAAGGAAACTGGTTGTGGGCAGTCATATGACTCCAATGGGTTGATGTTGCTCTGTGTCTGCTGGATGTGTAACCAGGCAACTGGATGCTAATATGTGCCACAACAAAGGTCCAAATGTGTTCAATGCAGCTTTAAATCTAGATTTCTGAAACCAGTGGACAGATGTGGCGGGGTAACCAAATGACGAGCCTCCATGTGTGGGAAAAGAGAGTGACTGAGATGAAAGCCTGTGTGCGTGTGTAAATGTAAATATGTGTGTGTGTGTGTGTGTGTGTGTGTGTGTGTGTGTGTGTGTGTGTGTGTGTTTTGAGTGTGTCTGATCTATCATAAGGAGTTAACTGGACTGCGATAAGAAGGGTGGGAAGAGGAGAGAGAGATCAAGGGCTAGAGAGGAGAGAGCAATACATCTCAAGATTTGGGGAGAAAAAGAGTGAGGGGGGGGGGAAGATCAATGGAGGGAAGGAGGAGGCTTTGATTATTATTTTAGAGTTGCCCATGTGCTTATTGTCCTGCCATCAAACAAACTAAAAAAGAAAGCAAGTTAATCCCAGCATGTTTCTTTCTCATCTTGGTTTTGTTGATGCTGGAGATGCTTCGACTTCTGTTGTTTCGTAATGAAACATCCACCGACTAGAAAGAGATGACATAAATCAAAGGGCCACGTTCAAAAGAGCTGACTGCCTTTAAGTGTGAGTGCAGAGGAAGACACGGAGGTTGCGTGTGAAGCAGTAATAGTTAAAATATGAGGCATGAAATAGTGTCTCTTGTTGGATGGACAGGATGGATGAAAACCCACTGGAATACAAACTTAATTGTTTTCTTTCGGGCTCTTATAGAGTAATTTAAGGGGGAAGTGAGGTGGAGCATCTGATTGATTTGATCTCAGGTTGTGCGGCAGGAGTGTGTGTGTGTGTTCACCGTCTCATAATGCGCATTGTGTGTGCAGCTGTGTGTGTCCGCCGGGCTTCGAGGGCCTTCGGTGTGAGATGAACCCCGACGACTGTGAAGACAACGACTGTGAGAACAACTCCACCTGCATCGACGGAGTCAACAACTACACCTGCGTCTGTCCACCCAACTACACAGGTACACACACACACACACACACACACACGAGCGCGCACACACACACACATATACGTCTACTCTCAGATGCTCATGAAATCATCAGTCTTTGCCAGCCCTCCTCACCCCCCGAGAGGCTGGGAGGGCCACCGCATTCCTCCATTACTGCACGCACACAAACACACACACACAAACAAACACACACGCACACACACATCCAAAATCATATTTTCCACTTTACTTGACGGAAAGTTAGTAATGGACAGCCTGTCCACAGTGACCTGGAACTGAACTTATGGGAGGTTTATTAAGAGCAATCACACAGGAAAGAGAGAGAGAGATGGGAGGGGGGGGGGGGGGGTAATGTGCAATGAGGGACAATGGACTCGAAGGAGAGAGAGAGAGAGAGAGCGAGAGAGAGAGAACTGTGTTGGTGCAGCAAGTTGAACTGCTGACTAGGGAGTTTTGTTTTTATATCTGTGACAGTGTCCTCTAAAACACACACCCGCACACACACACACACACACACACACACACACACACACACACACACACAGCTGGTCCCCTTTGACACTGGAGCTCAGTCAATATACACACACACTCACCCGCACACGCACTATGTCATTATCGTTGTTGGCATAGAGCAGCCTCTTAAACTGCCAGCCACCTTACCACTTACAGCTGTTGCACACACACAAACCGACACACACACTGACACACACACACACACATACACACACACAGCTGGTGACTGGCTCTGAACCTCCACTCAGCTCAGTGAAGCGAGGCGTACTCATCAGGTGTCCCAGAAGAGGACAGTCCTCCGCTCAGCGCTGAGCATTCTCCAAACACAGCTACCAGGAGAAACCACTGGGGGGGGGGGGGGGGGGGGGGGGGCAGCTATAAGGTCACAAGACTTTTAAACGGCTGATACTAAGTTTCTGCAACCAATTCAAATAGAAGAAAAAAACACTATAGAAAGCTGGACATGAGAATGAATGTGCTGCATTCTGTCTTGTAGATTATGATATTTTTCCGAAGGTGTACATTTTCAGAAGGTCACCAAGAACATTTAGGTTAATTCTCTGGAGATGATGCAGAACACACGTTTATGAATGTAGGTTATGGGTTGAGCAAAGTGGTGACGATTCTCGATGAGTCAATAAACTTATCGAGAACCATAAATATCCATATTACATAATCTGGCCAGAAGTTTTGTTCAGGGCCAAATCATCCAGTCATCTATATCACCTTCATTCCAAATAATATGAGCCAGTTTGACAATTCTAAAGGCTCAAATAAATGATAACCAATTTTTTTTTTTATTATGAGGGTCAATATTTCAGCAACACATTGTGTTTCATATTCATATTTACTGTTTATATGCTCATATTGTTATCTCTTAAATATATTCCGGTTAGCACATTGCATAAATGAATCACTCTCACAATAACGATGTGCTGGTTTCAAAATGTTATAGTGTTGTGTGAAAGAAAAGAAAGACGAGCAATCTTCCAACACACTAGGGAAGACCAAAGGCCAGTCACCAAATCATAGGAAGGTATCGCAGCTAATTTCCCGTTGATAAATGAATGTTGACATCTTTAACCGAGTCTCCAAAGGAGACCCTGAGTGTAGATTTAATAGAACTTGTTTGTCTTCATTTGCTGGAGCTTAAATATGTTCAGATGTCTCTCCCAGAGAGAAGAGTGCTGGAGACGGACAGGCGGGATTAGATTAAAGCAGACAGAGAACGATGGAAACGTGCTTGACCTTTCTCACTCCCCTCTTCCTTCATACGACCAGTTTCAGCTCCTGCTTTTGCACACACTGTTAACCCCGCCCAGCCTTTGAGCGTGTGTGTGCGTGTGTGTGTGTGTGTGTGTGTGTGTGTGTGTGTGTGTGTGTGTGTGTGTGTGTGTGTGTACATGAAGACTTCCACTGCACATTATCTAACGGCTTTGAACAAGATAGACACATCCATAAATAATCTTTTTCCACCCCTTGTTTTTCTGTCATTTGAAACTGTTAGACTGGCCCTCTCCTCCCGTCTCTCTTCCTCCTCCATGTTAAGTCTTTCTCTCACTCTTCTCCCGTTACTCCCATGAATATTGATCTCTCTCTCTCTCTCTCTTTGTCACCAGGTGACCTGTGTTACGAGGTGGTTGAACCTTGTCTCCATGGTTTCGACCCCTGTCAGCACGACTCAAAGTGCGTCCATGTCGGCCGCACTTACAGGTGAGTGACAGCTTCGCAGGAGGTCGGCACTTAAAGGGGTCGGAGGTCACGTCACAGAGAGGGACAACAAAGTGACAGGAGCATCCGGGTCGAAATGTTAAAAGCTGGCTTTTTTTTCGGGGTAAAAAAGGATAATCTGTGCGGTCTCTGCTGGCCCGGGACATCAGCTCTTGATTAGACGAATACTCAACCAGACAGAAACGACCAAAAAGAAACACACGTGTTGTTTTTGTTTTGTTCATTCTACTATTTTGTATTTTTGTTTTATTTTACTATGTAGTTTTATTTTCCTCTGTATGCCACTTCCTTTGAATTTTTGTGTTTAAAAAAAAAAAAAAAAAAAGCCGGTCAAACCCCGTTAACTACAATCACAGCGTGTATCATTTTTTTCATTTATTGAACGGGTTTGTTAATAACTCAATAATAATAACTAATATTAGCATCTCTGTGAAATTGGCTGATATCTGTGTACACACCACCATCTTCTCGCCAGTATTTCTGCCCGTACTACTTTATTTTCGTGGTAAAAACTGTGTGCCTCAAACTTTGTGGATGTTTTTACCTTTAGATGTGTTCTATAACCTTTCAGCTTCATTATAATGAAGTATAGAAATAGATTCTTAAACGTCTCGTTAACTATCTCAGAAAGATATTCGCTGAGGTTACATCGTTATGCTTCTTGGGCCGTGCACTTCTCTTTAACTAAATGCATTTGTGCACTGCAGCCCACTCGTGTATACTTTACACAACAATTCTGTCTTTGCACATTTTAGAATTTAGCCATTTTCCTAACTCTCTAATCAAGTGAAATCTACGTTTATTTTTGCTTTATTTGAATAGAACTGTAATGCACTCTTTGTACATGAAGGTAGCCCGTTGCTCACACACATCCCATCCATATGTCCATGTCCCTTCAGGTGCGAGTGTTTACCGGGCTACGTGGGCCAACACTGCGAGCAGGACTACAACGACTGCCTGGAGAATAAGTGTCAACACGGAGCGGAGTGTGTGGACGCCGTCAACGGCTATACCTGCGTCTGCAAAGAGGGCTTCAGGTGAGAGTCATGGAAACGCACCGCGGATACACAAACACAGTTACACAAACACAGTAACACAAACACACTTACACAAACACAGTTACACACTGCAGGGCCAGACTGGGGAGGGGGGGGACACAGATGGAGCTCATTAATCAGACACATGACTGTGTGTGTGTGTGTGTGTGTGTGTGTGTGTGTGTGTGTGTGTGTGCGCGCGTGTGTGTGTGTGTGTGCTTGTGTGGGTGCGTGTGGGTGTGTGCATGTGTTTGTGTGCGTGATTGTGTGTGTGTGTGTGTGTGTGTGTGTGCGTGATTGTGTGTGTGTGTGCGTGCATGTGTTTGTGTGAGAGAGTGTGTGTGTGTGTCTGTGTGTGTGTGTGAGCGTGTGTGTGTGTGTGTGCGTGCGTGCATGTGTGTGCGTGCACGTGTGTGCATGTATGTGTATGTCTGTAGCAGATGCAGCTCCATGTGGTTAATTATAGCAGGGAGAAACAAATTCATCACAAGGGACAGACAGAGAGAGTGAGAGAGAGAGAGAGAGAGAGAGAGAGAGAGAGAGAATTGTAAAGGCAGATCAGGAAATTTAAAGAAAGGTTTAGACTTTCAAAGGTGCAACCAGATGCAGTAGAAAACCATCATCACAGTAAATTACATTTCATTTAGCTGACGCTTTCATCCATTCACACACCGTAGACACAGCTACAGGGAACAATTCAGGCGTACGTGCCTTGCTCAAGGGCACATCGACTTGGGCAGGGATTGAACCGCCAATCCTCCACCCACAGTGGTATATTTATATCTGAGTGGTTGTATAATTATTTACACAGTCGGTTTGTCATGTGATGCTGATAAGAGACGTCCGCTTCCTTCAGGGCGATTACCGTTCCGGTTTCACCGACGTAATCTCCAAATGTAATTCAAAATACAGAGCAGGAATTAAACAAGTTTCATCACGGGATACGGAGACAGCGAATCACCGCGTTAAAACTCGATGGATTAATCGTCTGTGTGGTCTGCTCCTCCCTCAGCGGGCTGTTCTGTGAGAACCCTCCACCAATGATCTTGCTGCAGACCAGCCCCTGCGACCAATCAGACTGCCAGAACGGCGCCCAGTGCCTGGTGGTTGCCGGGGAGCCCGTCTGCCGCTGCATGCCCGGTTTCTACGGCAACAAATGTGACAAGATGGCCACCGTTCACTTCCTGGGTCGGGATGGATACGTGGAGCTGCCGAGCGCGAAGCTCCGTCCCACGGCGCATATCTCATTGCAGGTAACGTCATGACCTTTGACCTCTGCTAACAGAGTATTGCTTCTGTGGGAATCATTGAATGGAAAATGTCTTCTTTAAAATGAACTGAAAATGTATCGTAATGTATCCTGCTTTACTTAATGAAACTCCTATCTTTTAAAGTACGTCAACGTTTACAAGTACAGAAGCCATATTCGGCTGCACAACATGGAAAACATTTATGGGCTTCTTAAAATAGAGCTGCAAGTTGCACGACTTAGTGCCGATGAAGCAAAGTAAACATCTGCTACATGCATTTCCTTGCTTGCACACACACACACACACACACACACACACACACCTATTCACACGGACCATACATTTTTTACACCTGAGACACATCCGAAAAGAGAAATATTTTGGAAATCCTCCTTCTTGGAAATGAGAGTGAACAAAAGAGCAACAAGAAAAGGAGGGCAGCTCATTGATATTTACCACCTGTTTGGATCTGAGTGTAGGTGTGTGTGTGTGTGTGTGTGTGTGTGTGTGTGTGTGTGTGTGTGTGTGTGTGTGTTCCTGCCAGGAGCTTTCTGTGTCAGTGCCAAGGTGGTTAAAGCTCTACCAAGAGAACTGAGGCAGGAGAGTGAAATGAAAATGGAAAAAAAAGAATGAAAGGGCCATAGCACTTCATAAATCACTGGATGGTTGTTGTTTTGTTCTTTAACACTTTTTCTCTTTTCTTTCCGTCTGCATACCAGTTTTCTCTTCGCCCACTTTTCTTTCTGTGACTTTCTTCTCCTGTTCTCTACGTTTCTCCCTCTTTTTCTCTCCTCGCTCTCGTCTTTCTCCGGCAGCTTGTTAGCAGGTGTTGACTTGGCTCGGCTCCATTGAAGCCAGAGTGTTAAGTGCTAGGCCCCATGGCCCCATTTCCACTTGCTAGTTAGTTAGTGCTCAGCATTGTGTGTGTGTGTGTGTGTGTGTGGCTGTGTGTGTCTGTGTGAGTCTGTGTGTAGGTGCATCTATGTGTGTCTGTGTGAGTCTGTGTGTGTATGTGCGTCTATGTGTGTGTGTGTTTGTCTGTGTGTGGCTGTGTGTGTCTGTGTGAATCTGTGTGTGTATGTGTGTCTGTGTGAGTCTGTTTGTGTATGTGTGTCTGTGTGTGTGTGTGAGTCTGTGTGTGTGTCTGTGTGAGTCTGTGTGTAGGTGCATCTATGTGTGTCTGTGTGAGTCTGTGTGTGTATGTGCGTCTATGTGTGTGTGTGTGTGTGTGTGTTTGTGTGTGTGGGTGGCAGTATTTGCATTTTCTCCTTAACGGTTTCACGGTGTCACGTACCAACTTGAATTTAATTGAAATTAGCATCAATTTACGAAAGAAAAGCGCTTTTACATGTTTGTGCTTTGAGATGCTGTGTAGATTTCACAAGATGCCGTGTAGATTTGACAAGGTTTAGACAGTCAACAGAGAAGTGAAACACAGTCGTACCCAAAACATTGACATTGTTTTAAAGGCGTAAAACTAATCAGTAACAAGTTGTCAAAATGAGTTCATTGTACCAAAACAAAGTATAGCAGAAAAGTGAGAAGGAAGGTGGTGAAGCGAAATGGTTTGCAGCAGCTGAGAACATGACATCATTACATTTAGTTTGCACATATCCTTAATAGCTACATTTATATGTATGAACCAAAGCTGGACTCAGTCTGCCCGGCAGCAGGTGAGGCGTAACCCTCACTTTTGCCTTAATTAACTAGATGTGTTGGGTTTCATCTTCAAAAAGTGTACTGTAGGGAAACCATGATTGTTTGCCAAATGACTCAATTAGACAATTAAATTAACACACACGCTGTACATTGGCAATCTTAAGTGTGTGTGTCTAATCTCACAACCAATACTCAATGTTTTCATCCTGCTGTGTTGCCATAGTTGTGTTTTCAAAGTGGGTAACAATAGTGATTACATTAGTTATCAAAAGAAAATCAAAGAGAGTTCAGTTCAGAAATGCAGTATTTTTGTGGAGAGGGACCGTTGTTCCGTCTTTCTGAGAGTGTGAAACCAAGAAATGCCTGAGGCACAGACATTTGCTTTTTTTTTCATTTGGTTTTGTCTGGACTTATGTTAAAACAAATGTATTTTCTCCCTCCTCTGTGTCTCTCCAGGTGGCTACAGATAAAGACACGGGGATTCTGCTGTACAAGGAGGACCACGACCCTCTGGCTCTGGAGCTGTACCAGGGACACATACGACTCATCTACGACATCGCCACCTACCCCCCCACCACCGTGTATAGGTACAGACCCTCGGACCAAAACTCTCTCTCCCTTTCTTAATGAGTTGCTTTATTATGTTATAGTTTAAACACAGTTTAGGTTTTTTTAATTCCCACAGAATTACTCTTGTAACCTATTTATACGCACACTCATATTACTTTCCTTTCAATAATACATGCACATCCATTTCAAGTTACGCTTTTTTAATTAAAAGAAAGCTATATTTCGCAATAAATCCAGATTATACAGGGGTGCAAATTAGATTAAGTGCACTTAGGAAGTAACACATTCTCTCGGAAACATTGAAATCATCTTTTTGAATACACTGAATGAATCGACTGTACTTTATGACTTTTTACAAAATTCTAGTTTTACAGAGGTTCAGGGGAGTGCACGGAGACTTATGAATTCATAAAGTCACACACACACACACACACACACACACACACACACACACACATTCACCAACAACTAAAGGTTTCAAGGATCTGAGGTTTTCATTTACAGTAGTTGAAACACCTTTAAGTAGGTGCTGATCTGGCCATGGGCACACAAATCCACCAGCATAGTCTTTCTCTCTCACACACACACACACACACACACACACACACACACACACACACACACACACACACACATACACACGGTAGCAGATACATCTATGAGTGCTTCCCTCTAGAAACAAACATGAACTCAGAAAGAATCCTTTCCCATCCTGACTAGACGTTCATGTCCCTGAGCGAAAGCCTCCAATTAAAACTTCAAACACTGGGAACAAAAAGCTCATTCAGTGCGTGTAGCACCTTGGATATTATATGATAAACCACGCTCACAGTATCACAGGTGGAGACACACGGAGGTGGGCTAAGGAAAACAGTGATGGTAATCCAGGAAAAGACCAGGATAATGTTTTCAGTCGTTTCGTGCAGCAGAAACCATTTAGGGTTTTTGTGAAACATATGCAGATGTATTACAGCATGCGGCAATGCATACAAACACAAAGAAACCACATGTGCAAAAAATCACCCGATATGTTCCCATGATTTTAATTCAAAGTGAGTGATGGGGGCAACGTTTTCTTTTGAATTGGTCCAGCACTGAGGGATAACGCTGCAGAGGGCGGCAATGTAATCGCTCGGGGGCGATTCCTCACCGTTAATGTGCGTCCACTAAAAGTGCTTTTCTTTGGTCACCGACAGGCTCGGATTGTTATTATAAGTGTCTAACAACATTATGGAAAGAACCCTACCCAGGGAAATAAAAGTGTTTACTTGACCTCTCACTCGAGCGGGCCTGTTTGTTATCGTGTCGTGTGAGAAGGGAGTGGCGGCGTTGTCAGAGTTCAGGAGGCGGGACTTTGATTTATCCAAATTATTTCTCATGTCTGGATATTTAGCTGATTTGAACAATATGGATGAGATTTCTCTGAGCGAACAGACAGACCGGATCAAGTGTGAGGTTCAAAAAAAAGTTCCGTACTGTTGTCAGACACACATAATAACAGAAACAAGAAAATGGGGAAAATACATCTCAGGTTAAAAAAATCTAAAGCTGCCGCTTTTCAGTTTTTAAATATCAAAGTCATTGTATCTTCTTCAAATCCAGAAGGAAAGTAGAGTTTTGAATAACACAAGTTGGACTGAATCATATTCCATTGGATACAGTCACAAAAAAAGTATTATAGATATGAGCCTGAGGGGCCGTGGGCTTCTCTCAGCCCTTTTTGTCATAGTATAAAATTGTATTATACATAATGTTATTGTCATGGTTTCCATTCGAACCCGCCTCACAAACTAAATAGAAACTTTTTTTCCGGTGAAAGGTGGCTATAATGAAGGGTAATCTGTCATAATAATACAAATTCACAGCATATTGTCGACACTGTGCAGCATGGATGTGTGTTATCTGGCCTTATTGTCGCGTCTTGTTGACTCACCTTGTTGTCCTCGCCATTTAAGAGGAGTGACTGAAGGGTGGATTGATGGAGGTCAAAAGGAGGAGGGAGGGTTTTACTAAGAGAAAGGAAAGAGAAAAGAGAGAGAGAAGAAGGGCCATCTTCACATGGAAGAAGAGAGAGAGAGAGAGAGAGAGAGGTAATGATTGGCTCTTATTGATTCTGTCTTTAGTGTCTGTGGAGTAACGAGGAAGAGAGAGGTGAGACGGATACGAGATTCAATCCCATGTATACGTTCAGTTTGCAACACATGAACACACAACAGCATGCAAAACACACAAAAAAACATTTGATGACATGCAACACATGCCACATTTGCAGCAATATTTCATTATCATTTCAGGACTGCTGCCACGATGAAGTGTGTTAAAAAGATCCATGTGGTGGAATGCAAGATCACATACTGTCCCCACGTTACTGTAACACTTAATGTCAATGAGTGGGCACTGTCCTGCCAATCCAAATAGAGATGATGCTTCTCGAATTTCTCGCAGTGGCAGATAATGAAAGGTGTTAAAGGAAAGGAAAAATAACTTCCAACATTTAGTGCAGCATGGAAAACTTGAAAAAGACCCAACAATACCACCGGTGTGAGACAGAGGCTACCAATCATCTTGACCAAGGTCTCATTCTTTATGGCAATTATACCAAAGTATGAAAATACATTTTACAGGACTATATAAATATTGAAAAATTCTTTCTGTACCAGTTTTGAATGATCACACCAGGCTGGGTAAAACATGCCAACTGCAAATGAAGGCAGAGAGAGAGAGACAGATGCTAGTGTAATTGGATGAATTAAAGGAGAGAGAGAAGGAAGATGGAGAGACGAAGGAGGAGAAATGAGGGAGAGGTTATATGGCTTTCTAATTTACTCACCATTCTTCGCAAATTTCTTTAAAGCGTTTGACGTCTGTGGTTTTGGCTCCAGCTCGGTTCTTTTGTCTCTGCAGATAGAAACAAGGTCACAGGAGGAGGAGAGGCTGGTAGCCTCGCTGCCTCGGAGGATAATATGCAACCGGTTCATAACTAATTTGACTTGAGGATTAGGAACGCTTTGTTATATTATATATCCTGCAAGTAGCTGCAGGAGGCGAAAAGCAAAGCCACAAATGTAATACTTCAAGGGCAAGATTGTTACTACATCGGGCATTTCAAACATGATTCACTTAAACCCGCTCAATTTTTGCATGTGTAGTTTCAGGGTGTGTGTGTGTGCCCGCAGGAAAATGTGCATTTATTTTCGGTTACTCTGCAGTCAGGAGGTGAAAAGCATAATTTGGAGTGGACAATTTCTTTGCCATTGCACACGGTGTCAGCATTCACAGTGAAGCCGTTAGTGAGCTCTCATGAGCTCTACGGTCACGCCTCTGCAGTCACATGTATTCAGAGAAAACTTCCTTCCTCTCCTCCGATTTTAAAAGTTACACCAAGAACATCCACATCGCCCGTGGAGGTTATTTTGTTGTGTCGCGTTGTGTTGGTGAACGTGAACTCTGTGTCTTGCCTTCCCTGACCTTTGATAGGCTGACGCAAACAAACAGCTTCATTGTCATGATTCAATTCAATTCAATTCAGTTTATTTGTATAGCCCAGTTTCACAAATTACAAATTTGTCTCGGAGTGCTTTACAGTCTGTACACATAGACATCCCTGCCCCAAAACCTCACATCGGACCAGGAAAAACTCCCAAATAACCCTTCATGGGGGAAAAAGGGAAGTAACCTTCAGGAGAGAACAGAGGAGGATCCCTCTCCAGGATGAACAGATGAATAGATGTCATGTGACCAGAAGGACATATTTAGAGTTAAAATACATTCAATGAATATGACAGAGTTTATGAACAGTTCATATTTAGGCATATTATGATGATGTGACGCTCTAGTGGAGCCTGTAGGTGAGCACGGGGGCAGCTGGAGAGCAAGAGCCCTGCTGCTGCTGCTGCAGACCACGGCCTGCTCTCGGAGACCTCAGCAGGGCGGATATGTGCCGAGAGGTCGTCTGGGGGGTGTAAGGTATTCTGAAACAGGGCACTACGCAGATGGTGGAAAACAGGCTTCTGGATGCGCGTGAATTAAGTTATCAACATTTAATGTCAAGAAGTGTAAAACAAACAATCAAAGCTCTCGGCCGTGCTCTTCCTCAGCCTTCCGGCCTCGGGCGATACCAGTACAAGAGGGCGATTCCTCTTTTTCTGGAAGTTTTGTCACTCGGGGTCAAAACGTCATTTCCGGTCAAGTATTTTCACAATAAAATTCCCGTCTATTATTTCCAGTATTAAAGTCACCTTCACAATAAAAGTCCCTTGTTACTGTAAGTCACGTCACGGATTTCAACCGGCTTCGTCGATCTATAATCCTAACATACAGTCACTCTCATGAACATACATTAATTCTTACCATTTACATTTGCATTCAGTAAACATTACCCCTATGGTTCATAATACATTAATAACGATATTAATATTCTCCCTAATAGTTTCTATTATAATATCTTTCTATATGTATTCATTTAAAACATAAGACCTCTGCAGATGTTATCAAAATAAACTATTACCACCTAACAGTAGCAAGACTTCACTCCGTATAGATTGTCCACACTTTCTGTTTCTTTAAGATGAGTAGAAACCACATGTGACTTATCCCAAATAGGACGTAAACCAGAATATGTGCTGATGTTCACACTATATAAGGCATTGTGGAAAGGCAAGAGGAAGACGAGGGGAATGGAGGGTTAGAGAAGGAGGAATGAAAGAATGAAATGATGGGCTTAATCTAATTAGCTGGCCCAGATGGGGAGGGGCGGAGACTGGGTTGAAAAGGTCGAATGGGGGAGAGAGGAGGACATTCGGAGGGACGTCTAGATGCATAGAAAGACAGATTGATCCGTCGAGAGGCAGACACAGATAGAGAGATAGACAGAAAGACAGATGGATGGAGTGATGCTAGGCGGAAGGCAGGAGCGAACGAGCAGACAACAGGACAAAGAGATAACTGGGCGGGGTACGTCGCCCGCCAGAGGAGGAAGAAAACAGATGGATAGAAACAGGCGAAATAAAAAAAAGAGACACGGTTGATTTGGAGGATGGATGAAAGATGAGAGAGGGATGACACAAGGGATGGAGTGAAAGATGGGGAAGAGCAGAGGGGAAAAGTAAACCACAAAGTGAGTCAGGGAATTATCCTTGTCTGGTGTTGTTAACTTGACACAGGCCACGCCTGAGAGGGAGACAGGCAGAGAGCAAGAGGCACCGGCAGAAAGTACAGAGAAAGAAAGCGTTAAATAGAGACAGGTGAAAACAGACAGGGGTAAAGAGAGGAGTGTACAGCGGCAAAAAAAATAAAAAAGGAAAGATTGTGAAAGAGAGCAAATAGAGCCTTAAATTGGAAGACAAACGGAGGCCAGAGAGCGTCACGTAAGAGGAGGCAAGAGAGAAGAGAAGATTGGAAGCGAGAGACAGAAACAGTGACCCATAGACCCAAATCATGTCTGAGCACCACGCTCAGCACCGAGTCCACACTGGGTCCATGTTATGTTTAGGGTTAGCAATCTGGAAGGAGGCGAGGCTCAGCTCCAGGCCCGGGGCTCGTTTTACCACGAGCCTCTATGTATTCCTTTGTGCGTGCCATCTTTTCATGTCATGAGCCTGAGCGTTGCAAATGGCCTATCTTATCCACGCTCATTTGGAAAAGCATTATGGAACTGACTGGAACCGCATGGCCACGCATGGCACAGCAGGACGTCCTGCCACCATTCGACTGATACGCTTTCAGGATGGCGTAACGACTTAACCACCGCCATCTGAGCACGGCTCATTCTGGCGGATCCCTGGCATGGCTCCGTTCACACGGGCACTGCACTCGTGCAACTGAGGGCCACGTATCGGCGCCCTGCCGTCCCCGGGAGGCTCCTGAGCGTGGGTTTGTTTATCTTGTGTACTGCAGCCCACTGCTCCTTAATAACGAAGGATGGGTCAAATGCAGAGAAGAATTGTCCCACAGTGGGATCAATAAAAGTTTATATTATTATTATTATTATTATTATTATTATTATTATTATTATTATTATTATTATTATTATTAAGCCAGGAAGAGCATTGTGTTCAAGGCAGTTTTTGACAAAAAGCTGGAATGAAGCAGTGGTGGCCTGACCATGTCAGACTAACCCTGATAGTACGATTCAGTGGCGTGGGAGGCTTCGATTGTTGGATACCAATTCAATTAATGTTTCCCTATGAAAGAGACTATTGAAGCAGGACAACGTGGAGGCCTGATACACACATGTACATATGTATGCTATACACAAAACATGCAGAAAAGATCAAAAGCAAAATGATCTTAGGCACATGCACATCTGACCAGACGACATCTGGACAGGAGGTACGACCTGCAGTGAAGTGATGGAGGAGTGCATTAAAAGGAGGGAGAGTGGGTGATCTTTGGATTAATAGGAAAAAGACAAAGGAGAGAGATAGAGAGAGAGAGAGAGAGAGAGAGAGAGAGAGAGAGAGAGGCAGAAGCAGCGATAGGAGATGTTTACAAATCCTTCACTGTAGCAACAGATGAGCATGGTTGTGCATGCCCGGTGTCAAATGAACACGTGTGTGGGAGAGAGAACGTGTGTGTGTGTGTGTGTGTGTGTGTGTGTGTGTGTGTGTGTGTGTGTTTGTTGTGTATTAGTGTGTTACCCTTTACTAATGATGCACTAATCTCCCATCGGGTCAAAGAGAACACATCTATACTGTTATTCATCAGCGGGCAACCGAGGGAGGGAGGGATGCATGATACAGATGAGTAGTGGCAGTGGGAGTGATGGGAGGATGGCTGGACAGAGAGGAGACAGTTAAAGACAGAAGAAGGGAGAGGAGGGACGATGATGGATGGTTGGAGAGGAGGCGAGAGAGAGAGGGAATGCTACGGGGCAGGTGCTGTAACCCCTGTTTAAAGTATACTTCACTGAATAATACTCAATATTAAACAATGATATTGTATTTTGACATGTTGCAAATAACAAGAGAAAATCTGAAGGGGAAAAAAAGTAATCCTGTATATTGGACCAGACTTTTCATTAAGCAGCCTGAAAGGGTGGGAAGCCAGTGATGGATCATGAGCTGAAAAAGAGGACCAGTTGAGATGCCCACGCTGAAGGGTTTGAGGATCTGAGGGATGGCATGAAGCCCCTAAAGGAGACGCAGTTCACAGAGCATCAAGAATTAAAGTAAAATGAGCGCTAAGATACTTAAAGGCTAAATGATGATAGAAACACTACAAAGCTGAATCAACACTTAGGAAGTTTGTCGCAGGGCGGTTATATTGGTTTTCATAACGGTGTACAGCTGTATAGCCACTCTCCACACACAGCTTTGGCGTCTGAGATAAATAAGATATGGTCTGTATGTGGATACAATCACACACATTTGTACATACAGTATTTAGTTACAAAAAGGTCAGAGAAAAGATTTGATGCCCAGATTTAGATTTGTGAAGGGACCTAATCTGTGACCTGAATCTGGCTCTTAAGAACCGCGAGGCTGCGGTTAAACCAACAGACCCTTGAACAATATAGTTTTAAAACGCTCAGAGGAAATTCAAACATTCTAACGCTGAAACCGTAAAGGCCTGAAACATGAGCGCTCGTTCCTGGCGGTCTGCATCAAAACCCGACAAATCCCCTTCTGAAAAGTTGAAATTTCATCCAAAGCGGCCGGCCTGCTTTTATAAAAAAGCTGGAGAGAAAAAAAGAAGGGAACCGGCGAAGGAGCTCGTCGTTCAGCAGCTGCCGTCTCAGAGATGACTAATTGAGGTTACCGCGGCAATATGGGACTGGGTTGTCTGCTGAGCATCATTGTAATCAGATTGGGCTGCTAAACACACACACACACACGCACACACTCTGACACATAGACATGCAGACTCACAAACATTCACACACATAAAAAATACATACAGACAAACACACACATAGAGGCATATTAATGTTCACAGACACACACTTGGCAAATGTGGTTAAGTATCACTGTAAGTAAATGATAGCGATGCCTAATTGGATTTAACAGTGTAAGTGGATTTGGGTGTTTTTTTTTCAATTATTTTTTTTCATTTTGAGATGCAGTTAAAATCGTGTAATTACCGCTGCGTTTGCATTTGATTCAGTTGTATTAACACACAAACCAGTTGTTGTTCTTTTAAGAAAGTTCTATTTTTTTGTGTGTGAAGTGTATTTGTGTGTGTATGCGCTCATTCGGGGCGTATTTGATTCTGGACTGACAGGAAGTTGACGTCCCATGTGGGTTTGGGTGAAACACGATGAGAGGGAAGGAGAGAGGCAGTTGAAATCTGCTACGGCTGTGTGTTTGTTTTTTATTGAATTCCGTAATGGGCTGCCTCTTTACTAAAACACACGCCAAACAGCTAACTTCAAAGAACCTGAAATGCACACTTAAATATGCGCTCATACACACACACACACACACACACACACACAGACACACACACACACTTACACTTACAGACAGAGAGAGATCAAAAGAGTAGAAATGCTATGCATTTACTAAATCGATGTATATTTAAACACGGTGTTAATTAGGATAATATGCATTCATATGTTTGTATATTTGTAGAAGATACAATTACACACAAAAACATCTCAGCCTGATAACATATGTGCACACACACAGTCACACACACGCACACACACACACATGCACACACAATCCCTGCAGGTCTGGCAAGTATTTGATCATCAGTCATCTACTGCCACCCAGTGGACCTTTGATGTCACAGCAGGTCTTCACCTCGGAGAGAGAGAGAGAGAGTGTATGCGTGTGTGTGTGTGTGGGGGGGGTTCTTTCTTAGATACATTTAAAATAGGATGGAGTACTTCTAGAAAGAAAGTGCAGGAGTCGTACTGAAGTAAAGTGGGTAGAAAGGACTTCTGAAAGGGAATTAAAAGAGGGAAGAGCACAGGAAAAGAAGAGAAGAAGAGTGGATACTAGAGAAACCAGGGGGGAGGAAGAAGATGAGGCAGGGGAAGTGGAGAAAGAAAGGAAAGAAGAGGAGGAGGATAGGACACATATGGAGAGTAGAGAAAAGGCAGAGTGGGAGATGAAATTGAAGACAGGATAGAAAGAAGGCGAGTGAGATGGATAGTTCATCTTTCAGGCGGGCGGACCATCATTTTGCCTGTTGGAGACTAAGATTACATTACAGGCTTCTAATGGGAACCATGTATGTGTCTGTGTTGCTCCGCTGTGAAGCCAGAGCTCTCGTTTTAGAGGCCGTCAGCTCGATGCTGAGCGAGATCGATGTCTGGAAGAACAAGGTTTTCATTATTGCATTGCATAAATGGTTGATTACAGTTGATTATTTACAGCTGAGGGGGTATTATTTTTCTGTAGTTAAAAAGAGATATTATAACGATTCAGTCCCATTTCTTAATTAGTTATTTTCTTTCAAATTTGTCTTCTTCATCTCCCTCCTGTTCTTAATCTTCTTCTTCTCCTCCCTCTAATGTTACTGCATCTGCCGCGTTCCTCCTTCGGTTCTGATCGGCGTGTTCTGACCCACTGGCCCGCCTCCAGAACTCACAACCCCGCTCCATTGGCCGCTAATGTAACATCGCTGTAATCTGAAGGCTCTGTAAACAGCCGTCAATCGAGGCTCACTCGAGGCTCCTTAGCGTGTTCGCCCGCGGATGCCTGCAGACAAAGAGACGTATTGTCTTGATGTCGAGCCGTGGGAGTCTTGAAGCAGACCACCAACGGAAAGAGTGGCTTCACTCGGCCTTTTGTGTTTGGGTTTTTTTTATGTTCTGCTGCTTTTCTCAGGGTTCAGGGAAGGAATAACGTGGGTGAACGGAGGCACATTCAGCTTTACCAGCCCACCATCTACCTCTCTTCCCCTCTCAGGCTCTCTCTCCCTCTGGCGGGCGTGCCAAACCACTGTCTCTGGAGCTGTCTGTCTCCTTCCCAGTGAAAAAACACTTAGTGGGGAATCTCAGAGACACACATTATCACACACACACATTTTTATTTTCCCAGGGTCAGACATGGTGTGAAAGGTCATGATGAAGCGCCTCTTTAATAGAAACTTCAATGTTTTCACACAAAATCATCAATGTGATATGTAATAGGAGAGCCTCTTTCTTTCACACAAAGGTTTTAAGAGGTTGCGTCTGGCCATCCGGATTACATGGATGTAGTCTCGCTCCACGGCTCCAGGCCTTTTAATACGCAAGACTGTGTGCCGCTAGGGGACCCATTCTGGCCCTCAACCCCTATGTTGATAAACCATGGCCTTGATCGAGAGCAGAAATATAAGATTTTTTAAAAGAGCACCGCAGCGAGGAAGTCTTCAGTCTGTTTTTCGTCCGTTTCGAAAATGTATTTCCCTGCTTTCTTTTTCATTTGGTCGATTTGCAAACGCAACAAAACAAAGAAAATAAATGTTTAACTTAAAAATATGTTTTGAAGTCTGTTTTGTGTCCGGCCTTTTCAGTTTTCTCAGTTTTTTCTTTTTTTTTCTTCATCCCTAACTCGCTGGTCTGGTATAGAATTCAACAGTAATTCATCATAATAGAAAGCATACTGAAAATCCCTCGTTTTTTCCCCTCTGTGTGTGTGTGTGTGTGTGTGTGTGTGTGTGTGTGTGTGTGTGTGTGTGTGTGTGTGTGTGTAACAGCGTTGAGTCTGTGAATGACGGGCTCTTCCACACGGTGGAGCTTTTGATTCACAACCGTTCTCTGAGCCTGGTGGTGGACAACGGGGCCCCCAAGAGCCTGGGCAAGCTGGCCCGCCAGCCCTCCGTCGACCACAACACGCAGCTCTACATCGGAGGTACGCGCAGCCGTCTCCACGTGCATCCACACACATTCAAGGACACGCGTTCTGAACAGACAGATGTTGCTTTTGCCCCGCCCTTTACTGCCTCTTCGTGGTTGCGATCGCATGTTTTCCATGCATGGCGACATACAAATAAACCCACAACATGCAAATACCACACACGTACTAAATCACAGCAAGGGATGTGGTGAAGGGCTGGATAACTGTTTTTGTTCAACTTTTCCCAGAAGAAAAAAGGCAAGACACGCCTCTGAGAACAGTCAGCCTTTTTTCTGAAGTACTAGAAAGAAACTTAATGTTGTTACGCAATAGTTGGAGCTATAACGCTGTAGTCTGGCTGGGAAACTGTATTTTACTGATGGAATGTATCAAGAATGAAATCAGAGATGCGCGAAGTGTATTAATTGAGCCATCTGCATTTAAATCAGCTTTTTTATCTTCTTTATCTCTTATATTCTTCCATATGTGTTATCCCATTTCTTTTTCAACTCTCATTTCTCGTTGTTTTACATTTTCCCATAACCCTTGTTCTCTTTCGTCTGCCCAGGAGTACCATCTCAGGTGGTGGCCTCGGGGCTACGACCCGGCCCTGAACGCTCCCCTCAGCCGTTTAACGGATGCATCCACAATGTCCGAATCAACGGGGAGCTTCAAGACCTGAGTTACAGAGCGGCGGGAGGAGCGCGGCTGCAAGGGGTCGAGGGAAAGGTGATTACAAGGAGGAGGATCAGAGACCGGAGCTGTGCGGCAGCCTTTAGAGCACAGGTGTCAAACACAAGGCCCGCGGGCCAGAGCCGGCCCGCCGCATCATTTCATGTGTCCCCTGACAACTTGAAAGACTTATAAATCACTTTTTTTTTTAAAGAAATATAAGAACAATATCCTGTGCTTTTATTTTGAAGGTTTCAAATAAATGGATTTATGTTATAATAATAATATTAGAGAACATTTATGTACAATATTTCTACACTCAAATAAACACATTTCGAGTTATTTAACAATGTTTGGTAGAAGTTTATACGTTTATATTTTTCAGTGACAACCTTTTGAGGGCAGCCATGATGCAGATGTGATATATATCACATCTGCATCATATATATATATATATATATATATATATATATATATATATATATATATATATATATATATATATATATATATATATATATATATATATATATATAACAGTATAAAACATGTTTGACTGATATAAGAAAGATCTCGTTCATGTTACGCCCCCGCTGCTCTCTTCTATTCCCAGTAAAAGATCCCCTGACTCCCTGAGCTTCTTCCCCTGACGGTATTCTCTCCCCTTCCCGTTCTGTCCCCCAGGCCGAGGGCATTCTGGCCGGGTGTCATTCCTGCAGCGTGTGCGCTCAGGGCGCCTGCAGGGAGGGCGGAGAGACGGGGGTGACGTGCGACTGTCCTCCGGGCCGCAGCGGGGCCCTGTGCGACCAGACGACGGCGCCCAGCGCCTGTCTGAGCAGCCGGTGAGTCCAGACAGCGGAGACCGGACTCGTCACGCATTCACGGACCCTCGCGACATCCGACCCCCGAAACAGAAGCCCGACCGCCTCCTCAAAACCCCGTCTGCCCCCCTCTTTCCTTCCTCTCGCTCCAGATGTGTCCACGGCCTGTGTGTGCCCAAGGGTCCGTCCTACAGTTGCCAGTGCAGCGACGGCTACCAGGGTCAGTACTGCGACCGGCGGCCGGAGCCTCCCGCGTGCTGGGGGCAGCGCTGCGGCCACGGGGAGTGTCGCGTGTCGGAGGGAGGAGAGCCCGTCTGCCACTGTCAGCCGCGGTACACCGGCCCGACCTGTGACACAGGTAAAGGGGGGGGGGGACAGATGAGAAGAGAGGTCATGCCAGGGCTCTCAAGTGTCACGCATTGAGCGTGAGACTCACGCATTTCGGTCTTAACTCCCGCACTCCCACCACACATCGTATTTCTCACGCTGGAAAAAAATCTCGGCTATTTAATGTTTTAATGCGCCGCAGCGCCAACATGAGCCGCGCTGCTCTCACCGTGGAGAAATCAAGCGCTCCCCTGGAGTTCTGCTCTGAGGTACCGCTTATCAGCCAATCAAAAAAAAAGAAATGGGCTACACAAAAGCCAATCAGAAAACAAACGTATCTGTTGTATCTGGGTAAGATCTAATCCAGCAACCAGTGAAAATAAAGCATCCTGGAATTGCGCGCGACTGATCCTAAAGTTTCCTTCTGGGGGGGGGGGGGGGGGGGGTCTCACGCTTGCCTGTCTTCAAAACTTGAGAACACTGTCATATGTATCATCGCACAGCCTGTAACGCGCCCGCGTCTCGTGTCTTTTCTCCGCCAACCTGCAGAGCTTACGTGTCAGGGGGAGATGCTGAGGGAGTTTCTGAAGCGCCACCACCCGATGACAACGTGCACGTCCACCACCAAGATCCCCCGCATGGATTGCCCCCGATCCTGCGCGGCCGCGGCGCCCCCCGGCGTGTGCTGCGGCGTCACCAAGAACAGGAGGAGGAAGGCGCTTTTCCGCTGCAACGACGGCACCTCGTACTCCGAGGAGGTGGAAACCGCGCTGGAGTGCGGCTGCTTCAAGTGCCCGTTGTAACGTTTTGTTCGTTTTTTTTGTTTTTTTTGCAACACCCACCGCTGCCATTTTGTGAGTTCCCCAAGTCTGCGAGGCTGTCGCTGACGAGCACCATCTTTATGTGATTTCTATTTTATTCTTTACACCTTCAGTTCGACCGCTGCCAATTTGCCGCCGAGAGAAAACCACAAACGGAAAATCATAAAATGGGACATGTGTGCGTGTTTTTTGACAGAGAGAAAATATATTGTAAGATATAAGTGAGACAAAACATAGAACTTATTTTTATTATGGATTTTTTTTTTCTAAAAGATGATAAAAGGACTGATAAGTTGTGTGTGTGTGTGTTTTTTATATGTGTTGATTATATAATGTGTACCATAGTATGGAAAGTTATTTTGTACCTTGTAAGGAGGAAAAATACACAGCAAAATAGTTTAACATTCCTTAAAAGTATATGAATTTATATGTTTGTATAAATCTATATAAATATATACCCTAACCCAACGAATTCTATATTTTCAAAGTGTATTTGCATGATAATGTGAGTGCTGATGTGTGGGAGGCTTTGGACACTGAGAGGAGGTCCGAGAGAGAAAAGCTCCCTCGATTCCACGATAAGGAAAAGGTGGCGGTCTTTGGATGGCCTCCCTCTTGGAGAGAAAAAGGGAACTGTTTGTGCCTAGCTAACCTGCTTCACTATATAATGGACATCATCCTCACATGTGAGTTCTTTGAGAAACCATAAGAGACTCTTTCCACAGAGATGTATAACACATTGTCCTGTGCTGTGTTATTCTTTAGTTTGCTGTTGCACACCAGACTTGGAGCCTCTTGAGGTTTGACATGAAGACATTTTCTATTCATTAAGAATTAAACATTATAAGTACGGAATTCCCTTTCAAATCAACAAGCGTGAAACCATACTGTAAATTAAGCATTGTGCCTAATACCTGCAGAGATTTAACATTGGTTTTAATCCTCGATGTCAAGCAGGACACGGGAAGCCAAATCAAACCCGCCCATCCTTACACAGAGCAACACGATGCTGAGTGTTTCCCTGCCTCCTGAGGTTGAACGTGTCCGGTGTGCATCACTGCTTGTTGTCGTGGTGTGAGGATGCTCTGTTGCACCTGTAACCACCTCCAACAGTGATGTCACGGTGCACCCTGGGGTGGTTCGTTTCTACAGAAACATCTTCTGTGAGATGTTAAACCACTGGAGGAGAAACAGCAACAACTACATGTCCGGCTCGTTTCAGTTGCTCTTCAAATGGCTCCTCCACATCTGATGATTTTCTGATGGGCAGGAAGACCATTTAGAGTAAAGCCTTTAAGCCAAAGTCAATTATATTTGCCTTAACAGATAAGTGTGCAAAGTGATTTATACAACTTCAAGTGCCTTGGTGTACTTTTTTTTACATCCAAAAATGTTGCTGCAATGTTGTAAACCACTGCTACTGAATGTTGAACGTCTCCATGACAACACAATCAAAATGATATGGTGGCCTTTCTTAGTTCCCAAATAAAATGATGCCGAGGATAAGAAAATAAAAACTCTCCTGATGGGGTTGTGTGTCTCGGCCCGATGAAGTGTGTCGGAACTGAAACCGATCAATTAGGTCAAAAACAATAGAAGCCATAAATGTGTCACAGTACATTTGGAATGAATTATTTGTCGATAATAGCCTCGTGTTTAATGTGAAATTGCAGCATCAACCAGAACCCATTTTTTTTATTTTCCTCTTACAGTGTTAAAGTGTGATGCATTCAGTGTGTTATATGGTGACGTGGTAAAATGCAGGTCTGATTGTTTGATGCAGACGAAACACATATATCCACAGAGCATGGGCTAAAAACATGTTCACTTTTTAGATGAAGGTGCAGCTTTTTGATAATGTGTTAATGTTTTAAATTTCCACACTGACAGTGTCGGGTGGGGGTTTAAAAAAAAAGAAGTGGCTTGCAGGTATTGACCAAAAGACAGAGTGCTCCAGTCTGATCACAGCAAACCTCCACACTAACAACTCAGTTGCCCGCTGAGGCAAAGTAGTCCCTGTTTTGGGCCGAGGTACCACAACACAGCTGCGAAGCAAACATCAGTACGTTTTTTAACTGCCTAGAAATGACTAACATGATTAAAAGCATTGCAAAAGACTTTAATGTAACTACTACTGTTTTGTTTACTTTACGCATTGTTGCTTTGTTGACAACTGGTGCAAAGTATTGTCACGCTTTTACAGTTAATTCACAGCTAAAAAGAAATCTGGGTTTGAGACGTATCAGTATTATCTTTGTCAACGTCACAGTTTCCCACATCTTCTCTTCCTTCTACCTGATCCTCCGGCTCACTCCTTTCCTTGATCCCTTTTCTCTCCCCTTCCTAATGTCCTCTGGCTTTATGTCCAGGTGTCTCTGTCCGAGATGTCTCCTCTACTTCCGTTCATGATCGCCTGCAACTCTTACCCGTACCTGTTTCTCGTTCTTTGCTCCCATTATGTTTTCAGCTTCTAGTTTCTGCCCACTTCTCTAAACTGTGTTCAACATCTCATGTCTTGCTTCTAAATGTTTAGGTATTCATTGTGAGGAGAATCAAATACTTTATTATTTGTTTTTGACAATAGATACAAGCTTTTAGGTCAGTCATTTACATTTTCCAGGTCTTAGGTTGAAAAAAAACATGAATATGTGAGTGATGATAATTGATACTTATGTTGAATGTTCAAATTAAACTTCAATTGAAACTATACTAATCGTCTATGTCTGTCTGAAATTAATGATTTATATCACGTCATTTCTAACATCAACCATTTTTTAAAAACTTCCTGAGGCATAAATTCTGCTGGGAGGACATGGAACTAACTTATGTGAAAGTGAGCCAAAGAATCAGAGGTTATAACTATTTGTATTAGAGT
The DNA here is from genome assembly GCA_036178185.1 of Liparis tanakae. Lineage (NCBI taxonomy): Eukaryota > Metazoa > Chordata > Actinopteri > Perciformes > Liparidae > Liparis > Liparis tanakae. The sequence continues at coordinate 4,983,952 of CM070095.1, read as the reverse complement.
TTTTGTAAATTGTTATTTATTCTTTGAATTTTCTTTGATCTGCTGTCAGCATCATGTATGAGTAGAGCTTTCACTAAATATCCTATATTTGAATGTGATAGATCTATTCAGTACAAGTATAGCAACATATAAAGCTCAGAGACTGTACAAAGCTAATGGAATAATTTAATGACATGTATTCAACAAGTTAGTCAAATATAGCTGCACTATTTGGGTCAGTGTTATACCAACAAGCTTGGCTTCCCTTGTGACACACCCAACAGAATCCCTGTCGTTTATGAATTACAATACTTTTCTCTGTCACATAAAAGACATTTCTAATTCTACTGTCGGAGTATTGTCGCCCCCAAAGGAGTGAAACAGCGCCACCCTGGGGTGTGACAGCCAGTAAATATCACGACGTGTGGTCAGACATGGTATTGCACCCTTAACAAAGTCCACCGAGGAGAAGCCAGCTAAAGTTGATGAAAGACGGTGAATGTCCAACAATTAGAATCCAGAATATTCACATAAGCACAGTAACAGTAAGACCCCCTCATCAAAACTGTGTCTGATTAATACTGAGATAAATTCCTTTTAAGAAAAGGTGGATCATTTTTTTATATTTTACTTTTTAACTATTTATAACTTTTTTATAACTTTTTAACTTTGCATTACTTTTTTATTCCTTTTTTTCTTTTTACATGTTTTACTTTTTTATAACTTTTTTAAATGTTTATTACTTTTTTACATTTTTTTACATTTTTAAAAGTTTTTCACTTTTTTAAACTTTTTGACTATTTATAACTTTTTGATTACTTTTTAACTTTTCATTACTTTTTAAATTTTCATTACTTTTTTATACGTTTTTAACTTTTTAAAACTTTTTAATTACTTTTTTTACTTTGCTATTACTTAATTAATTAATTAATTAATTAATTTTTTGATTACTTTTTACTTTTCAAAACTTTCTATAAGTTTTTTTACTTTTTTCAACTTTTTAATAACTTTTTTACTTTTTCATTACTTTTTATAAGTTTTTTTAAAACTTTGTAACTATTTATAACTTGTTGATTACTTTTCAACTTTTCAATACTTTTTTATAATTATTTTACTTTTTAAAACATTTTAATTACTTTTAAAATGTGTAATTACTTTTTTCACTTTTTAATAAATGTTTCACTTTTTTATAACTTTTTAACTTTTTTATAACTTTTTAACTTTGTAATTACTTTCTAATTTTTTAATAACTTAAACTTTTTATTACATTTTTAATTACTTTTTTATTTTTGTATTACCTTTGTACTTTTAATTTATTTTGTACTTTTTATTACTTTTGTACTTCTTCATTACTTTTTAACTTTTTATTACATTTGTACTTTTCCATTACTTTTGTACTTTTTATTACTTTTGTACTTTTTATTACTTGTGTACTTAATCATTACTTTTGTAATTTTTATTACTTTTGTACTTTTTCATTACTTTTGTACTTTTTATTACATTTGTACTTTTCCATTACTTTTGTACTTTTTACTACTTTTGTACTGTTTATTACTTTTGTACTTTTTCATTACTTTTGTACTTTTTATTACTTTTGTACTTTTTCATTACTTTTGTACTTTTTATTACTTTTGTACTTTTTATTACTTTTGTACTTTTCGTTACTTTGATTATTTTTGTACTTTTTCGTTACTTTTTTACTTTAAATTACTTTTTTACCTTTTTAGCTTTTTAATTACTTTTTTACCTTTTAATTACTTTTGTACTTTTTAATTACTTTTAACTGCTTTTTATATTTTATATTTGTATTTGTTTAACTTCATTAATTTATATTACTTCACAGTGATATTGATCCAATAACAGTTATTGTTCCAGTTAGAGCACTCAAAGAACAATTCAAGCCCTTCTTAGAGGTGACACTTTTAAATATGATTCGATGTTTTTAATTAAATAAATTACACAAATAATAATGTACACTTTATTGATCCCACAATGGGGAAATTTGTGTCTGCATTTGACCTATCCTTCGTTATGAAGGAGCAGTGGGCTGCAGTGAAGCAACGTGCCCAGGGAGCAGCTGGGGGGTTCAGTGTCTTGCTAAATTAAACCTTGGGTCTGCAACTAATGCGGAGAGCGGGGATCGAACCTGCTACCTTGCGGATATGGGACAACCACTCTTCCAACTAAGCTGAACCCTCCTCAAATGATGACGATTGTATTTAATGGGTGTGTAACGATAAAATATAGCACATTTCATATTATGAGAAACTATAGCTTAGGTGATCAGTAATTTATTGGGAGAGTGATTTGAACATTTGGGAACATAAGGGGTAGACCAGCCTACCGACATAAAACTAAAGGCTTTTTTTGAGGTGTTCATATAATTTAGAATCAACACGTGTTTGTTTGGCCAAGAGGTGTAACCTAAATGTGTATAACGAAGGCTGTGATTGTTGTTCCTTGAATCTTGTGTCACAGAGTTCCCTGAGAGTTATGACACACTTTTCCATCTTGCAAGGAATAAAACAGATGAAGGCAATTTTGATTCAGAGACATTATTCCTTTTTTCCAGATAAACGTTTTAAAATAGGTTCAGCTTTGGGCCAAAGTCATCTGACCCAAAAGCTGCACGCATTCTCGTCCCTTTTTTTCCTTTTTCTTTTGTTTGGCATTAAATCATACTGGGATGCTTGCTGAAATTGATTGGATGGCCCTACCAAAAAAAAAATCGCCACTGCTCATGATATTAAGATTCATTTAATGTTTGCAGTCCACAAACCCATGTGTGATACCAGAAGATGGCAGCAGAGGAATTCGAGAGAGGGGATCTATTTGCGTTTAATAGTGTTTTCACAGGGATTCCACCGTTGGAAGGACAGAAAGTAAATGAATGTCAACATGCAGATACAATTAGCACATCAACATGTAATGCTCCCGAAATGTAATGCAAATAATCAATACAACACAGAAGGTTGCTTTACTTTAAGTACATAAGTAACAGGCAATTTATATATTTGATCACATCCTCTTTGCTTTAGAGCCATCGACAGCTGTCAATCGTACACTCACCACAAACCACAGAACTTAAATAGACAAAGTTTCGACCCCACTCAGATTTTGTGTGCACATTTTTGGTTTATTCCAAAACATCTGGATCTGGTGTCAGGGTTCTGGGATAAGAACAGCAGCATGAACACTGAATATAACTAATGCACGTCCAATGGTTGATTGCGACATTAAGTGGCAGATATTTAGCAACATAATGTTAGGCTATAAAGAAAATGTGTCAGTTACTGTGTATTTAGTATTTAGATACTTTTGTCTTTTGTTTTATTTCTGTAAGTTGTTTTTATTACATAAAAGTCTCTTTTGTACGTAGTAAAGATGTTAGGCTCTTAAATGTGTGTTGCAGTCACAGTGCGGCCGGCCAGTGACCAACTACAACACGATGCCTTGCCTCTGGGAGATGGCAGTCATGAGTTGCACAACTACCAGAGGTCGATGTTAGAAAACCTAAAGGGAAAGATGTTTTGAGCATTCTAACTCATTTTAACTGCACTAAGAAGTTGAGTGACTCCTTCCTTTCCAAATTGTGTGAGAAGAGAGGATTATGTCAAATGCATAAAGAAAACTATTGATGTATTTTAAATTATTTAGAATCATTCTTAGGGTAAAATATATTATATGTAGGGTAACATTTATCAGATTGAGTGTGGTTATTTCTCAGAAAATGAAAGTGGCTTGAAACAGTTAACAGTCAAACTTGCAGCCATTTCCTTTCTGAAAGTGGTTGAAGAAGCAACCACACCATGGTCGGGCTTTCAGAAGCCTTCAGCTGTTTGGCTAAGAAAAATCAGAGTAAGATTGATACTTTAAATTTGCCAAAATTTAAACAGACCAAACTAGAATGGGCACTCGGTAGAGCGCATACCTTCGCATATCACAATATTGGGCATTGAATTATGAACATGTTGGCATTAGTTGCATGCCAATTGGATATAAATTGACTGCGCTATGGTAAAAAGAAGATGTTGACCTTTAACCCGATCGATCCCAAAATCAAATCAAATGGTCCCCGGATAATAAACAATCATCCACCAAATGTCATGTGATTCGGTTTAATAATTCCTTACTTATGTGAATAACACACACGCACGCATACAAATACACGGCGATCAAAACATTACCTCCGTATTTTCAATGCGAAGGTAATGAAGACATTTTCATGAGACGCGTGGAGGAAGGAGTGAATTTCTTGTTGGTCAAGAGAACCCTGTTCCGGATGTTCTCCTTGAGCCGGACGTGCATCAGACGTCTGCAGGAGTCAGTCCGACTGCTCCCGCTCGCGTTATCAAAGTTCACCTGTTTCCAACTCAATAGATGTCCACGCACCAGAGTTCTCTTAAAACAGACTAAATGATGGCTTGTTTGTTGTTTTGACATACATGTTACATTAAATGTGGTTTAAATATGTAATGTCCTAATGATACTGATCCCTTGACTTTTCATTTAGTCCGAATATTGACATTGAAACTTTAAAGAAAACAACATATAAGTGGGAAATAACCTAAAATATCCATACATCTAAAAGAAAATACTCCAGTGCTGCAGTTCGACCTCCTTTCCTCTGTTCAAACAGACCACAAAAGCCCCTTTATTGTGACAGGAAATATGGTTTTGAAACCTCCCCACTGTGACATTTCGACCCGTCCCCATCTCAAAGCTTCACCTTATTTATTGTGAAAACACCGACAGAGATCTTAATACTAATAAGACAACATCAGGATGATCTTGTTATGCCTAACTCTGCTTCTGCTCCATCAAGGAAGTAAGTGCTATCATACTCTGTTCAAGCAATTTATTAGCAGTTTTTTTTTTGGGGGGGGGGGTGGATTTTTCATGATTTATGATTTATTTTTCATATGGAAATCATGCCCACGTAATGTAATACCAACTTAAACCAACTTTTTACTTTTCAATACTTTCTATAAGTTTTTTTTACTTTTTTCAACTTTTTAATAACTTTTTTACTTTTTCATTACTTTTTATAAGTTTTTTTAAAACTTTGTAACTATTTATAACTTGTTGATTACTTTTCAACTTTTCAATACTTTTTTATAATTATTTTACTTTTTAAAACATTTTAATTACTTTTAAAATGTGTAATTACTTTTTTCACTTTTTAATAAATGTTTCACTTTTTTATAACTTTTTAACTTTTTTATAACTTTTTAACTTTGTAATTACTTTCTAATTTTTTAATAACTTAAACTTTTTATTACATTTATAATTACTTTTTTATTTTTGTATTACCTTTGTACTTTTAATTTATTTTGTACTTTTTATTACTTTTGAACTTCTTCATTACTTTTTAACTTTTTATTACATTTTTACTTTTCCATTACTTTTGTACTTTTATTACTTTTGTACTTTTTATTACTTGTGTACTTAATCATTACTTTTGTAATTTTTATTACTTTTGTACTTTTTCATTACTTTTGTACTTTTTATTACATTTGTACTTTTCCATTACTTTTGTACTTTTTACTACTTTTGTACTTTTTATTACTTTTGTACTTTTTCATTACTTTTGTACTTTTTATTACTTTTGTACTTTTTCGTTACTTTTGTACTTTTTATTACTTTTGTACTTTTTCATTACTTTTGTACTTTTCGTTACTTTTGTACTCTTTGATTATTTTTGTACTTTTTCGTTACTTTTTTACTTTAAATTACTTTTTTACCTTTTTAGCTTTTTAATTACTTTTTTACCTTTTAATTACTTTTGTACTTTTTAATTACTTTTAACTGCTTTTTATTATTTGTATTTGTTTAACTTCATTAATTTATATTACTTCACAGTGATATTGATCCAATAACAGTTATTGTTCCAGTTAGAGCACTCAAAGAACAATTCAAGCCCTTCTTAGAGGTGACACTTTTAAATATGATTCGATGTTTTTAATTAAATAAATTACACAAATAATAATGTACACTTTATTGATCCCACAATGGGGAAATTTGTGTCTGCATTTGACCTATCCTTCGTTATGAAGGAGCAGTGGGCTGCAGTGAAGCAACGTGCCCAGGGAGCAGCTGGGGGGTTCAGTGTCTTGCTAAATTAAACCTTGGGTCTGCAACTAATGCGGAGAGCGGGGATCGAACCTGCTACCTTGCGGATATGGGACAACCACTCTTCCAACTAAGCTGAACCCTCCTCAAATGAAGACGATTGTATTTAATGGGTGTGTAACGATAAAATATAGCACATTTCATATTATGAGAAACTATAGCTTAGGTGATCAGTAATTTATTGGGAGAGTGATTTGAACATTTGGGAACATAAGGGGTAGACCAGCCTACCGACATAAAACTAAAGGCTTTTTTTGAGGTGTTCATATAATTTAGAATCAACACGTGTTTGTTTGGCCAAGAGGTGTAACCTAAATGTGTATAACGAAGGCTGTGATTGTTGTTCCTTGAATCTTGTGTCACAGAGTTCCCTGAGAGTTATGACACACTTTTCCATCTTGCAAGGAATAAAACAGATGAAGGCAATTTTGATTCAGAGACATTATTCCTTTTTTCCAGATAAACGTTTTAAAATAGGTTCAGCTTTGGGCCAAAGTCATCTGACCCAAAAGCTGCACGCATTCTCGTCCCTTTTTTTCCTTTTTCTTTTGTTTGGCATTAAATCATACTGGGATGCTTGCTGAAATTGATTGGATGGCCCTACCAAAAAAAAAATCGCCACTGCTCATGATATTAAGATTCATTTAATGTTTGCAGTCCACAAACCCATGTGTGATACCAGAAGATGGCAGCAGAGGAATTCGAGAGAGGGGATCTATTTGCGTTTAATAGTGTTTTCACAGGGATTCCACCGTTGGAAGGACAGAAAGTAAATGAATGTCAACATGCAGATACAATTAGCACATCAACATGTAATGCTCCCGAAATGTAATGCAAATAATCAATACAACACAGAAGGTTGCTTTACTTTAAGTACATAAGTAACAGGCAATTTATATATTTGATCACATCCTCTTTGCTTTAGAGCCATCGACAGCTGTCAATCGGACACTCACCACAAACCACAGAACTTAAATAGACAAAGTTTCGACCCCACTCAGATTTTGTGTGCACATTTTTGGTTTATTCCAAAACATCTGGATCTGGTGTCAGGGTTCTGGGATAAGAACAGCAGCATGAACACTGAATATAACTAATGCACGTCCAATGGTTGATTGCGACATTAAGTGGCAGATATTTAGCAACATAATGTTAGGCTATAAAGAAAATGTGTCAGTTACTGTGTATTTAGTATTTAGATACTTTTGTCTTTTGTTTTATTTCTGTAAGTTGTTTTTCTTACATAAAAGCCTCTTTTGTACGTAGTAAAGATGTTAGGCTCTTAAATGTGTGTTGCAGTCACAGTGCGGCCGGCCAGTGACCAACTACAACACGATGCCTTGCCTCTGGGAGATGGCAGTCATGAGTTGCACAACTACCAGAGGTCGATGTTAGAAAACCTAAAGGGAAAGATGTTTTGAGCATTCTAACTCATTTTAACTGCACTAAGAAGTTGAGTGACTCCTTCCTTTCCAAATTGTGTGAGAAGAGAGGATTATGTCAAATGCATAAAGAAAACTATTGATGTATTTTAAATTATTTAGAATCATTCTTAGGGTAAAATATATTATATGTAGGGTAACATTTATCAGATTGAGTGTGGTTATTTCTCAGAAAATGAAAGTGGCTTGAAACAGTTAACAGTCAAACTTGCAGCCATTTCCTTTCTGAAAGTGGTTGAAGAAGCAACCACACCATGGTCGGGCTTTCAGAAGCCTTCAGCTGTTTGGCTAAGAAAAATCAGAGTAAGATTGATACTTTAAATTTGCCAAAATTTAAACAGACCAAACTAGAATGGGCACTCGGTAGAGCGCATACCTTCGCATATCACAATATTGGGCATTGAATTATGAACATGTTGGCATTAGTTGCATGCCAATTGGATATAAATTGACTGCGCTATGGTAAAAGAAGATGTTGACCTTTAACCCGATCGATCCCAAAATCAAATCAAATGGTCCCGGATAATAAACAATCATCCACCAAATGTCATGTGATTCGGTTTAATAATTCCTTACTTATGTGAATAACACACACGCACGCATACAAATACACGGCGATCAAAACATTACCTCCGTATTTTCAATGCGAAGGTAATGAAGACATTTTCATGAGACGCGTGGAGGAAGGAGTGAATTTCTTGTTGGTCAAGAGAACCCTGTTCCGGATGTTCTCCTTGAGCCGGACGTGCATCAGACGTCTGCAGGAGTCAGTCCGACTGCTCCCGCTCGCGTTATCAAAGTTCACCTGTTTCCAACTCAATAGATGTCCACGCACCAGAGTTCTCTTAAAACAGACTAAATGATGGCTTGTTTGTTGTTTTGACATACATGTTACATTAAATGTGGTTTAAATATGTAATGTCCTAATGATACTGATCCCTTGACTTTTCATTTAGTCCGAATATTGACATTGAAACTTTAAAGAAAACAACATATAAGTGGGAAATAACCTAAAATATCCATACATCTAAAAGAAAATACTCCAGTGCTGCAGTTCGACCTCCTTTCCTCTGTTCAAACAGACCACAAAAGCCCCTTTATTGTGACAGGAAATATGGTTTTGAAACCTCCCCACTGTGACATTTCGACCCGTCCCCATCTCAAAGCTTCACCTTATTTATTGTGAAAACACCGACAGAGATCTTAATACTAATAAGACAACATCAGGATGATCTTGTTATGCCTAACTCTGCTTCTGCTCCATCAAGGAAGTAAGTGCTATCATACTCTGTTCAAGCAATTTATTAGCAGTTTTTTTTTTGGGGGGGGGGGTGGATTTTTCATGATTTATGATTTATTTTTCATATGGAAATCATGCCCACGTAATGTAATACCAACTTAAACCAACTTTTACTTTTCAATACTTTCTATAAGTTTTTTTTACTTTTTTCAACTTTTTAATAACTTTTTTACTTTTTCATTACTTTTTATAAGTTTTTTTAAAACTTTGTAACTATTTATAACTTGTTGATTACTTTTCAACTTTTCAATACTTTTTTATAATTATTTTACTTTTTAAAACATTTTAATTACTTTTAAAATGTGTAATTACTTTTTTCACTTTTTAATAAATGTTTCACTTTTTTATAACTTTTTAACTTTTTTATAACTTTTTAACTTTGTAATTACTTTCTAATTTTTTAATAACTTAAACTTTTTATTACATTTATAATTACTTTTTTATTTTTGTATTACCTTTGTACTTTTAATTTATTTTGTACTTTTTATTACTTTTGAACTTCTTCATTACTTTTTAACTTTTTATTACATTTTTACTTTTCCATTACTTTTGTACTTTTATTACTTTTGTACTTTTTATTACTTGTGTACTTAATCATTACTTTTGTAATTTTTATTACTTTTGTACTTTTTCATTACTTTTGTACTTTTTATTACATTTGTACTTTTCCATTACTTTTGTACTTTTTACTACTTTTGTACTTTTTATTACTTTTGTACTTTTTCATTACTTTTGTACTTTTTATTACTTTTGTACTTTTTCGTTACTTTTGTACTTTTCGTTACTTTTGTACTCTTTGATTATTTTTGTACTTTTCGTTACTTTTTTACTTTAAATTACTTTTTTACCTTTTTAGCTTTTTAATTTTTTTGGGGGGGGGGGTGGATTTTTCATGATTTATGATTTATTTTTCATATGGAAATCATGCCCACGTAATGTAATACCAACTTAAACCAACTTTATATTTCTAGCTGTAGATTCAGAAGTAATTGTGTGACTATAAAATGCATGTTATGCATAATTTGTTGTATTTAAATTTTCTAAAAATACATATTTTATATTAATAACAAATATAATATTTCCAATGCATACACTCCATTGTCTTTTAATACAGATGCAGATATCTTGGTGACCACAGCTCAACTTGGTGGACCTGCAACCCTGGAATGCGTTTTCCCTGATTCGGATTACAGCGGTACACGAGTCAAGTGGTACAGGCAGAGCGTTGGTGATACTCTGACATTAATCGCGACACTGATAAGAGGCTCTAAGTCTACGTTTGAGAAAGGGTTTCACCCCTCACAGCTGTATGCCAACATGACACAAACCATGAGCACTCTGATCATTTTGAAGTCGGTCGAAGAAGACGAGGCTCTGTATCACTGCGCAGTCACTACCTGGAGTGTGGATCAGTGGAGGGGCATGTATTTGTCTATCGAAGGTACTGCATGTCTTTGAATTGTATAGAATCACAATGATCAGATGTTTGGTCTTTCTCAACTTCAACATCTATTACAACATTTTTACATTTCATTTTTTTTATCCAACTCTGTGTATGAAATGAAGACGATACAGACGACATGTCACATGTTGCACTCTTGTGTTCTTGCAGGTAACACTCGGGGGGCGAGAGACTCTGCGGTTGTTCAGTGGCCGGCCGTATCGGACCCGGTTCATCCGGGAGACGCTGTGACTCTGCAGTGTTCGGTCCTCTCTGACTCTGAAGATAAGGCCTGTCCACGTGAATACAGTGTGCACTGGTTTGGAGTCAGATCAGATCCATCTCATCCAAACATCATTTACAATGGTGGAAATAGACATGATGAATGTGAGAAGAAAACTGACACTCGCAAGAGTTGTGTTTATCGCTTCTCTAAGAACGTCACCTCCTCTGATGCTGGAACGTACTACTGCGCCGTAGCCAGGTGCGGGGATATATTATTTGGAAATGGAACAAAAATGAACATCAAAGGTAACTTAAAAAAATATATATATATATATATATGTTCCCCTTTCTTTTGTCACAATCAGTGTTTTTTAAGGTTGACAAATATCATTCGCTGTATGTATATTAGTTTGTATGGCTGCACCACTTCAACCTGCTGTGCAATAATATATATATATATATATATATATATATATATATATATATATATATATATATATATATATATATATATATATATATATAGTTATATTCATATTATTATTTATTGTCTGTATATATTATATTCATTCAGTCACTGTAGACTCTGTTTTTATTACAGTTTCCTTTTAAAGTTGTATTATTTACATCACTTGTTTTTATTTTACTGTGTCGAGTGTGCACTTTACCTTTTTCTACTGTAATCCGGTAAATGTCACCACTGTGGGACTAATAAAGGATTATCTCATGTTATCTTATCTCATACCATGAAATGGAAATATTTTAGATGTAACACATCTCTGGTCTTATTTGGTATCTTATGACATGAAATACAGTTCTGTGGGTTTTAACAATGTTTTTTCCATATATTTGTTATTAATGTCCAACCCACTGGCAATTCAGTGTGACAAATTAGTTTAATAAAGGAAAGTTGAGTTTAGTCTTGATCAAAAGCAAAAGAACACACATAGGTTGATTGTAAGCAAATATTTGTGACTAGTAAAATCGTCTTTGGAGGAATTACGTTTTCCTTTAGTTTTACTAATGTCATATTTTTGTTTTGTTTCAGAAACCGGCGTGTTGTCCTTTAGTGACAATACGTGTCTGCTCCTGACGTGTGCTGTCTTGGCTATAAGTGTGAATGTCGCAGCCGTCCTCATCTACGCCATCAGGAACAACAAGTGTGATTATTGCAATAATGAAGGTAGAATTGACCTTTACTATCTCTCACACACACACACAAACACAGATATATATATATATATATATATATATATATATATATATATATATATATATATATATATATATATATATTCATATTGTATGATTAGTGTTTTAACAAAAAGTGCCTCTTTATCCATTTTAATCTCTTTTTATTTCATAGCTGCTGTTTTCCTTCTGGACAATCTTACAAAAAGGAAGTTACAGGTAAGATCAACTCATCCAAAAACACTTTGCACATATCTTGATTGGATGTGTCGTCTCACATCATTTGCAATTAATTTCTTCAGAGAAATGACGACGCGCGGATGTATTCTACTGTCGTCTTCAATGTGATGCAACCTGCCGGAGGTGGAAGGAGGGACGCCAAAGCAGCGGAGAGAGAGAGGATCTATGCCGCCGTCAAGGCTTTTGGGTTGGAGTAGCATGTCGAGGTCAGCTGGAGAAATGCGACAGCTGATGATCCTGCTTTAACGTTTTGGTCTTACGCTTACATGAACATTATGTTGACGGTAATAAGAATATATGATCGAAGGCCTGTCGTCCATCTATGATGCCCTCACACTGATACTTCACACCAACTTCCTGTCTTTGTCATCTAGGTAATTTTTTTGTCCTTCTCGTCTCTACCGAGACTAAACATTTCTAAAATTGGAGTTCTACCAAAAGTGGTATATTTCATTCTAACTATGATGTGGGTGAAATGTAACGTTTAATGTGGCCGTGTGAAGTCCCAACCGGAGGTCTTCATTGTTGTCATCATCACTGTTGTAGTGCTCGTTAATAAAATGCATGACAGGAAATGCTACAGTCGTACAAGAATTCAAAAAGTGAAAACTGTGAAGTTGTCGTGTAGCTATTTTAGGCTACAAAAAAAAACACGAATAAGAAATCATCTTTATTTTGTTTGTGTTCAAGAATGTTAAACATGTCATAACTTTGAAATTAGAGAAGAAGTCAAAATGCATAAAATTGTAATACATTTATTATACTTGAACACATTTTTTAGCAAACCATGTTGGTGAATTCAACAAGCGTGGTCTTTTTCTCCATGATTTAACATTCATTTATACTGCTAAATCAATAATAGTCTGATCGCAATGGTTTGTAGTGGAGTTACAGTGAACTCATTCAGATCACAGTAACTCAGAGGGGTGGGTGTGAAGAGCAGGACAGCCTCTAGGGGGCGCCAAGAGGAAGAAAGCTAAATCTGCATTGCTGAGCAAAGTCCCACCCTATGAAGACCCGTGGGGTTCAGGACACGTGCAGGCCTCTGCCGCCAGGTGGCGCTGTGTGTGGTATTCCACTCACACAGCAGAGTACACACTCTGGTGGAGACTCTTTTCTTCACTCTTGACGCTTTTCTCGTGGAGAAATTCAGTGCTGCATAGTGAACTGAATCTCTGTCAGCGTTCTGCAAATACTAATAATAATAACTGTATTAATAATATTTTGTTATTCAATATGAAGACAGTTCATCACAACCATGCATCCCATGATTGTGATGAACTACGCTTAACACTGCACTGACACAAGCTGTGGTGGGACATCCTTACACTCTACAGGCAGAGGCTGAAGCAAGGCTGGCTCCCCTCTGTGCAAATAATTAGGCAAACTTAACTTAAATCAAGGTTTATAAATTCTGCATTGATAAAAAGACCAGTGGGTCCATTGAGGGATTAGCACCTCCCCCTCTGACAGCCACGAGCAGTGGGTTGAAAACCGGTCTTGACATCGCAGACTGTGTGCGTTAGTGTGATTCTCCTGAAGCCTTTACCTTTTCTTGTAAGTTGCTGTGATCTTAGTAACCATCTTAAAAACAAGTGTGTTCGTAAAAAAAAAACATCAGTCAAGCGCAGCTTCCTGAGGACAGAACGGGGTGAGAGACGCAGGTTGGCATTCACACGTCAGTTTGAGGCCCTGCCACAACCATGCAAAAGTTTCCGAGCGTCATGTGTTGGTCTGTGGTGACTGAATGTGTGTGTCTCTGTGTGTGTTAGTGTGTGAAGGTACGGAGCGTGTTCTCGCCCGATGAAGGCCACAAACCACAATGAGCTGGTCCAACAAATGTTATAGAAGTTTCGGTCCTAAACTGCAGATAAATAGCTTGTCTTCTTTATTTATTTATTTAGGGTTAACCGTAACTGTGTTTAGATCCTTATCTTAATGCTGGAGTGTGTGGTGTCGTACTGGGCTGCATTATCTTGCCATGTGTTATTGTGAGAATGTCAACCAGGAGCTCCTTGTTAAAAATTATATTGTTTTCTTCGGGGTTTTGTCAAGCTCCCTCCTTCAGATAAAAATACGCGGGTCTTACACTGTTCATCACCTCCAGGTGAATGTGAGAGTGTGAGAGTGGCGCCCTGTTGCTGCCTCTCACAGCCCTCTGAAAAGAAGGGAGGTGAGGGTAGAGGAGCCAGAGTGGGCGGGTCCACATTTAAGAGGCCTCTTCTGTCTTTGTGCATCACTGGGGAATGACTGAAAGTATCTTTTCTGCACAAAAACCAAACTTCCATACATTTCCTTTTAAAATTATGTTGTAGGATTTTCTATGAGGACCAGAAACATGGACCTACATTTCTACAGATACATTACTTGTCATGCAGGCTACATCCCTCATAAATATGGTAGTTGAAGAGTGAATGAAAAAAAAAATATTAATATATATATTATTTGCTTTAACCAGTTTGTTTCTGGATAACTGTAGTTCACATTAGTATCAAATCAAATCACAGGTTATATTTACTCTGTCAGTTGTGGAAACCCACCATGAAACCAGCGTGCACTGTTCATGTTGTTTCATGTGTTACGGTTGGAGAATAATGAGCGACCAATCAGATTGCTCTGAAACTGTTACCTCCCACTTGATGTGATTACATTAGGCACATCAACTTCTAATATGACCTAATTTAACTATAGTCTCAAGAGGATTGACAAGAAAATGAAGATCATCTTTTATTTACTGCTGATTCTCAGAGTGGGGCGTAAGTACAAGTAGAAATGTCAGATTAACTTTGGGTATTCATTCATATTATTGTCATGTGTTAACAGTCATTTTCCAGATAATTGTTCTGTCATTATTCACTGATCTGTTTGTCTCGGATGTTTTCAGGATGCACGGATGGTCAGATCTTTGAAACAAAGACTGTTGGTGTTGGACAAGAAGTGACTCTGACTTGTGATCGCGACACATCAATCATAGGAAGCTTGTTTTGGATCAGAATTGTTTCTGGAAAGTTACCTGATGTCTTGGGGAGAACATCTTATTATGATTCTAGTGATATTGTAACTATGATTCCTCACATTACAGCAAAACAAGGACCTGGAACATTTCTGCTGCACATTCGTAAAGCAGAGCTAAGCGATGCTGGACTTTACTACTGTTTACAACTAAACCAATTTGATTCAACATTTTTGAAAGGAACATTTCTGAGAATTGGAGGTAAATATAAAGATAGTATGTGTTCATATTTATAGAACAGTGTTCATATAGATAAACATGTTTAACAATGTTCATGTTCATTAAAGCATGGTTATTATGATCTTTTTACTTCCCAGGACCAGAACCTAATCACTTCCATCACTGAAGACGTCTCATCTGATCCGGTCCGACCAGGAGACTCAGTGACTCTGCGGTGTTCCGTCCTCTCAGACTCTGAGAGGAGAACGTGTCCAGGAGAACCGAGTGTGTTCTGGTTCAAAGCCGGATCAGATGAATCTCCTCCCAGTTTAATTTCTGCCCAAAGAAGCAACAGTGCTGCGTGTGAGAAGAGTCCTGAGGCTCACTCTCCACAGAAATGTGTCTACAGCGTCTCTAAGAACGTCGGCTCGTCTGATGCCGGGACTCATTACTGCGCTGTGGCCACCTGTGGACAGATATTATTTGGAAATGGAACAAAACTGGATATTAAAGTTAACGGTAGAACATTTCCATATAAATGATTAATACCCAATTAACTTTGAATGCATTAAGATCATGTATCACACATGTAGAACATCTGTATTTCTCTGCTGCCATTATTTTCACCATGAAGTGTCTCCTCTGTCTCTGTAAAACTGTAATAAAATTGTAAATAGACCTTAATGAAACTGATCAATTAAATCCCTATTAAAAGCTGCTGTGGTCCATACGTCAACAATGGATCTCATAACTACATATGTAAGAGAGGCCTGCAGTCCCTCGGCTCTATGGAGGGTTTCAGCCTCTTTCCACTCAATGTTTTGTTTTTACATCTTAAAAAAAAAAAGATTAATCACTTTTCAAAAATGTATTTGATGATTTGGATCATTTGAATAATCCAATTCAGTTGAAAATACTGACTGTCACGTAACTTCTTCACATTTAACTTGTTCGGTTGTGTTAATATGAATTTGAATTATTAAAGGTATACTGTGTGTTCAAGTTCCTGCAAGTTCAGAATAACATCACACAGCAGAGGGGATATGTGTCTGATAAGAAATATTATGTCTGCTCCTCAAAAGTGTAGGTACTGTGCCTCACACAAACGCAACATTCAGACTTGTTATCATATTGTTACAATGAGAAAGGGGGACGGAGGCCGTTGGACCGCCCCGTCCTGTGAGAAGGGGTGGGAAGATGGAGCAGACGAGCGCCAATCTGAGGTCAGGATGACGTGACGAAATGAGGGTGCTCAGAGGGCCGTACTTGATTTGGGAGTGAGATTTGTTTTGGGGTTCAAGCTTGTTGAGAAATAACCCCACTGTAATCCCACTGTGATTGCAATCGCAGCGAAATTGTAATTTACTTGTGATCAGTGAATAAAATCTCCTGTGGAAGAGGAGAGAACAAGAGAAGGTCGTTGGCTGAATTATTATCAGGCATCTCATTTTGATGCACACTTTCAGTTGTAAAATGATAATGATAATTATATTACATTTTATTTTTCTATAATGCTAAGCTGTCCATAAACTGTATGTTTTGATCTAATGCAATAAAATAGCAACCCTTCAGTGTGAGAGGCATGAATGATCTATTGGATTGAACATCCAATACAATGTTTAAATCCAAAGAAGTAGTGTGCCTTGATGAAATAATAATCATAATCACCTCTTTACCATCCTGTACAATTAAATTATTTACCAAGTGCCTATTTAAATCAAAACTTTTGTTATGTTTATTTTCAGCGTCAGTTATTGAAACCCAACATGAAACAGAAATGTATTGGTATTGTTTTTATTTTTATTATTACTATTATTTTTTATTTATTTTATTTTATTTGTATTAGATTTAGTTTAGTTTAGTAGTTTTACTTTAGTTTTGTTGTGTTTTGCTGTGTTTTGTTGTGTTTTGTGTAAAAAAAAAAGAAAAAGGTAAATGTATCACAATTGCGCTCTTGTTGTGTGCTTGCTTACTTACTTAAAATAAAAATATATATATAAAAAAAAAAGAAGAAAAAAAAAAGAAACAGAAATGTGCTATTGTTTCATGTTCTTGGGTTAAAAAAAAGAAAAGATGGTTGATTTTATTTCCTCTGTGGGGGTAAACTCAACTTAACAAGAGACCAATCAGATTGCTCTGGAACTGTTGCCTCCCACGTGATATGATTACATGGAGGTGAATCATGTCTCATTGCTGTCTACATTACAGAAGTCTCAAGTGGAATGAAAAGGGAATGATGTTTGTGTTTTACGTCATGCTGATTCTTATGAAAGTGTGCTGTAAGTACATGTAGAAATGTCCGATGTACTTCAGATATATTGAAGTGCAGTCATGTTCTTAGAACATACAGGTTTCTTTCTGTTGTTAATGTAAAATAATGTATTTTCAGGATGCACAAATCAGATCATCGAGACAAGGACCGTTGGTATAGGAAGTGATGTGATGTGATGTGATGTCCCCGTGAGTCTACACTAGGAAGCACATTTTGGATCAGCATTCATTCTGGAAAACATCCTAGATTCTTAGGAAAGACGTACAGCTTTCCGATTGATTCTCGCATTATAGCCACAGAAGAGCTTGGAGCATTTGTTCTGCGTATTAAAAAAGCTAATTTGAATGTTAATGCAGTTTTAATACTTTATAACTTTTTATAACTTTTTTATTACGTTTTTAATTTTTTTATAACTTTTGAATAACTTTAAAAAGTTTTTATTACTTTATAACTTTTCAGTACTTTTTTTATAACTTTTTAACTTTTTATTACTTGTTTATTACTTTTTTACATATTGTATTACTTTTATACTTTTTATAACTTTATTACTTTTTAAAACTTTTCAAATACTTTTTAACTTTTTATAAATTTGTATTACTTTTTTATTATGTATTTACATGTTTTATTACTTTTTAACTTTTTAATAACTTATTAATCATTTAA
Source organism: Liparis tanakae (assembly GCA_036178185.1). Taxonomy (NCBI): domain Eukaryota; kingdom Metazoa; phylum Chordata; class Actinopteri; order Perciformes; family Liparidae; genus Liparis; species Liparis tanakae. The sequence continues at coordinate 4,965,895 of CM070095.1, read as the reverse complement.
AAACTATTTATTACTTTTTTAATACTTTTTAAACTTTTTTATGATGTTTTTACATTTTTAATTACTTTTAACTATTTATTAATTTTTTTACTATTTATTACTTTTTAAAACTTTTTAATTACTTTTTAACTTTTTCATATCTTTTTTATAACTTTTTAACTTTTTTAAATTCTGTATTACTTTTTATTTTTTTATATCTTTTTAATTTTGTATAACTTTTATAACTTTTAACTTTTTCATAACTTGTTATTACTTTTGTACGTTTTCATTACTTTAGTACTTATTATTACTTTTGTACTTATTTATTACTTTTGTACTAGTTATTACTTTTGTACGTTTTCATTACTTTAGTACTTATTATTACTTTTGTCCTTATTTATTACTTTTGTACTTTTTATTACTTTTGTACTTTTTATTACTTTTGTACTTATTATTACTTTTGTACTTATTCATTACTTTTGTACTTTTCATTACTTTTTTGCTTTTTATTACTTTTTACTTTTCCATTACTTTTTTACTTTTTATTACTTTTTATTACTTTTTTAATTTGTTTCCTTCTTTTTCTTACTTTGGTATTTTTTATAACTTCATTAATTTATATGACATAATAGTGATATTGATGCAATAACACTGATATTGTTCCAGTTAAAGCACTCAGAAAACGATTCAAGTCCTTCTTAGAGGTGAAACATTTAAATACATTTAAATATGGTTAATTAAATCAATTACTTGAATGAAGATGATCATATTTAATCAGTGTAACACAAAATGTAGGAATACAGTATTGTTTTTCCTTTTACTATGGTATAGTGTGCCCTTTTAAGATGTCTTTTTTTATTACTTTTTAACTTTGTGTTACTTTTTAACTTTTTTATTACTTTCGTAGTATTTTTTTACTTTATTATTTTTTCATTACTTTTTTACTTTTAATTACGTTTTTACTTTTTAGAATTTGTTTTACTTTTCAATTACTTTTGATTTCTTTCAACTTTTTTCTTTTTCTTCTTTTTCTTATTATTTGTTATAACTTTATTAATTGTTATTACTTTACAGTGATATTGATCCAATAACAGTGATATTGTTCCAGTTACAGCACTCAATAAACGATTCAAGCTGTTCTTTGAGGGGTTTTTTTTCTCATTATATTTTCATTCAAATGTTGAGTAATTGTTCAAGATTAATCACACAAATCATAATATTAAGACAAAATCAGAAACATTATGTTAAGAATTATGGTAAATACTTATTGTTGGTTCATCCAGACAACATCACAACATAAATGGCGTATTTATCCTAAAGAAATCTCATTGCCGTGTGTACGGACTCCTTCCCGCATCATTCGACGATGTGTTCATTCTTCATGGTGACTTCACTGAGGATGTCTTGTGCCAGAGTATAGACACTCCTGTGGTAACTCACTGGGATTCTTCCATCTTTTACCACTTCTTGAGGCAAAATTCAGGGCAACATAGTTCACTGCCCCCTCGTCAACATCCTGCAGATGATAATTAGGATCGTTAGATGTTATAGCTGTAAAACTATAACCAACATATATACTGTATTTAATAGTAAACATTATAAACCAATATCCATTGTGCCGTAAAGCATGTTGTCCTATAGAGAGGGCCGACAGATCCGAAAATAAAAGTATGTGTAACTAGAATCTAGACAGATACCGACATAGTTTGTTGTTTAGTTTAGACTTTAGAGGACTTGTTGGATGGATGCTGGGTGTAATTGGTTCTGGACCATAATATTACACCACTGCAAGTTTAGAGGCTAAGAAGGTTTTTGCCGTGTTCTAGGTGTTTTTATCCTGTAAATCAGCATTGAAGTGCAGAATAACCATATGATTCAAAGGTGTTCATTAATCAGATTATATTAAATTATGCTTACGACATTGCTTGGTTGATCCTCAGCTGATATGGCATGTTGAGCATGATTGGAAGCTTCTCCTGTTAATGAAAGCAAGCCATCAAAGACAATAAAGGTGTGATTTCACTTTACAACTAACTGATTACGTCAGACCGTTATGACTCCATTTAAAAACTATTGCAATTACTGTAAAAACTGGTTAATAAATAATGTATCAAATAATCCATTTAATCATGATGAACCTACCTCTGCAATGTTTATGGACTGGATTTTGATTTCTGGAGATAATGAGAGCAGCAATCACAATCACACAGCAGGCCAGCAGCGTCGCAAGCACAATGAGTGGTGTCCGCAGTTCTTGTTCTGGAAGAAGGAAAAAAATCCCAAAGAGATAATTAAAACATATTTTGAAAAATAACTAACGTGCTATTGCTTGTCTATTTAAAACAAATGTTCTTCAGCTACATATCTGATTGTGAACTCCTGAAAGAGTTAAATACAGATAACGCTCATCAATTGTACCTAATGTGTCTTTTATGTATGAGGTCTTGTTTGCCTTAACAGATATTTATTTTCCATAACGTGTATAGATTATAATCCAAAACGTACTTGTGTCCACTTTGGTTCCTCCACCAAACAGGATCTCTCCACATGTGGCCACAGCACAGTAGTACGTCCCAGTATCAGAGGAGTCGTGGATCGTTTTGGACAGACTGAAGTCACAACTTCTTTCTTCTGGTGCATCACTTTGAGTGTGAATGAAGCCTGGTTGAGATTCTCCTGATCCAGATCTGAACCAGTGCACTCTGTGTTCACCTGGACACTGGACTCTGTCTTCTTTGTTCCTGGAGAACAGCGAACACTGGAGAGTCACTGCGTCGCCCGGCTGGACCGACTCAGTGCACGGGCTTTGATTCACGTAGAAAGATCTCCGCTGATTTTTAAAGTCTGCGTGATTTATAAAAAGGCCGTTAACTTGGGAGGGCTTGACAAAGCGGCAAAGCAAAAACACGGAAATGAACAAACTTTACCATTCACAGCCAAATATGTTCCATTCATAAATTTCATTAAGAATGCCGATCCTGCTTGGCAGAAGTATGTCGCTTCATCTTCTTTGCTAACATTTCTGATGTCGAGAACTTGCTGAGCGTTACGTTTTGTGACTGAGAATCTTGACCTAAATTGTTCTCGAAGTTCTATCTTGTCATAATTTCCTGCTGCAACAGTTTCGAGCAAATAGCCAAACTTCAGCTTATACCAGTAAAGCAACCCGGATTCATTTGGAAGGACTGGACATGACAGAGTCAAATTATCCCCAAGTTCAAGCACAGCCCAAGAGACCTGTGGAGGACCCTCTGCAGTATGAACCAGGGCTGAAGGAAAGAGACACAAACAGTTACCAGGACAGAACAGGACAACAACTATAAGACACTGAAACACAAATAGTACCTATTTACAATACATGTGCATACACAAAAAATACATTAAAAAAACTAATGTTTTTTTTTTTTTTTAACATGAAACAAACTGTATTTTAGAGATAATTTTTAAATAGAAAAGTAAAGTTACACTCACACAATGTATTAAGAAGAATCAAAGCAGCCAGTCCTTTGATCATCGTGGCAAAGAAAATCTTAGACAACCGATGCTGCGTCACAATGGAAGATTTAATCACAAGATGATCAAGGTTAACCAAGTGGGGATCCTTCTGATTGGCTGAAACAGAAAATGCACTTCCTGTTACATCTTTCCAGACCATGACCCATTTTCAGTGAAAGGCAAGATAATCATGACAAATACTTATTCTATTTACAAATAGAATCTCAACAGGATGCTGATAAAGCTGTTTAAAACTATGTTTTTTTTGTTCTATGATGTTCAATTTTTGATGCTATATATATACTGGGATGACTTTATTACAATTTAGATAACTCAACATAATCAAGAACAGAAGTGAGATACAAAATTAGGCAAAAGACAAATATCCTAGAGTTGTAGATACCAGAGATGTCTGCTTTGTGACCTTTAACATTCAGTAGACTGTTTGACATCAGGACAATGCAGGGTTGCTAAACGGGAGTGTTGAAAAGCTGACACACACATACTTAAGTACTGCCGTGGCTCAGAGGTAGAGCGAGTCGTCCTCCAATCAGATCGGCTCCTCCAGTCCATGTCATGGGTTCTTGGGCAAAACACACAACCCCCATTTTCTCCCCTAGGCCGTGATACAGGCTGAGAGTGAGTTGGGCTGGTGGCACCTTGCATGTAGCCTCTGCCATCAGTGTATGAATGTGTGTGAATGGGTGAATAGCAAGTAGTGTGTTTTGGGGTTCTTGTTCAGCATTGAAGCAATTATCTTACATTTAAATTGTATTTTATCTGTTAATATCATTATACAAAATCTGCCACTGTTCTGGGGAATATTTTAAAGATAATTAATATGAATTATTTTTAGAAGAACTTAAACACTGCATGAAATGTTGTCTAAATAGAATTGTGTCCCTGTAGGACTTAATTGTATTGCACCAGAATAAGTAAAATAATGTAAAAAACCATGTGTATGTGTTTTTTTTAAATGTATAAATGGAGAGCCGGCAATGAACGCAGAGACTTGTGATAAGAGTTTCTCCTCCCACCTCAATACACATCAGGTGGCCATCATTCTACTTTGATGATACAATTTGGAGCATATCTCTTGCCTCCCAGGGCTCTCAACATTGTGATGACCGAGGCGGCTTCCAGCTAACAGTGCTAACAACGGCAACAGTGCTGAGCAGTGGCCTTGATCGAGCTATAGTGGGGTTAGCTTACATGCACAAACATGCACAAAGAGGCACGCAAAGCTTAGAGAGTTATGGATTACAACACACAAAGAGGGAGAGTGACTTTATTCTCTGCTCAGGTAAACATTACTCCATAATATCTTTACATTATAAATAGTTTTTGACACTATATTAATGCTCTTAATGTAGTATAGAGAACTGTTGAATTTGAAGCTACATCCAGGAACACGTTAGCTTAGCTACAAAGTTAGACAAAGCGTGTCCGTCTGAAATCAGTCTACCAGTAGCCTATCTCTGTACTCTGTAGAGCGGGTCTTCCAATTAGAAGATTGGCAGTACCATCTACAGATCTTCTAGTCCGCATGTCAAGCTGTTTCCCCCTGTTACTAGTCATCGTGCTAAGCTAAGCTAACCTAAGCGGGCATGCTGGCTGTGGCTCCATATTGACATGAGACTGATATCAATCTTCTCATAACACGCTCTTCAAGATAGAAAATGTTTTCTGTCAGTTCATCATAGTTGCATCAAGTTCAATGCAAGCATCACGAGCAATAAGTAGTAGTTCTACCGTTTTATTTGGTGGGATTAAGATATCATTGCAAAAAGCGTAAAGCTTGCAGGTGTCATTTTTGCAGACAAATAGCAGATGTTTGGGTAAAAATCAACCTACAGGTCGGAGTAAAAGGCGAGTGAGCAGCAGCTACCAGAAAGTTGTAGGTGGGACAAGTGAACAACACAAAGAAGAACAAAACCACATCCCCTTGTTACTGCAGTGGAAACACTCTGTGGTGTCACTACTTAGGTGACTGTGCCTGGGTGTGTCCGTTATGGCAAGCTGCAATTGTCTAAAAATATGAATGTAGTTTTATTACATCCTTCTTAGGGAATGCTTTAAAAAACTAAAGAAAACAACCCTAGATAGTTAATAGATTGACACTTCATATTTACCACACAGGCACACACTGCTGCTTCTGACCTTTCTCCGTATCTTACTTTTTCTGTCACTGTGTGTGTGAAAGCATCCAGAAAATCTCTTATAAATTCCACATTATTTTATAAGCATTAAAAAGCGGATATGAATTTCTTTCATGTCGGTTGGTTCATTGTGTCAATTCTTTCTTTTACACATCCATCAAGAGAGACAGGAAGTCGAACAGAAAGTGATGTAATGCGTCAGCAAGTATGAGCCAAACTCACACTAACAACATCTTAATATGTGTCATGAATTTTAGTCCACCGATTCTCCTGAACTTATAACTTTAGTTGTGTTGTGTTGGCCGCTGTGTCAGTGAATCTACTGTAATTCGTATTCATTTAATAATTTGTGTTTAAATTCCAAGGCAACACCACAATCATAATATCAAAACTACAACTACAACAACTGCTACTTACATTATTAAAAGTATTACAAATAGTACTAAAACGACATAATATATAATGGATAATAATATGATGATGAATGTTGTAAATGTCACCTGCAGATCTGATGGCCTGACAAATTGGGTCCCTTATCTTCTCTTAAAAAAGCTCTGGCGCCACCTAGTGTAACAATATACTCTCTACAATTGTTTTTATATATTTGAGATATATTGCGTTCACATACGTTTTTGTAATGCAGAGATGAATGGCTCTTCCTTCCGCAAATGATAGTTAATGTATTACTGTAAAATGATTCTTCCATCAGGCCTGATGAATTGGGCTGCCTTATCTTCTGTTAACAAATACTCTTGTGCCACCTGGTCAAACAATACACCTTTAATTTCCTGTAGGCCTACTTTAAAATATGCTGTGCTGCTTTTCTGTAAAAAGTCAAATTCAATGTGGTAAAATGTACATTCCTACTGTAGCTTTAATCTTACCAGATTGTGGTTTCAGCTAATACTGTGCTAATATTCTTAATCTCCACTTAAATAATTTACTGTTGTATGACGGGAGGAAATTGTGCTTTTACAAAGTAAATCTCAGGTGTGAATAATAGCTGGTTGTCCCAAAACAAAGTCACGAGTTCCCATAACGCTCCGAGCAAGTGAGAGTAAATACCAGGGCATGTTTCCGGTACGTTCAGCCATCTGCTTGTTGACGCTCTTATTCTTAACATTCTTCTTACAATATTTTTTTATTTTGGGATCGACTATCATCACACTGTCAGCTGAGGAGACTTTGGCTCAGAGGGTGTGTCTCAGGTTTGACATTCTTCAAAGCAGAACTTGGTTAATATTAACTCCAGTTATCAACTCATGCAGGTGAACAGTGTTGCTTTATAACTATAAAGATACATTTATTGCCACCACACCCTCTTTTTCTATGTCTACAGTGAGGCAGTGAGCACCTGTTGAAGCCAATCCCTTTTCTCTGAGTGCTTACACTCCCTGAGTGTTCTCAGAGAACACAGACGCAGCACAAGAAACGGCAGATTACACGTTTTAATTAAAATCATGGCAAAGCAGTGGCCCGTGGCGTATCTGTTGAGTTTCTGGCACCTCGGGGCTCTTAATGTTACAGCTTTCAATCTGGACACCCAGAATGTGCTGCAGAGAAATGGAGATCCGGGTAGCCTGTTTGGATTTTCGGTTGCCTTCCACCAGCAGCTGAACCCGGCCAAAAATAATCTGTGAGTGAAAACTAGAATCTTTAATCAAGTCTGAGTAAATTAAATCAAATTCTGTGGCTCAACACTTGAGGTATTTCTTCCCAGATTGCTGGTCGGAGCGCCACGATCAAAACACCTGAACCAAGTGAATGTTACAGGTGTTGTTTACCAGTGTGACATGACTAAAACATCCGAGCGCTGCCGGCCCATTGAGTTTGATAGCGAAGGTTTGTTTGTCTAGCTTTGTATTTTTAATATGATGTATTGAATTACAATAAGTATGTATACTTAGGGCATTCAAAATACTTTCTCCTTCTACACCCTGGAAAAGATAAGATGCTTTATTGTCATTATATGTTAAACTTAACCCATATTGATTAATGCAGCAATACCCACTTTGCAGCATTATATTAAAAGCAGATATTTCTAGTCACATGGCGCATAGTATTAAACTTAAATGTAACATTACCATGATATTTTCGGCGTGTGAATAGCAAAGTAGTAGTGTCTTGTCACATTTCTATGAATTGTTAGCAGTTACACTAAAGTGTCCTTTTCCCTTCTAAATGTGTCATGTTTCTTTTTGAATATCTGTTTGAGGCCCAGAAAGTTAATATTATCCAATATTACATCAAATAAATACAGATTTGTGTGCAGAACCTAGTTTTTCTAATTTAGTCTCTCGTTAATTATCAGACGACCCCTCCAAAGACCCCTAGTGAAATTGTAAAAAAAATTGGTTCCACCTCAAGCAAATGACATAGTGTATATCCGCTACATGGGGCCATTTAACAGAAGAGAGAATACTTTTACTTTTGATGCTTTAAGTACATTTTGCAGATAATACTCCTCCATTACAGGACTTTTGATATAGGACTTTTATAATATTGGTACTTTTTAAGTAAAAGATCTAACTACCAGGTCTACTAGATCTAATTACACTGAATAACTGCCTCATGATGTGCTCAACATGTTGGTTTTTCCAGAGTTCCTCGATAGTAAAGGCATAAGTGACCAGTGGATGGGAGTTAGAGTGACGAGCCAAGGTCCTGGTAAAAATATAATGGTAAGCAAAAACTCCTATTTTAAATACAGACGATTAAAAAAAAGTTGTTCAAATATCCGACAGTAATTTCATAATTTGTCCCTTGAAGACTTGTGCTCATCGATACCAGCAGTGGAGCCCGAGTCCCAGCCTTTACGTCCCTCGCTTGGTGACGGGTCAGTGTTACCTTTTAGGAGATGACCTGCAGGTCGGGAAGGAGGAGAGGACGTGGAGGAGGGTGGTCTGTGACTCTGAACACTTGACCAGACGTCAAAAGGACCCCGACTGGTTTTCATACTGCCAACAGGGTCACGGAGCATCTTTTGCGAAGGACAACGTGTCTCTGTTATTTGGAGCACCAGGAGCGTATCAGTGGAAAGGTAAGATACACTTTGAGTCGCTCTTCCAGGTGTTCATTTCATCAAACTAATTTAACAAGGATACAATAGATGCTTAGTCATCACAATACACACAGATGGGAACACTTACTTATTTGTACATGTTCTATCTTTTAATGCATTTAAATAAACTATGACAAATTCAGGGTTTGGAAATATTTACATTTTCATACATTTGCCATTTTCAAAAATAAGCCCACACTCAACTTGCACGATGACAGGAGGCCAGGGAGCCCTTAATATAGAAACTTACTTTGAAATTATCTATCATCTATCTATTATCCATTGTCTGGTGTCTCGAGGATCCTCCCGTGGCACTTTCTTTGTAAACAACTCTAACTATGTTCATGCTTTTTATGCACACTGGCACATTATTAACATTAATATTGCAAAAACAAACCTAGTGGTGTGCAGCCCCCAACCCACTGGTTTGTAATCAATATATAAATCTGTAAAAAATTGGAAACATAACAATGTGTGTGCATACTCTTTCCTTTATATATACACATATACTTTCCTTTTCTAATAATGTCCTTGTTTTGTCCCACAATGACATACTATATTATATATAATAATAATAATATAATATAATAGACAATAGACAATGTGGTCCAGTTCCGGTTTAAGCCGAAAAAACAGAATCTGATTTCTTTTTTTTTTAAGGCAATGAAAATAAATATTTTAAAAGAGTGGAGCGCCACTTTTTCATTGGACTAGAGAACACACGACAGATCTCTTTACAGACCCCGTGGTGGAGAATCGTCCTAATGAGAAACACAGTGTGACACACACACACACACACACACACACACACACACACACACACAGTCGTCTTCACTCTGCAGACCACTTCGTATTTATCATTCATATTGCCACTTCTCAAAGTCGGTGGACAAGACTGTGCACATTGACGTCCCCGTGCAATATATCCGTCTTTATTACTGTCGCAGAAGTATTTTTTTTTTAAAGCTCACACACACAAACACATGTATTTATTATACTTTTTTTTGTTCTAAATACTCTGACTTCATGATGTTTTGTCCACTGTTGTGTCGTCCTCTAAGTGTTATGTCTATGTATTGTCAATTTAAAAAAAGGAAACGTCTTTTTCTTTTACATTATATGATAAACAATTGTGTCTATATAATAATATATAGTATTTAAAGATGTACTCTGTTTCTCAATGTTTTGAAGGAATCGTACGAATGGAGCTCTTGGATAACCTGGACATCTCCAGTGCAGATTCTCGTGAGACAGGGGATGTTGACCAGTTCAACATGAAACTTATTCCTCTCCAAAGAAACAGCTACCTGGGTCAGTTTCTAGTCTGGTCTGATTCCGTACCTTAAAAGGTTATCTTTATTCATTTGCATAGGATGTAACATCCCCATGAACCGCGTCGTTCTGTCTCCAGGCTTCTCCACTGACTCTGGTATGGCCCTCCTCAGACAGGGGGAGCTGACCGTCGTGTCCGGAGCGCCCAGAGGCGGTTACAGCGGCCAGGTGGCTTTTCTCAAGGCGGACCCTGAGGCACAGAGAAGTTTGTCTGTGGAGTTAATCCTCTCTGGTCCAGGCCTGGCCTCCTCCTTTGGCTACGATGTGGCTGTGGGGGATTTCAATGGCGATGGGTAGGTTAACGTAAGACTTCAAGTTACACCGATTTGCTTTTTTGCATCCGCTTAACGGGTTGATCATTATAATAAAAGTCTACCTTAACAGGATATTTGTATGAATAGTCATGGATGTCTCCTTATGATTGGTTCACTCCACCACCTTTTATCAGCGCCAGCATTAGGTTAAAGATTGGAGAAGAATTTGCCAGACTTCCGTGGATTGGATATTGCAGTTATAGAAATAGTCCTCAGCGCATGAGTTTTCAAATGTTGGTGCTACTTGCAGACAACAAACATCCACATAATATTAAAATGTAGCTAGACATGAGTTTTCATTTTCCTCCCCCCCCCCCCCCCCCCCACAATCATCTGATAGACTGTGCCATGACTTTTCTTTCTTTTGTAATTTGTAATTCTTTATTTTAGCCAAACTAGTAAGTCATATAAAACGTATTTCTAATATTTTGTCATTCTTGTTTCACTTTAAGGAGTAAGGTTTGCTTTGTAAAGCTCTTTCATGAATGCAGTTAACAGAGCTCTAAGATGTGTCTTTAAATCTTAAATCCATACTTGTACTGACCTTATTTTCATTTACATTCAGAGATTTGCCATGCTGTCACAGACATCTTCTACACAATTCCTATAACTATGTTAGCATTGTGACAATAGTAACAAGCATTTCTCCCTGTGTGTTACATGTATTATGAGCTTGTTGTTGGAGTTGTGTTGACTTGGTGTGTGCAGGTGGGAGGACCTCGCTGTCGGAGCACCACAGTTCTTTGTTAAAGATGGTGTGGTCGGCGGAGCGGTCTACATCTACAGCAACAGCAAAGGGAAACCCTGGGAGGAAATTGTTCCAACTCAACTTCTTGGCCATAAAGAATCAATGTTTGGCCTCGCGGTGGAAAACGTAGGAGACATCAATCAAGATGGTTATGGAGGTTGTGAAATTTTAATATCAAATGTATCATACACTTCATAAAAAGACAGACAGTGAGAAAGTATACTTTTTTTTAAATACTCAATTCTCAGTTGGACACTGAAGAATTAAACTATGTAACTTTTTCTGAGCAACGAACTCTGTGAGAACAAGAGGCCATGACAGGATAAAGTATTCTTATTAAAACACACTATACCCAACTTATGTGTGCTAACCTGACCCACTATAAGTGCCTGTTTAGACCAATTCAAGTAATGCTGAATGAGCAAAACAACAGTGAGAGGAGCTGAAGTTGCATCCATTAAATATTTAAACATACTTTATTACCTTTTGAATTGGGCTTTTGATTTGTAAGGAGGAGGTTTTTTTTATTCTATCAAACGTTTTATATTTCACTCAATGAGAACATCATGAATACGAGAACGACAGAACACAAATGCTCAGTCAACTCCATGTAGTTATTATACAATTTGTGTAGATGAAAAAAATGTGAGATGCACTTACTATATATATATTTTTCAAACTCATGTTGTCGTCCCACTTTTGCTTATTCATCTTTGACAGATATTGCCGTGGGGGCGCCTTATGACGGTTCTGGTCAAGTATACCTGTACTACGGCTCATCAGATGGCATAAACAAGAAGCCAGTGCAGGTGAGGCAATGAAAAGGTCACCAGTTCAAATCTGTGGTTGAACGTCATTTTATATTAACATATTTCGACCTCCTCAGGTACTCTCATCAGGATCCAATAAGGTCACTCTGTTTGGATATTCTCTGTCGGGTAACTTGGACGTGGACAACAATCAGTACCCAGACCTGGCTGTGGGATCGCTGTCTGATTCTGTCTTTGTCTTCAGGTAATTTGGAGATAAAGCAAAAATAGCTCTAGTGAAGAAGACAAAAATCACTTTCAATCATAATGTTTTTTTACACATCCTGTAGATACACATTGCCGATGATTCAAACAAATTGTAAAGCATATAACCCAATATAGATCAAATAATATATGGTTTGACTGGACATTAAACTGTTCAGATAAAACATATCCCAGAAGAGATTTACAGATCTTTGCTTGTGTCTTATGTCAATTAGTTTTTTAAACTCTTTTTCTTTATCCTTTATCCTGTTGTGTTTTAAGATTATTCTCGCATCTATTTTTGTATTAGGCCATCTTGAATTGCGCTATATTGACATTTTTTTAAAAGGTCATATTTATCATTATAATTGGCATTAGGGCCAACTCATTTCTTATAACTGTTATGTTTCTTCATAACGCAGCTTGTCTCTGTTTTAGAGCAAGGCCAGTGGTCAGTGTGAGCAGCTCTCTGAGAGTAACGCCCACGGAAATAGACATCACACAGGAACAATGTGATAAACGCACATGGTAAATGAACCAAAGACACAAATGTCAACATGATCCAACTGAAGCCTGAATGGCTTTTGAACCTAAGTGTGTGTTAAACCAACTTCTGTCCAGTTATGTTGCAGCTCAGGCATGCTTTACGTACACGGCACATCCAGCATCCTTCAACCCTAAATTGAGTAAGTTACATTACTGTCGCTTCAATACTCTTCAGACTAAATATAAGGCTTTGAGGCATTTATTTGGAAAATATATGTATAGATATAGTTAAATAACTATTTTATATCTATTGTACAAGTGAGATCATTGATTAAAATGTTTTTCATATGAACACTCAACTTTAGAATTAAACACAAATGAATGTAATACGCATTTAGTTATTATTTGCACTAATATAAGTATGACTGGCAGTATATTGTATTTTATTAGTGGTATTGGTGTTTGGTATTTTGGTATTTAGTATTGTGTTTTGTGTTTTTGTTTGTGTCTTTTGTTTTTATTGGTGCTCTATGTACACCTGCTGCTGTGATCCTTGAATTTCCCCACTGTGGGGCTAATTAATGAATATCTTATCTTATCTTATCTTATATGATGAATTTGTAACAGTAAAAAGTAGAAAGTAACACTGGTATCGATGGTTGACGTTGTAATAATACTCCTCATGGCCTTTTGTGATCAGACTATAATAAGCACTGAGTAATAGCAACAGTGAGTCAACCAGCATATGTTGGTATAATCTTCTGCTGCCCTCAGTGCTCAACTACACGTTTGGGGCCGATGCTGAGGGGAAACAGATGAGGCTTCCTCACAGAGTGAACTTGGGTTCATCTCAAGGAAAACTGGAACTGCCCGGACAGAAGACACAGATCTGCACTGAGATCCAGCTACGACTTCTGGTACTGTTTCGTGGTGCAATGTCCCTTAAAGAAACCCATAAATGCCCGGCTACACACGTGCCACCAAAATACACCTCCTCTGTCGCAGCGTGATATTAAGGACCGGCTGCACAGCATCCCTGTGTCCGTCACTGTGTCTCTGTGGAGCTCCAGTCAGACCTCCGGGACGAGTGCAGATTTGCCCGACGTTACTCCGGTCCTCGACCTCTTCCAGCAAAACAGTATCGTCTCAGAGGTACGTACACGTGTGTGTCTGTATTATATATGTTTACCTTTTGTCTGCACAAATGGAGACTTTTAAAAATGCGTGTCTATTTATCTGAGAGAAGACGTTGGAAGTCAGTGGAAGATGCAAAGAAGCTCTTTCTGCTCCGCTGTTTCTCCCAGATTGTCTTAATAAACAAGGGCTGTGGCACGGACAACATCTGCCAAAGTAACCTGGAGTTACAGTACAAGTTCTGTTCCAGAAAAACACAAAATAATCAAGATGTTTTCAAATCACTCGCCAGGTAAGGAAAGAAAACCGGTTAATCAAAGACTTCAAAACAAAGCTATGGGAACTATCTCTGGTCCCAGGACAAGGGGCGATACAGGTGATTGATGCCGAACCCTGTGGGCGTCACGCCGTGTCTCTAGGGAGGACGGTGTTACAGTCATCACTCCTTCTGAAGAAGACATCGCTCTGGAGATCATTGTGACGAACAGAAACGGGGACGACGCGCACCAGAGCCACTCCGTCATCAGCCTCCCGGATACTCTTCATTACTCCTCCATTGTCTACGGCACAGCATCGGTAAGTATGCAAGTACTCCGTAGCGAAAAGAATAAGATTCAAACATTATCACCTTTGCATTGAAAATGCGTAAGGTAATGTTTTGATCGCCGCGTATATGTATGCGTGTGCGTGTTATTCGCGTAAGTAAAAAAATATTAAACCGAATCGCATGAAATTTGGTGGGATGATTGGTTATTATATCTGGGGACCATTTGATTAGATTTTGGGTTCGTTCGGGTCAAAGGTCAAAGTCATGGAAAGGTCCAAATCTTTTTTTTACTATAGCACGGTCAATTTCTTTCCAATTGACAACTAATGCCAAAATGTTCATAATTCAATGCCCAATCTTGTGATATGCAAAGGTATGCGCTCTACCAAGTGCCCGTTCTAATTATTAGTGTGACTAGTAGCGGCACCGCTCCATATAAAGGGCAGATGAGGTGGTTTGGAAGTTAAAGAACCAGATCGGTATGCAGGAGAATGTGTAATGTATCAAGAAACACATTCACGAAAAGAAATTCTGATTTTTAAATCTCTGAACTGAAGAAAAAGAAAACTAAACAAAAGAAAGCTGCGACCTCCTCCCTCCCTTCCGTTCTTTTCTCCAATGAATGGCCTTAGAGGCTAACGCTTTGTTCATGAAGGAGCCAAACAGCAGGCGTCCACATAACACAATCTAAATGAATAACAATCAATAAAAGGTTTCTAAGTTACTGTCCAAGGGCACTCAATACTGCTGATAGGACATAATTAACCTCTTCACAGTCTCTTGATTAAGATCATTACAGGCAGAACATCAATCCAAAATCCTTTCAGCCCATAAAACAAACTGACTAGACAAGATTGTGTACGTTACATCCCATTAATTGATAATGTATTAAATACAATCAAACAAAAGACACAAAATCAATGTTAAATTGGCCCTCTGCACCGGGCCTAGTGCAGAGAGAGAAGAAAACCTTTTTAACATGGCTAATATAAGATAATAATTGTAACAATGCAGTCAGTATATGTGGGTCTCATTTGTGTCGATCTTTACAGTAACTAGTATTTAAAGTAATCAAATGTAGATCTGTAGTGAAAAAGTGTGATATTTTATATTTAACCCTCCTGTTACCTTTACATTTACTAACATATTTTACCCTCGGCAATTAAAACTTCCAGAAAAGTATTAGAATTAATATTTTTTATAATAATAAGTGTGAGGTACTTTATGTTTGTTTGTTGATTACCTAAATAACCCTTTAAATATATGAAAAAGTTGATATTTAAAAAACAGCCTGGGGTCAAATTGACCCCAAAGAACATCAACATTAAACATTGAATGGGGTCAAATTGACCCTAAAGGTAACAGGAGGGCAAAGTGTGGTGGCGTATAAAGGAGAAAGATTAACTCGATTCAATTCAGTTAATTTTGTATAGCCCAAAATTAGAAGTTACAAATTTGCCTCAGAGGGCTTTACAATCTGCACACATTCAAACTCCTCTTCATTCCAACACAGCACGTGTCCTTGTTTTCTGTTTTTTGTTCAAAGGAGACACGAGTGAGTTGTACAGCCAATGACAAAGGAACACTAGTCGACTGTGAGCTGGGAAACCCGCTCCAGAGAGACGCAGAAGTGAGTAGAACCGATCAGTATCCTCCACTTGAGTCTCAAACAAGTGTACCGTGTAACGTTGTTCCCTTCAGGTTACTTTTCATGTCCTGCTCGCAACATCCGGCATCTCACTGAGTACAAAAGACGTCAACGTCACGCTGCAACTTCAAACGTAAGTAGGTTGATGAGTTATTGATCGGGGGTCTTTAGATGATTATAAATCGGCATGTTGTGTCTTTCCTGTGCTGCAGGACGAGTGTGCAGAATCTACAACCAATTGAGGCATTAGCCAAAGTGGTTTTTGAGCTGCAGCTACAAGTATATGGGTAGGTACTCGGCCGATGAAAAAAAATGTAATTACTGTTTTCTCATTCTAACACAAATATGAATGACCCAGCTCTTTTGTATTTATGCTATTTTCTTTGTGGAGACTGACCATTTTTTGCAATAAAATAAAATGTTTGATTTTTTAAAGAGAATTTTGCAATAAATTCAGACGTTAAAATATAATTCAAATGTTTTTAATCATAAAAGAATAATCACAGTGAGGTCTGTCTTTGTTTGACAGACTAGCCAGGCCCTCTCAAGTGTCACTTGGGGCAAACTTGAGGGGTGAGAGCGCCATAACCTCGGTGGATGAAATTGGAACTGCAGTTCAATATGAATTTAGGGTGAGCCAACATTTGTTGCTTACTCACTTTAAAATACATTTAATTGCTTCTTTTTTTTAACATGCAAACAGTTCAAAATATACTGTTCTAATATCTTATTTGTCTACCAGATAACAAATTTGGGCAGACCGCTGAAGTATTTTGCCAATGCATCACTAAACATCCACTGGCCGAAGGAGAACTCTGTAGGAAAATGGCTTCTGTACTTGACTCAGATCAGCAGTAAAGGTGTACAGCCTGTCCCCTGCTCACCTGTGGATGAGGTCAATCCACTGAGACATGTAAAGGTAATGCACACCTCTACCTGTATGCAATTATTCAAAATACAAGCAAGGTCTGTCCTAATACACACTTAACCTGATGTTGTTTCATCTTAAGGGTTGGCATGACTCCTCCAGGAAAAGACGCGAAGCCGAACGTGAAGCCGAACATGAAGCGCTCTCGACTGCTGGATTCTCATTTCTTCCAAAACGAAGGAAATACAAAACGTTGGTAAGAAATCGATATTATCTTACGTATTATTGAATAAACAACTGCTGTTGGAAAATGTAGTTTGCCTCCATTGTCCATGAGCCTCAGATGGTTCTTGTTTTCAGAACTGCACAGATGGACTGAAGTGTGTGCAGATCCGCTGCCCTCTGCTGGGTCTGGACAGTACTGCAGTCATGGTTCTGCATTCCCGCCTCTGGAACGCCACTTTCACAGAGGTGTTTAGCTCCTGTAAAAAGGCCTTCCTCTCTGATCACCTCTGACAGATAACAATGCTGACAATGCATCTGTGTTGTTGCTTTGAGATATTGCTTCCACTAATTATTCAAACTGACTTTGTGGCTCCTCTTTGCCAGCCTGTCCAACACCATTAATCGTTCATTGTGCCTCTCCCACACAGGATTACAGCTCTCTGAACTACCTGGACATTGTCGTGGATGCCACTCTCAGTTTGACAAACTCTCCAGAGAATATTCAACTCAAACCAGAGAAGCTTGGGACAAAGGTAACCAATTGTGTTTTAGAACGATTTGGTTTTGTTGAATCAGAATCAGAATCAGAATCAGAATCAGGATGTTGTTTTAGAGGACATCTCTACCATTTGGACTTTAATAAATGTAATTATGTAGTAACTACCATCAAATTGATGTAACTAACATGACAAACGGGTCAAATGTATTTATCCTCAGATAAAACTGACAGTATTCCTGGAGAGAAAAGCTGAACGCGTCACCAAAGTGGCGTGGTGGATAATCGTCCTGACTGTGGTTGCGTTGCTCCTGCTGTTGGCAGTTGTTTGCTTCTTGTTGTGGAAGGTAACACATATAAAAATCAAACTATAATATAGTTTGTTTTGTTTTAAACTAGCTGTGGAAAATTAATTGCTAAAATACTACTGTATGTATCCAAGTACTAAAGATTATTGTCTTTTCAAATGATCTGATATTTCATTTACGATTTTCTGATTTCTGTATCCCTGTTAAATATTTAAAGTCTGCAAGCATATCAAAAGGCATTGACCAAAAGCATCCAACAAATTATATATCAGTAGGAAACTTTTCTTGAATCTTAAATCTCTCGAATTATTTACCTTTGCAGGAGAATATATATAATCCTTTCACTCTAAATCACAGTTGAGTTGATATTCTAAATTGTGAATAGCAGTAATCTGCATCAATAGCAGTAATCGGCATCTCCTAATGTGAAGTTACAGATATAAGTACATATTTTAGACATGTTTTGTATTGACCATTGAGCCGTTGGTCATTCAGCATTATGAATCCATTCATCTTTTGTATACCTATGTTGTGTTGACCGTTTTCCATTTCCTGTCCTGGTCAGCGGGGGTGCATCAACTGCCTCGCTCAGAACGAGAAGCGGCCACACGATGGAGACCCAAACAAAGAGACCGCTCCCCTCAAAGGCTAAAAGGAAAACACAGGAACCTCAACGCGGTATGAGATACATGCTGTTAATACGGGTTAGATTCTGGCTCAAATACTATGTAATGCTACTGCAAAATAACATGTTTTTTTTTTTAATTTGTTGCTACTTTTTGTTAAAATAAAATAGCACGAAAAAACACATCAATATACTTTTCTTGAGTTCTTTTTTAATGAAGCAAAAAATATCACTCGTTTGATACCAAAAAAACGTTACAACATGAAAAGAGTTGTGCTATACTTTCACCATTAAGGAATGTGCGAGTTGTGGGAATGGACGAGAGGTTGTGCTGAGGAACGAGTTACCTGAAATTCAATGGAAGCATTGGCAGCCACCACATCCTAGTGCGACTGCCGTTAAAGCACATATGATTACAATGCTGTTGCTTTTGAAATACTGTGTTTTCATTTGTAGTCGTGCAACATAATACTGTGTTCATGGTGAAGTATTGTACAAGGACCCTACTGACATTGAAGGGGTTTATTCCAAAAATTACATTTAACTTAAAAACTCAATTAGCTTGCCGGTGATTAAAAGCAGCAAGCTAATATTGTTCACAACATTCTAGAATGAAACTCTCCTCTTGCTATGTTTTGTACAGGTGCAATAGCCCGTTTGAGTGGGACTGTACTTCTGTTACGACCAGGTGAATTTCACATATCCTCATAAAAAAAGAAAGTGTGCTTTCGCGGCATTTCTACATTCTTTTTTCATACTTTCCGTATCTGTAGTTTATTTTTTAGAACAAAATGTTTCAACATTTCGAGAAATACGCTTACTAGCTTTCTTGCCAAGAGCTGGAGCGAGCAGCTGGTTAGCTTAGCTTAGCATAACTATTGTAGAAAAGAGGAGACAGCTTGTTTGGCTCTGTTCAAAGGTAACCAAGCACCTCTAAAGTTCAGGAATTAACACGTATTTGGTTTCATTTGTACAAAATGTCAATTCTCCATTTTACATCGCGTGATCTTCTTAACTTGGCAACTGCTCTCAGCCAAGAACTCATCTGGCCCATAACCCTTTCGCAAAATCATTATTTATCTTTTTACACTTTAATTTTGATTATACGAACCAATGTGAGACAAAGTGTTAATGCTAAGCTAAGCTAACAGTCTGCTAGCTGCAGCTTCACATTTACTGTACAGACATGAGTGGTAAAAAAGCAAGTAAGCGCGTGCCCCAAAATATTAAAACTATTTGTTGTGTTCACTCTCCTCTCTTTCTACAGATTTTTTTTTTTTTCACTCAAGTTTTTTTTTTCGTTCTTGAATATTCTTTGATTTTATCTTCATCGAAACACATTCAGTATGAAAATTGAGAGCCATCGTCTCTTAGTTCTTGACAGCATTTGGCTTTCTGTCCACATTCAATCCCCCTTTGAGTCACATCATGACCTCTCACTCTTTTCATCATCGTGTTGCTTTTACGAAAAAATAAGTAGAAAAGCACAGTATTAAAAAACATCCCAACATCTTCTCAACATGACATAAAAACCTTGAAACCGGAACATACAACAAACAATTAAAGAAAACATCATACACACATTCACACACACTCACACACACTGCTCCTTAACAATCTCTGGTTCAGGCTGAAAATGCCAGTCTTGTGCCCCAATATTGTCTGATAATTAAGAGTTTAGCTGCGATTGGTTCAATACCAATATTTTTAAATGATTGGTTTACAAAGAGTATAAATAAACACAACTTCATTTTGCCTTCTTTTTTTAAAACCAGACAAAGTTAAAGACAAATAGTTATTTTAAAACATAAAAAAGCTGCAATGAAGTATTATATTACAAATAAATTAAAAACACCTATATTACATTAATTAAACTCTTGTCGACACAAGTAACCGCAAATTAGGTACATTCACAATAGGCTCATTGTTTGGTTTTAAGAGTCATACTATTGACTTTTCAAATCTCCGAGCAAAAATGCAGAGGTTTAATTAAGCGAGTAAATCAAATCTTACTTCCACAAGATGAAAAATGGAACACAACCCAATTGAAATCAAGATAAATTAACGTAATTTCACACGAGAAACTGCAAACCAACTCAGATCAAATCAGCGGCTCTCTAAATTAAACAGTTATTAAGCGACACAAATAACCTCCATCTCACAGACCACCAAACCACCAAACCATGAGCTTCATCAGACAAACATTCTATCAATTAATTTGCTGTTTGTTTCTTCTTCACCCCCAGACGATGGGAGCATTGAGACTTCAGTAGGTCAAATGAATGGCACTGAAAAAATTGTGATATTAAGAAGTATTTGTGATCCTCAATACCTCAATACCTGGTAATACTTGTGGCTTAGGCAGTAGGGGAAATAGTCACGTTAGCCTATTTATTTTGTGCTGTAAACTGATTTTTAATTATTGCTAATTTGGCCTGGTTTTGTATTTTGTCTGCTGGTGTAACCAAATGGATTTACTTTTGTATTTCTCTTCATAATGTGCTTGAGACTCCAGCCTGACAGAAAACCTCACCCAGCTCCAGGCTGTAATAACCAGCTATCTCCACATGGGGGCAACAGTGACCACGAAAGGCAATAACAACAAAGGAACCAGGGAGAAGGAGAGCTGGCTGGTTGCGGATCTGTCCCGACCGTGACCGTTGTTTTTGTTCCACTTGGAGCCGTTTCTCTCTCGGACTCGAGGCGGCTTCGCGGGCTCGGCAGCAGGGGTGCGAGGGGGTTTGCTGTAGGGCGGGGCATTAGGCCCATAGCCGGGCCAATCATCATTGTACCTTTCACCCTGATCTCCAAATCCTGAGCCACTGCCCTCCTCGCCTGGAATGACAAAAAAAGAAAGATCGAATAAATTATTTAAATTCTTAATTTAATACTCCTTTTGGGATATACGGAAGTATAAACACTGACTGTCCATGAAGTCCATGTCCTGTCCACTCTGAGCGTGTCTCAGTTTGTTGGTCACCACCCTCAGCTCCATGATCAGCTGTCTGGTCCTCACATCCGGCCTGGCAATGTCCACTTCCACCTCGGGGTTGTTGATCTGGCTGACCAGCCCGTCGCCCATAACATCCGGGAGGTACCTGTACACACATGGAGGCGTTCATGCACAGAGACTCAGACATCACGGATGAACACGCACCTAGATCTTTTTCAAAGCAGCGCTTGGCAACTTCACACAGCGTGGCTTCAAATAGCTGCAAGGAAGTTTAACTCAAACTAAATGTATGAGCATCACACCACCACAGGAGTACATTGTGTATTTGTGTGACTTGTTCTGTGTTTTACATCATTTACTAAATGAATATCATGCTGTATTGAATAAGACAACGCTAGAGATTTAAGACCAACATCAAGTGAGATGCAAGGTCATTTCCCCATTGACTTACATACAATATGACTTATGCCAGAAGCCTCTTGCTGGCTATTATAAATAATGCATGTTTAAGGCACTTGTGCATTG
The DNA here is from genome assembly GCA_036178185.1 of Liparis tanakae. NCBI lineage: Eukaryota > Metazoa > Chordata > Actinopteri > Perciformes > Liparidae > Liparis > Liparis tanakae. The sequence goes on along the minus strand of CM070095.1, from coordinate 4,943,979 downwards.
GCTGCAGAGGTTGTTATCGCCTGCTGCCAACCAGCAAGGACGGGCTCATATTTTCTTTTAATACCACTTTTTTCACAAGAGGCGATAGAGCATCACTTTAGCGCCCAGTCTGCCTTCAGTCCAGATATGCCTTCAGTAGCAATATCTTGTTTGTTAAAAAGGTGCATGAAACAAAATTAGGAGCATTTTGATTCCCTCTCAACATGGCGAGACTTTATCCGGCGGCTCAGCGTTTCCCTGGTTCTACAACATATCAAAATCACCAATGCCAGTCCAGACTCTCAGCAGTTTGCACACAAAGCCAACAGATCCACAGAGGAGGCCGTCTCTACTGCCCTCTACTCAGCACTCGAGCATCTTAAAAATAATAACGCCTACGTCTGATTGTTGTTGATTCAGCTCTACCTTCAACACACTCTCCCCCCCCATGAAGTTGATTATTCGGTGTAATGGTTATTAGACACACAAACAGACCCCAGGCAATCCAGACTGGCAGCCACACCTCCTCCACTCTAGTGTCGAACACCGGAGCCCCCCAGGGCTGTGTGCTCAGCCCCCTTCTGTTCACGCTCTACACCCGTGACTGCGACCCCCGCCATGAAGAGGACGGTGCAGTGTTTGCCCAGATGATACTACCTTCATCCACCAGATTAAAAACAACAATGAGACTTCATATAGAGAGGATATCAACCACCTGGCAGAGACAGAGAAAACCTACGTCAGTAAAACCAAGAAGCTGATTGTGTATTTTTTGTTTAAAAGAGTCCAGGACTCACACTATTATCTCCATCAATGGAGCTGAGGTGTAACAAGGTAACAGGTTCACAGCATCACAAACGACGATCACACATCTCCAGCGTGGTGAAGAAAACTCATAACCGGCTATATTTCTTGAGGAAACTTTCCAAGTCGAATATGATTTTATAGAAAAGATTTAAAAACTATGAAAAAAATATATGAATAAAAATAATTGTAAATTAATAAAGCAATTGGAAACATGGAGGAAATAATCGCTTATGAACAATAAACAAAGCAATTGGTAAAATAGTAAAAAGACACCGGAAGCAACAGCGCTTCTTCAAGAGGTCAGGTAGAGCGACAGATCTTGCTTTTAACAGTTGAAGTGAAGTGTGGTTGTTTAAAGGTTTTTCACCTCTTTATGATTGACATGCATGACTGTGTGAACCTACCTAAATAAAAGGAGTAAAAAAGAGCAAGTTGTTGTGGTCTGAGTGGAATTCCAGTTTTAAATCGCGGGGAAATCACAAAAATCAAAAAGAAACTTGACAAAACTTAAGGAGGTTCTTTTCAACTTGTACAGAGGAGCAGTAAAAAGCATCCTGAAAATAACTAACTGGCATGGGACGTGCCCAAATAAACCACCCAAAACTTCATTGGTACCCAGCATCAGTGATATTGGTGGCAAGAGAAGTCTGCGAAGAGCTCCAAATATATTAAAAGACAAAACCCACCCAAGCCACAGTCTGTTCACCCGGCTGCCGTCTGGCAAGAGATGCAAAAGTATCACCAGACTTCAGAGCAGCTTCTTTTCTCAGGCTGTGAGACTCCACCCTCAACAAATAGTAAAGTTTTCTTCTTTTTTCTCATCCCATTATGGCACAACACACTTCCTTTTGTTGTGCAACTCTATTGTTCAACGACAATGAATGCACCTTGTACATTTGTAACCCGAGGAGGAACCAGAGGGTGGGTCCTACACAAATATTTGCGAATTCTTTAGGTAGAAACATTGCGGCCCAGAAGTTATATTATATACTAATATTTCTCTATATTTTTTTTATATTAACAGAAGAAGCAAATTAACTACCAACTACATATTGGAATGCCTCAAATACATGTTTACTAATTTGTTTTACATAAAAACAAGTGCTGATAATTAAAGATACATTATTAATTCCGCTTTAGCATTGAATACTGGTAATGTGCATGATATGCAGTAATTATAGCAGCATAACACTATGTACCAGCAATTATTTTTGGCTCCAGTCCCACTTCGTGATGATGCTAAGGTGGGTTTACGTTTACATAAAATTGTTTGTTTATGCAGCTGGAACATCAAACACAACATCATCCATTATGCAGACTTGTTTTTCCTCTCACAACATGCCTGCACAGCGTTTCCACATCAGTCCAGATATATGGCGTTGGGCTGCCTGGTGTACATAAAAGCAAGCAGACCCACGCAGAGAGCATATGGATGACTAACTAAACTTTGTTCCATCGGCTCCATTCTGCACCGTCACCCTCCACCTCTCCCCAACACCCCCATCCACTCTGATCTCCCTCACCTCCCCCGGGTCTGCCCGTTCCAGCAGCGGTCCTCATTAGTGACGTCGGAGGCCATCTTCTCATCGTTGCAGATGGTGTGTGGGAGGGACACCCAGAAGCCACGCATGGGCCGCAGTCGCTCCTTCAGCTCGGTAACCTGCGCGGAGGCGGGAAGGACTCGGTTATGAGTCAGACGTGTTTTGTAAAGTATCCATGTTTGGCTGGAAGAAGCATATTGAAGCTTCAGTGCTGACTTTGGCCATGGTCAATAACTGACATGGCCCTTCTTTTGGGTCAGTTCTTAAACCTCACGTCTTTTATGTAGCAAAAATGAAAATAGATTTCAATGCCTCGCATCCTCGTTCTCCCTCCTCTGCTCTTGGTGTCATTTCATTTATTTCCTGTGCTTCCATCTTTCAATACCACTCTGTGGTCACAGGAGTCCTGTCTGGGCTCTGACTGCTGCACTCTGTATTATTAGTTTTCTATACCAAGCTTAGCAACTATGCAGTAGTTTTGAGTCTATGTCTCAATCCTGACTCGTGAACAAGGTAAACATTTTTCCTTTATTGGTTTCAAAATCATATATCAACATTACACTCGACCCAAGAATATGACCTGCACAAAACATTTGAGTACTTGAAGCTTAATGATTTTATATAAACAATGGGGGAAATGACTGTGTGATGTAGAAAGAGTTTGTGTTTTCTTAGTAGGTAACTTAAAGGTGGTCGCTCACTCTCACAACTCTTCTCAGTGTTTCTCTATGAAAAAGCTCTAGAAATCTCAATCTATCCTAAACGCCTGAAAAAAACCTAGAATGCATACTTTAACTTTATATTTCATCATATGAATGGCTGTGCAGCTATGTCAGTACTCAGGATGTTCCATCTTTACCAGTCGGTCCAGGTTGGTGCCGGCAGCAGTGGTGGGTTTCTCCTCCGGGCTGTAGGTGCGGAAAGGCCTCCTGTTGCCCCCCGACTCGTTGGGTGAGCGTTTGGACCGTCCTTGTGCTGGCCTGGGGCTTCCACAACCCTGGAACACCTGAGGTAAACAACAACAAAGGTAAACAATAACAAAGCCAAACTAGCAAAAACAGCTGTGCAACAAGCATTTCTATAACTTCAATATTCCATAGTTTTGTGGGGGGCTAATTTGGGGGCAGCTCTTATGATTTAGGGGTCTAGCAGCCTTCCATGAACCACCACAATGTCTCTGATTCAACCTATGATGCCATACCTCAAACCTTTTTTTCCCCCTCACTTCCTGGCTTGTCTTTAACGTCAAAATCTCGAAGAAATGTATAAACATAATAAATATTAACACTTCTCCTAATGCCCTTTGGGAACACCACAAGAACGGCTCTACAAAGAAGTCCCTCTTTAAGAGTGCTCTCTATCATACCAATAACCTGCAGCCCGACAATCCAATCCTCTGGGCTGTTTTAAAGCTAACCTTTGTGTTAGCGTAGTAAATCCTAACTTTGCAATAACAACAAAAAAAGCAGCGTCTAAGTTCACCCACGAGTGTTGGAACTGAACTGCAAACTTTGCAATGGAACATTGTTGAAACGGTGCGCCACAACCTCCACAACCACACGCAGGGGAGCTGAAAAGGAACATCTAACGAGATGTGTGTGTCTCTCTGGTGGATTAGCTGCTGGAACATTTGCCTTGTTTTAATCATACTGTGACGCCGTCATGCTCTCTGTGTATAATTCCTGTCATTATTAAGATTAAAATTAAATTAACAACCCGGATTATAGCTTTGATTTGCTAAATTGATTTTTCGGTAGATGATCTTTGAAAACTCAGAAAAAGGTACAACACGATCTAGAAGAATAGCTAGTCTGCAAAGCCATGGGAAAGCAATACAAATGCATCAATGTCTATGTTATTTCCCCATCATCTGCTTCTGCCATCTCGCTTGCCTTCGTTGAGATGCTGACGCTGTTTTCCTGCATGTGCATGATGGCCTCTGACACTTTCACAGAGATGGAGTCGGCTGCAAGCTCCATGTTGAACGGCCCCTCCAACTTCTCTGAAACCTGGTACAGAGCATCTGAGAGGACCGGGAGATACAGAAATAGAGATGGCAGGGTGGTAAGGTTGGCTATGAATACATTGTTGGTCGCCTATTCTAGACCCTGATAAGCATCAAGACAATGGTTCCTTGTGACTGGAATCTCTCGCTGACTAATCAGCGAAAACGATTTGATTTGCATCTCTGTATGAGATTACAGGGCTGGAGGAAGATTAGAAAAGCAAGTGTGAAGAATAATGGTTGGATAAAAAGGGAACATGAGAGTAAAACGGCTTTGGCAGTAGTACTCATGGATTGCGCGATAAAAGTGCACATGAAAAGGGGGAAAAAAGGAAGGAACATATGGGTTTAATGAAAGGGGAAAGGAAACGTAGGAAGACAGATCAATTGTGAAGGAGCAGAGGAGCATGAATGATTAACGAAGGAGGAATTCATTAGGAAGAAAGGGAAGTGTAATGAAGGCGATACAATTACTCCACTATTAGGTATGCTCAATTTAATAGTGATGAGAATCAAAAAGGCTTTTTAATATAATTCGGGCCATGACGGGTTTTTTCCCGTTGCACCTATAAACTAAAAGCTTCCTTGGCTCTTGTGTCCTGCACCTGACCCGAAAACCCACTTAAACAACAACAGCGTATTAAGACGTATTGGTCACCCTAGCCTCACCCACCAATGAAGTTGTTCCATTCGGTGTCCAGGTCGCCCTGATTGGCCAAGCAGCCTTTCATCACGTTAAGGCACAGGGAGTGGCAGGGCCGCAGGGAGGGCAGGCCTCGACACAGCGGGCAATACCACTGGCGCATCAGGCCACGTACACACTCCGAGTCTGCCGTCAACTGGAACACCAAGCGGCGGGCGAGGGGGCACAAGAGGAATAACGTCACGTTAGTAAAGCTCCTTCGTATTCTGAGCATTAATATAGCAACAGTTAAAAAAATAAACACACCAAATTCAATTACATTCAGTTTATTTGTATAGCCCAGTTTCACAAATTACAAATGTGTCTCAGAGTGCTTTACAATCTGTACACATAGACATCCCTGCCCCATAACCTCACATCGGACCAGGAAAAACTCCCAAATAACCCTTCAGGGGGGAAAAAGGGAAGAAACCTTCAGGAGAGCAACAGAGGAGGATCCCTCTCCAGGATGGACAGATGAATAGATGTAATGTGTATAGAAGGACAGATTTAGAGTTAAAATACATTCAATGAATTTGACAGAGTTTATCAATAGTTCATATTTAGGCATATTCCACGATGGAGAGTTTGGAGACTCCCACCATCCATCAGGAGATGGAGGCAGAGTATTCCCAGATTATTTCCTGTCGCATTGTACGTGAGTTATGTAAACGAGCAGGAAGTAAACACGGACCCACACTGTTGCCGAGAATGCAATTCCTTTGAAACCGTCTGCAGGGGAGTAACGGCGTAGATAATGAAGTCGCTCTCCCTCCGTGTGTGCTGCGATGCATGTGCCTGTTGTTAGTGCATGCCGGTCTCTGTGTTTTACCCAACTGGCTGGCTGATGGCCCGCCGCTCTGCACAGCGGTTTGACGCCGATGAGACATTCCAGAGCCACGGCGTTGTTGTGCAGGGAGAACAGCGACCCCACCCCCACCACACCCCTCTGAATCCCCCTCAGGTAAACACTGTCAGCACTGTTGCCATTGTTAGCGTTGTTAGCGCTGTTAGCTGCAAGCCCCCGACTTAGCTGTGGAGGCCACCCCTCTGCTCTGAATGTCTCTGAGCTTTGAAGCGCGAAAAACAAGCCCTTTTTTTATTCTTCTTTATTCTTCCCCTTTTCCCCCTGAAGGGTTATTTGGGAGTTTTTCCTGATCCGATGTGAGGTCAAAGGTCAGGGATGTCTATGTGTACAGATTGTAAAGCACTCCGAGACAAATTTGTAATTTGTGAAATTGGACTATACAAATAAACTGAATTGAATTAAATTGGATTGTTGGTGACATACAACAAGCAGTCAGAATCACTTTGGCCTCCTGGAAATTATAATGGCTCAACAAATAACAAACGTGTTGATTTGTTATTTCAAATGTACAGTCTTCTGTACAACCAACGTTATAACTCTTACCAAATAAGGTGAATCAAAAGGCGTTTAACTTAACGATTATCAAAGCCTTTTAAATGTAGGCTATAAAGCGTTCCATTCTTTACGTTCAAGTCTTGCCAATGTGGTTGTAAAGGCAGGATAACAACAGTTAAGGGACAACTCACCTTTGTTGCTTTGTTAACAATATCCCGACCGGTAGCCAAGCCCTGAGACAGAGCTCTGGCTGCAATGAAAGCCCTCGACACCTGAATTCAAACGGAGAGAGAGCACAACAGTGTTAGTCAATTAATCATGATCAATCATAATCAATCACAACTGTACAGGATGCTGTATTAAAGGCATTTCAGCATCCAAGACATACTTGGACACGCAGTCTGCGGGGCACTTCCCCAAAGGGCTGCAGCTGTTCGGCATGCTTGCTGACACACTCCAGGTAGTCTTCGCTAAACTGATACTGGGGGTTAACCAGTGAGAAGACTCGCTCCACCAGTCTGGACCAGAAGTCCGACAGAACCTCTGACAGGCTGACACTGCCCCCTGTGGACACAAGAGCAACGGTCAGTATGCAGTACCTGAAATCTGCTCCTGTTGGGATTTCTGAACAAAAGAGCAACGGGATTAGCATCATATCCATATACTGTGTGCTCCTATGATGCTAATAGGCTCATTATGCTAACATATTATATTAAAGAATATGTTCACCACAAGTGTCATGCCACCTTGTCACTTCGAAAAACCCACCAAACACACTTTGAGTTAGCACCTACAACTTTAACATGCAGCTAATAAATAAATATATATATATATATATATATATATATATATATATATATATATATATATATATATATATATATAAAAAAATAAAAAAGATATATATCTATAAATAAAAAATAAAATTATATATATATATATATATATATATATATATATATATATATATATATATATATATATATATATACACACACACACACACACAGACACACAAGCACACATTTGTATTGCCAACAACTGCTTCTCTTTAAAATAACTAACTTGATCGAAGTTGACTTCGACAGTTTGGGAAAACCACAACAGAAACAACTTTTGACTGATATAAGGGGGAACTATCTCTCTCTTTATCAGTATAACATTATTTTCACCTCATGCACAGTAAATTCTCGGTGTTGTAATCAAATAAATAAAAAAATACATCGCCACGTTATTTATTGCATTACTATATAAAAGTAAAGTATTTACTTAATTATTAGTCTTTGGGTACTCAGAAAAGCGCTATAGAAATCTGAATTATTATTATTATTATTATTTACTTCCACAAAACAATGTATTTTTCACTTGCGATGTCTATAAGGTGTATTAAACACAACCCAATGTTAAGTTAACTATTGTTTTTTACTTCCTTTAAATGCTCATCAGTCTCCTGTGCATTATTTAATTGGCAGACAGATTATGAGAATGCAACTCTCCAATCTGTAGTCTACAATACGGTCTCCAATTAGCCGTACACGTTGTTTGGCAGACAAAGACAGGTTGACTAAGCAGCAACAGCCTGCAGACAGACTCTCCAGCGTGCCGCCGCCATGCCAAAATGAAGAGATCCGGAACGGAAATAGAAACAGTCCTCCATGTGAATCCACTTCTCTCACTCTCTATTTTTTCTCCAATTGTTCTCTGCATTTTAATTCAGCTCAAAAGACAACACTGCTTCTTTTCAGCAGCCCGGCGCGGCTGTTGATTTACCACAACGGGGACGGATAGGAAAACACCACACTGCCGCTGCATCAAGTACCATCTTCTCGTGGAATTTGGTTGTCGTCAAATCAGATGGTGTCCAATGTAAATGTTTTGGCTAATTGAATAAAACCTCTGGTAAATTTGATCAATTACATTATTTCTGGCATTTTGCATTGTTAGAAAGTTGATAGTGAAGATGGACAGGAAACACGGGAAGAGAGCAGAAAGGGAGCATGCCAAACAAGTAACCAGGTGTCTAGTGTTTCAGACCACTAAACCACATGTGGCTAATTCCACCTGACAGGTGATGCTTTGCAAGGACCATTAGACTATCTGAGAACATACGATTAAAGCGGGATGGATCAAGTGATTAGACCAACCAGAATAATATCTGCGCAGCTCCACAAACAGCTCCTGGAAGACGTGTGCATTCTGGGTGAAGAGCCGGCCGTAGGTCTTGGTAAACATCTGGTTCATAGACTTCTCGGACAAGTCTATAAGCTCTCTGAAGAACTCTGCAGACACACAGACAGGAAAAATAAGAGATGAGATATTCATTTTTCACCCATTTTTCTCTCTTGTAGTATCTCAGCTAGATTTCTACGTACTGCACGTAGGCGCTCAGACACCCCCTTCCGCTCCAAGATGAACAGCTCATAGGGACAGTTACATCAGAACCTGCATGCTGGTAAATGAGTGTAACAACGTGTACTCTATTTAGGACTTTAGGACTCATACGCAGTCTCCCACTCCTTCCTCATCTTTAAATGATTCATCACGTACGTTATGTAAACGGATGAGGAGGGGGGAAAAGGTGATAACAGTCCACAGCAGGTAGGAGGAGAAAGTGTTAATTCAGCTCTCTGCCGTTGCTGTTGAAACCTGCAGCCGTATATACAGAATATGAGACGACGTGGGCTGAATTCTCTGAAATGCAGTCACTTAAGCGGCCTGGGAAGGTTTCCCCACAGTGATCATTCTTGTAAAGGGACATTCCAGCGATTTTATGTATTAAGTTCAGTTTACTGGCCAGCGTCAGTCCATGATTTTATAAAGTCGTCTGTGGCTCTGGAGAAAAGCGCTCAACAGTCTGAGTAAATAACTGATGATGATGTCAAGGTGATGTCTTTAGGTTACTTCAGCTATGTTGAGTGATTACAGATGTATAACAGAAAGTCTGAGGTTCAAACTGGAGGTTGTGCAGTCTAAAAAATCAGAAAGGGTCCAATTTGTGATGCTATCGAGTTGTTTATGGGAAATGGAACTCCAATGTTTAAGGAGTTTTATCCAAATTAAGGACTAAATGTCAGGATATCTCAACCCCTGCAACCACAATTGTGACCCATATTTATATTATGTGTCACCCGACTTTATGAAAGTGCAATGCAAAACTTGTTGGAGTATCTCTTGAAATTCAGCAGCTTTTTGGCTGTTGATTAAATAAGAAGCATGTTGGGATCTCATGCATTACAGTGCTTTTAGCTTCCAAAGGCAATTTTGAGGCTCGGATATCCGATCATTTGAGATTAACAGTCGGCGATCATAAATACATTTTAATTGTCTGTCACTCATCGCCACTAACTCGGTAAGAAGGGTGAGACAAGAAGAAGCCGTGTCCCTTCTATCCCCTATAAATGTACCCACTGTGGCTTCAAACAAGAAATATATATTTTAAACCCATTAAACATGATCATAATAGTGAATCGGCCCCTCACCATCAAACCGGCGGTGTCTCTGCGTGAAGGTAGTCAAAAGGAACTGGCTGTTCTCCTCCACGGCTTTGAGGAAGTCCCTCTCGCTCTGGAGGCCCAGCGTCTCCTCCATCTGACTGGAGCAGCAGGTGTAGTCCTGAGGACAGAGCCGCAGGTGCTCACCTGGAGGACAAAGTTAAACCAGGCCGGAAGGCCGAGAGAAGAGGATCAATCATGCATGTTTTAGTAACTTCTTTGGAGAAATTATGACTTTGGTTTGATCATAACGTGCAGTTTATTTCTGCTATACAAATAAAGTTATTATTATTACCTCATTAAAAACCAAGGCCTGTGTTCAATAGTCTTGATCTTTTATCAGGTCAAAGCAGATGTTTTTAGTGAGAAAGTAAATTACTCCACTCGGTCTGTTCAGTCACTGCGGGGAAATCTTATCAACGATAAGGGTGCGATAGAAAATTGTAATTTCCCGACATGAATTATTCAACTTCAATCTGTCTTTCTTTGTCAGCTCAGGTTGGGTCTTTGATATGTCAGAGGTAATGATATGCAAACGACAACCAGGGGAGGAAGAAAAAACACGGCACCGTGAATAGGGAAAAGGTTTTGAATTCTTTGTTTCTATGATTTTGCACCGAGCATGAATATTGCTGCCGTTAATACAGTCGAAACTCTCCCAACTCCAACCTTGCTGAGGTTCCCCTCTCTTTTGTTCTCTCTGTGTGTCTCACTATTAGCCCTCTCTCATCCCTCTATTTCCATTTCTAAACTGCCTCTCTTCATCCTTCACTCTCCCGGCCATCTGCTCCCCTGGCCCACGGGACGGTGAGCCAAGACTCAGGCACTGATAGCCCCCCACCCTCTTCACACACACACACACACACACACACACACACACACACACACACACACACACACACACACACACACACACACACACACACACACACACACACTCAACCAATCAATATTGCAGTTGTCTCAGTGACTCACACTCAAGGCTAAATTGCCACCAAATAAATCCTGACACGAGAGATCTGAAATTTCACAAACATAAATTTCAGTCAGAAATTGGACTTTTTTTTTCTAGTGAAAGCTCCAGGGAGGAACACACACACACACACACACACACACACAATCATTTTTTTTCCCGATTTAAATGCAAAGCTGAACCTCCATGAAGTAGCTTCAGACACTCAAGTGTTCAAAACATTTGCTCCATCCCTTGGTCAGACCTCCACATTTAAGCAAATGTCCACCTGACCCCCCCCCCCCCTTCCCCTATCTCTTCTCTCACTAAAACTTCAATTCATCTCAAATCCAACAGTTTGTAATCCATGTGATGTTTTCATTTAGCATATAAGATTATCACCAGTAAACAGAGCCGATGGGTATATGCAGGGATTTAACAGTGGGCCAGTAGGCAAAGACTAATTAGGGGCGAGGTTCTTTGTTGCACCGGCGTTGGCAATTTGCTCATCCCCTTAATCATCCTATTTAAACTGCACAGAGGGGAGGAGGAGGCCGATGTAATTTGTTTTAAACCATCCTGTGTTATTTCTCTCGAGGTGTTGGGCCACCTTTTACTTTTAGGCATGGCTTTTCTATCCTCACTTGGGTTTTGTTATTTGAAGGTGTTTATAGCAGGCTATTATTAATGTCTCCATAATAAGCAGCGAGATTATAGTGATCTTACTGTGCATAATGACAATTGTATCCCAGTTGAGACAAACAAGGGCATGCTGACCCAGGTTCATTTCTGCTACGATATTTATCTTACTTTTTCTTTTTACACCAGAAATTTGAATTCGGCACATGCTTCCTAACAGCTTAAGCTGGGACTCTTCTGCGTGAGTCCTAATTGTGTAATTCGTTTATCTTTACTCGCAGGCTAGATGAAAAGTCTTACCAGATATTTGAGTCAGCGGAGCGGCGCCGGTGCTGTACCCCTTCTCTGCGTACACCTGCCGGGTGTCGGCGCAGCTCCTCCCCGCGGCAGCCACGGGGCTCCGGGTCCCCGACAGGGCACAGAGCAGCACCAGCAGCGGGTACCTGGGCAAAGATAGCCGGGTATCCATCTTCACCTCAGGACTCAGAAAAAGACAGGGAGAGGGTGGGTTTATATAAAACCAGACGGGTGCGTGGAGCTCCTTTTTTATATGAATAAATGAATAGCCGGTTTAAATGCACACAAAAGTAAAAATAAAAAAAATTACAAATCGTCACTCGTTTCAAAGGGTCATAGTTTCCCTCTATAAGTGCAAGGAACAGATAAATCCGGTCGGTTTTTTATGCCACAAATATGTCTCCATCGACCGTGTCCAGTTAATTTGTCCTTCCTGGGAGATCCGCTGTTGTGCGTAAATGTAAAGGGGATGTGAATGGGACACTCCCGTCCCTCAACCTCGTCCAACAAACCGAGTCAAGCTCACAGAAGTTGGCAGCGTGATACCGGAAACGAGACTGTTTTCAAAATAAAAGCAAAGGCAAGGTTGTTATTTTTTTATTCCAACAAGGAAATCTCATAAAAAAATACGAGGTGTAGAAAAGACACGTATAAACAGAATAAACTATCAGACATACATTTACTTAAATTGAATGAAATGTTAATATCCAACAAAGTAAACAGTGCAGTGCTCTAAAGAGCAGCCCCACCAAAATACCAATAAAGACGTATTTAAAGCCTCTTAAAAGGTTTTTTATTATTGGATAAAAAGATAATGCAAAAAAATTAACACGGATGAGTTGTTTTTAAAAGGGCCCAAAGATTGCCGCACCAGTTACACTAGATAACCTGTGTTGATTTATTCACACCTATTGCAAGCATATGTTTTGCTTTCCTTATCGGACATATTCCAGCATATCTTGAGTGCCCTAGAACAATTCAAGATTTTCTTTCATTCAAGTTTTAGAAACGTTGTTACTCTGTCTCTCACCTGAAACCGGTACATTGTATTTTATTGTTTAGGATTGAACCAGAAGTTGTGTGTTTCACCTCAGCTGGTTTGACCATAACCCATCCTATCCAGAACAATAGACTGTGCAGAGGAGCATCAACATGGGAGAGTTGGGTGAGGAGCCTGCGGTTGCCGGGGAGCAGCTCAGCCAACCACCTTCTATAAACTGCACAAGCAAATAGCAATACATGTAGAAACTTATAGAAAACATACCAATAAAGAGGGCAAAGCAAGTTAACTGCACATATTTAACAGGTGCATTATTATTACACTCACATTCTACAATAGTTAAATTCGTCATTGTAATTAATGTTACTGTTTATAATACACAGTGTGTTACTTCGTTTTCTTTTTTTTGTCAAAGCAGAACTACTTGTGTAAATGACCAATGAACATGTGACCTTGCCGAAGGCCAATCATCGTCTGAGCTGAGAGGCGGCTGACCAATCGGCATCCAGTATCACATTTCGTAATTGTTGCGCGCCTTAGAATCTCATCCATCCGCGAAAACCGAGGGATACGTTACCGCAAGCGTCTCAAGAAAGTAACAAACCGATCGGTTATTATAATATCAGATGGTACAATTATATAAATGCATGCTAATGATGTTCATCGCGTAATTGTTGCTGTAGTAGATGGCTGGCTGCTATTTTAAAGCTAGCGTTTGCTAATGTCTGTCAGTTAGCTAGCTAGCAGTTCAAGATCATAAATGGACATTTCTTCTATTAAGATTAGCAAGCAAATATTTCTTCCGCATTGTTCCTTCAGAGGTATGTTGGTCGACGAATGGAATCAAAGACCTTGCCTTGTTGAGAATTTCCGTTACAAGCCTGTTAACGAACATTTATGACTATGCAAATAGCTTACTAGCTCACGTTAGCTAATGCTAATGGTTTCATCTAAGGTGCAAGCTAGCTTAATTTGCCCTGCCTTATTGTGCCTCCTCTCCCACACAGTTGAGTATTACAACTGAAAAGGTGTTGGCTAAGACCCGCTAACCTACAGGCCGAAACCACTTGATGATCCTGGTCCTCCTCCATTGAAAATGGAAAGTGGAGACTCCCTATGGGACAGGTAAAGTTTGATGAGTGAATTTGTTTTGTCCAAGGTAAACATAACTGAGGATTTGTCACACAGTTTAACTTGGAAAATGAAGGTTAAAGTTGTTGGACATATTTTATTATGGAGCATTCCTCAGGCACACATATTAACATTAGTTAATTTAGGTTCCCTGTGAATTAACAGAACTAGGATTAAAGATATGCCAAAGATAACACATGATCCACTTCTCAACTCAAGAGTATATGTATCCACATATCTCAGACCTAATTCAAGAAAACCAAATTGTATTAAAACTAGCATGTTAAATGGATATATACAAATTGAATATACACAATATTGATAATAATTTGAGGAGAATTGGGAGCTTCTCCATAACTAACAGAATGTTGTATCGTGATACCCGTTTGGCTCCGGAGGCCGTTTAGCAATAACAAAAATATATTTCGACATGCTGTGATTTGTCTTAATTAATTTTTTTAACTTCTCTGTTAGTGTTGAGGAGGTGGATGACTTCTCAGATTCTGGTAGTGACTATGAAGCCACGCTTAAAGCCACAAAGCGGAGAAAACAGGCAGTAACCGGACCTCGGGTAAATAATCTTGTTGTTTACATATTTTTCATATGGATTATTCACAATGGAGTAGGTCAGGTTGCTGATCTTGTCTACGTTTGGTATTTTTTTAATGGTATGAAATACAGTAGCTTTGTTGTCGTTCGTCTCTTAGTCCTTGAAAAAGATTTTTAAAAGGCTTAATGGGAGTCATAATAACTGCAACACGGTGGTAAGCCTCCACCGTATCTTGCCATGGCTACCACTAATTCCATTGACAACATCAATTCCCCTTTGTCCACTGATGAGCTGCCCTGCCATCTCTTTCATCTCAAGCCACCCAAGATACCTAGGTATAAAGCTGCATTGAGGGTGTCCCCCTCCAGCAGCAGCCCCAACCCCGGTCTTCCAGACTCCTCCCTGCAGCAGGCCTCCCGAAGGACATCCAGTCAGGCCTCTCCTAGACCTGTGACAAGAAATAATGAGGATAACCGAAGCATTAGTGCGGAGAATATCTATGATGCTGTCCGCTCTGGAAAGAGTGCCATGGTGGTAAGCAAAATTGTCAGCTAAAGAGCAAAGGGGGAAGGGGATGTAGAGATAAACACATGAAGGGAGGGAGGTGCTGAAGGAGGCATGTGTAATGAGAAGAGAAACAAGGCTCTATGAGCAACAATGAGAGAGATTATCCTCTGCTGTCAGTGGCTGACTGATTTGACCCAACAGAATTGGCTTTGATATGCGAAGAGGAAGAAGTGTTTTCCCTGGGTTGTGTAGTCAATGATTGACAGCATGTGACCATACAAACCTTTGTGGTGCTGTGCCCAGTCTCCTCTTGTTAAAGCCTACAAAAAAGCATCACGTAACAATAGAAAGACAAAAAAGTCTGTTGAGCAGTAATAAAAAAGCCTGCCACTGTAGTGAAGAGCAGCATAATGCAGATGGTGATTCTGGGTGAAGGTTTACTTTCATACAGCACATTCAGCAAAAGTGCAGTTAACTCATATTTGTTCTGTTAGGCAAAGGATTCTCAGATCTAGTTCTCTTCTATATTTTTCTATATTCTTAATGTGCGCTGCACTGTTTTTTTATCACACAACAGATGTTCTAAAGTAGTGGTCATTTATGTTCAATAGTGCCATGGTTGCCAAAAAGGATTATGCAAAGGAGATAGTGAATTATACTGGAATTTTAAATGAGCAGAAAATATAAGGGAGGGAGATTGTCGGAGCATGCCGGCCCACGTGTGTTTCTGAGATAAACCTAAAACGCCAGTGGTAGGAAGAAAGGTTGAAAGCTGAAATCCTTAATGTTATTGAAATGATGTATAGTTATTATATCCATTATCCCTTTGATCTGAGCCCAGTGTTCTCATTTGCTGCTATCTTTCTGTCAATTTTAAGACGGTGGTGGACGAGTGGCTGGACAGCTACAAGCAAAGCCGAGAGGCGGGGCTGCTGGTGCTCATCAACTTCATTGTTCAGTCCTGTGGATGCAAAGGTCAGAGGTCAAGAGGGAGCCCAAGAGATCGGGGGTGGGAGTCAAAGTTCAAAAGATTATCCTTCCAATTTCGTCTCCAGCAATGATCAGCAGTCAACTATTGATCTCTCAGTATGGTAACGATGCAGCGTGTAGAAGCTGTGTTTATCCTCTCTCTATTGGCAACACAGTATATCAATATTTTGTGAGCATGGATTGAAAATAAAAATAAACGATGCTATTTAATTTTGGGGTCAAATCCAAGAACAAGAATTCATGTAAATATTACACTTACTATGTTCCAGTGTTAATTTTAACTTTGATTTCTGATGTGAGACACTGCCTTGACTCTTTTGTCCAGGTTTGGTTAGCAGAGAGATGTTGGACAGCATGCAGAATGCTGAGATCATCGGCACACTCACCAAAGAGTTCAATGAGGTGAGAGATAGTTTAGTTTCAATAAATCTTCAGATTAAATATGGTTCTTAAAAAAAAATTCTTACAGATGTGCTAGTTTGAATGTTGTTCATCGTCTTTTTTCATCCCTTCTTACTTCTTATAATCCTGGAATTTGCTGAGAACCCTCCATTTCCAAAGAGATTATTATCATAAGGATGAAGTACAGTATGATGCAACAGACTAATTAGAATCTATGCTGATAAATGGACACATTAATGAGTTAATCGCGTTGTTCAGCCACAGATGTAATTGTCATTAGAACAGCAACCACTTCTGCCTCGAAGGACTATACAAAGCATAGTGTGTGTGTGTGTGTGTGTGTGATGTCTTTCCTCCATTTCTGTTGTTTCTTGTCATCTTCCAGGATTCAGTGAACTACCCTTTGTGCGCTCCAGGCCCCGAGCTAAAGCATTTCAAAGCCGGCCTGTGCGAGTTTGTTCGGGTCCTCGTGAGATCGTGTCGGAATAGCCTCATTTATGATGAGTACCTCTTCTCCTCTCTGCTGGCTCTGCTCACCGGCCTCTCTGACTCCCAGGTCAGAGCCTTCCGACACACCAGTACCCTGATTGGTAAGCACATCGGCACAATACTGGGCCATACAATATTAGAAAAACACACACACACTAAATATTGACTATTTATCCCATGTTGACTTACTGTACCTGATGTGGCGCTGCCATATTTTCTTTTTTAAAATTTTAAAATCTGATTAATGGATGAATAACCCAGACACAAGGTAGTATTTCTTAATTATATTAAGCATTATTTGTAATGTAATACAATAAAGGGGTGAATACATAAAAATGGGTATAATAAGATTAAATATGAAATAATAATAGCAATATTAAAATCTACAAAGTGGGGAAACGTCTGCTGTTTGTCAACCCCAGGTGAAATGCAGTCCTCGGTACTGTCTGGCCGTGCTAACCTACATGTTTCTTTCTGTCAGCCATGAAGTTGATGACTGGGCTGGTGGAGGTAGCTGCGTTATCGTCTGTTCAGCTGCAGACCAGCCAACGGCAATACGATATGGAGAACGCCAAGGAGGCGCATTACCGAGCCCCTGGCAGACTGGAGGAGCTGCAGGCCACCATCAGTCAGGTGACACATGCACAGACACTGGCCACTTTCACATACTAAACGGGTATGTCACGACATTAAAGCAGTCCATCTATCAATGCATGAGTCTATTTACTTTATGTGATCAGAAGAGTTGAATCTGCATTTGTTTTTATCAGAGTCTGTCAAGCAGGGTTCGTACGGTCATGGAAAACCTGAAAAAGTCCTGGAATTTTAAAATGGTCATTTCCAGGCCTGGAAAAGTCATGGAAAAAACTTAAATCACAAAAGTTTTGAAAAAGTCATGGAAATGTGTTATAATGTTCATTTACGCAGAGTTTGAAATAATTCATATGAATATGAATATGTAAATAATATCCATATTTTTTAAAGAAAGACACTCAAAATATAAGCCGGTTTACGCTCTCAATATGCAACATTATCTACATTTTTCATGTTTATACCTAGATTTCAGTTTGGTCATGGAAATTTGGTTCAAAGTCATGGAAAAGTCATGGAACTCCATCGGTCCACATGTGTAAGAACCCTGGTCAAGTGTATCCATATTGTCTTACACCCCTTTTGTTTTGTTTTGTGTGTGTGTGTGTGTTACAGCTGCGGGAGAACAGAGAGGAGTTATCCTCCATGATGAACGTCACGTTCCGCGGTGTGTTTGTGCACCGTTTTCGTGACCGGCTGCCTGAGATTCGGGCTACGTGTATTGAGGAGCTGGGCATGTGGCTGAAAACGAACCCTGAAGACTTCCTGAATGATGGATGTCTTAAATACCTGGGGTGGACTCTGCATGACAAGGTAATTGTCAGGACTAGACAATCCATGACAGTGTTGCATGTTATTATGATCTGCCGTTCCACAGCATCCCCTCAACTTGGGCAGTTCTTTATTACCTTCGCATTGAAAATGCAGAAGGTAATGTTTTGGCCGGCGTGTATTTATTTGTGAATATGTCCGTCCGTTATTCGTCTAAATCAGACAAAACTGAGCCGATTCTTATGAAACTTGGTGGGATGATTGGTCATGACCCAAGGAACAATCGGTAGGTTTTGGGAGTGATTGGGTCAAAGGTCAAGGTCACGAAAAGGTGAAAACCGTAAATTTGCGATATCTCGGTTAATTGCTATCCGATTTGCGTGAAACTAGTGCCAAATTGTTCATAATTCAATCTTGTGATATGCGAAGGTATGCGCTCTACCGAGTGCCCATTCTAGTTTTTATATGAATTCTTCATAGTCTTCGACAGCCTCTTCCACCAGGAGCTTTTGTAGGATATCTACACACAGACGCAAGAAAGACCACATACACACACTTGTAAAAAAAAGAGAAATGTCCACTTGAGACAAGCTTGGGTGTATCAGTCTGAATGTGAGTTATAGAGTGTGTGATACTGTACTCTCTTCTTCTTTTCTTCAGCAAAGTCCAGTGCGTCTGCAGTGTGTGCGTGCCCTGCAGAGTCTGTACCAGGAGAAAGAATTCATTGGCCGCCTGGAGCTTTTCACCAGCAGATTTAAAGTGAGGCATCCCTGTGGATTGGCAACCTCATTCTATACCTCTTTTCGTCCATTTCTGTCTGTCTGTCTGTCTGCATTTCTGTTTAATCTATTGTTTCAGCTTATTGTGTTTCCATTGTATTGTGTTTCTATGTCTTCACAGTATTCTGTGGCCCCTCCTCTTATTTCTTTCTTCTTCTTATTTTTTTACCATTCCTTTTTGTTGTGATAGTCTCATCCTTTGTCTGGCCGTGTGTCTGGCTGCGTTAATTGCTGCCAATTATTGATGGTTAATAAGCTTTTCTCAAACATAAAAAACCTCCTAAGCCACATGTGCTGAGGCAGATAAATGGTTTTCATGGCATGGCTTTGTGCCTAATCGGTGTGTTTGTGTGTGTGTGCATGCATATCTGTGGGTGTGGGTACATTTGTGTGTCATAATTATGCATTGAAGTCTATTGCCGTTATTTTCTATCTATTTTCTGTGTTTTCCACTGCGTGCGTGCGTGTGTGCGTGTGTGTGTGTGTGTGTGTGTGTGTGTGTGTGTGTGTGTGTGTGTGTGTGTGTGTGTGTGTGTGTGTGTGTGTGTGTGTGTGTGTGTGTGTGTGTGTGTGTGTGTGTGTGTGTGTGTGTGTGTGTGTGTGTGTGTGTTTTAGGAGAGGATTCTCAGCATGGTGCTGGACAAGGATCCAGGGGTGGCAGTGGAAGTGGTCAAACTGTTGCTGCTGATCCAACAGTGAGGGGTTTCTCTGTCTGATGGTTTCTCTGTGCCGCTATCTGCAACAAAGTACAGGAATTTCATTACAGTCGATCAAAACATCTCAATTATGGCACATTTTATTTAAAAAAAATCATGAATTCTCTCTAATTTGTATCACTAGTTTTTAGCTTTGTTTACAGAAATGTTCTGTTGAAATGCATTTAAGAGCATTAACAATAAAACGTCTAATTGGGTCGGAAATATGAAGGGAAATAACAAAATACTAGAAATATATCCGGGTTTGTCCTCAAATCCAGTTTCTCAACAATCAAAGTGTAATGGTTACTCATAACTGTTTTAACACTCTTGAATCACAGTGTGGTTATCCGCCATCTCGCACCACTGACTCAAGTTTCTTTCAAATTAGATGTTTTAGGATTCGCTAACAGAATAGTTTTTTTTTTTAAATCCAACTCATCATCCATCAAAGCTCTGTTGGATCTTTTTTTTCTTTTTAAACATACTATTAAAAAGAATTATTCAAAAGGCTGCAAGAAAGGTTGTCAATTATTAAAACAAATCACTTACAATGTATTAGAATGCTTGACGACATGTTTTTTTTAATCTTGTGTTAATGTTACTAACTGATTTAGTCTGTAACTGATGGTGTCTGCTCTTGCAGGAGGACAGAGGAAGGTCTGGGGGAGGAGGAGTGCGGTCACATCTATCCCCTGGTTTACGCTACAAACCGAGCCGTGGCTTCTGTAGCCGGCGTCTTCCTCTATAACAAGTACATTTTCCATCCTTCCCGTTGTTCAACTAGACTTTTGTTCAAGCTGCCATCCCAAATCCATTGTTGGTATGCAGATTGATTTTGGAAAGCATAAATATAGATGCACAAAATTAGATTTTTGCAAATCGGATCCAAACCACATTTTGGGATGGACCTCTATTTTTCATGCTGCCTCATTAGAAAGAGTTGTATCTATTTTATTTTTAACACCTATGTTGTTACCACAGCTACCCATTTCGACGAGGTTGTGATGTCTGGACATAAAAATCCATAGTCTTAAAAATTAGATTTGAGAAATAAATTGTGTAGCCTAAATATTTTAGTCGTGTGGATCAGTCCATCGACAAATATGTTTGAATTTTTGCTGGATTGATTTCCTTATCAAAGACATTCCACCAAAAACAAAACATCAACATCTTTTTTCATTCACACTAAAGCTTGGCTGAATTAATCATTTAATTAAAACCTGCAGGGATGCTAATACTTTCTTGTAGAGTGGAGCCTTTTATTGCACCACTGATGTGACTTAAGCCTTCAATCAGTGAGCACATTTTTTACGCCGTTTCTTAATTTGGTTAAAGGCAGAATGGGTAGGATTTGTTCCTTGCGGTTTGTAAACACAGCCATGGGGATTAGTGATCTTCCCTCTAGCTAGCTTTCTTCCAGACCGGAGAATTTAGTGGCGCTTCTCAAGAGTCTGACTCGAATGACAGCGATTACAGTGTCACCCAGGGGAGAAGAGGCAGAACCAGGGGCGCAGAAACGTCCCAGGCACAGCTAAATTAACAGTGCAGGGTTTCTAGTATAAGTGATTATTCAAAGGAATCATTTTAGTATCAGTTACAACATATTTTTCTGCGGGGGAAATTCTACTCATTGTGTGTTTTTTAATGTAATTTGACATTCATTTGTTTGTGTTCTCTGTCTGACAGGCTGAAAAGTGTGATTACCAGTGACAATCAGGAGAATGAAAAAATGGAAAATGCAGCCTTCTTTCAAATGCTCATCTCCTTCTTCATCCAGAGTGAGGTAGTGTCTGTTTCAGTCCCCGCCTCTCCATTATTACATCATTGCCATTTATGTTTTCATGTATAAAGGTAGACTTATCACGACAACGTGTATAATGTTCAAATCAAGTCGTATTTTTAGTTCCCTGTGAGATAGTGTACTCTCCACAACGCATAGTAGGAAATGTCATTCTTATAACGGACACAATAAAACTACATCCACCCAAAAGTCTCGTGGCGTATCATATCTTAAGTTATTCATACTGGAACTCTCTGAAGGATGGACAAACTGATTTAGATCACATTATACTCCAAACCATTGTTTGTGTCGTGGGTAAAATAAATGATGGCGATTGTAGTTCAGAAACACTTAAGTAATGTACTGAAGCTAATCTAAAGCAACTGATTCACTCTCTCGACAGTTCCATGAGCACGGGGCGTACCTGGTGGATAGTCTGTGGGGTGTGGCAGGATCTGAGCTGAGAGACTGGGAGACGATGACAACGTTGCTGCTCCAGGAGTCTGGTGAGGAACAAGATACGACTTGCATCTTAGCATCGGTGCACTGAGCTCAGCTTGACACCAATAAACCGTAATAATGTATGCAAGTCGTGTTTTATCACAGTTATTTGTTTGTGCGTGTGCTGCTCCCTCGCTGTTCTGGCATCACGTCGTCTCAACCGTCACCCACTCAGTTCTGCAGCTGTCTGTGCGTTTGTGTTGTCAGGTCTGATGTATGAGGAGGAGGGGAGTCTCATAGAGCTGATGATGTGTGCCATCAGACAGGCAGCACAGGCAACCCCACCTGTTGGGAGAACTCAGGGCAAGAAGGTGGTGGCACATAGACAAATGCATGATCATTTAGTTTTGAAGTTGATGTTTTATGGACCAGTGGAGCTTGGGGGCGAGAGAAGTGTCATTCTTTGTTTATACTTCAAATGTACCCATCATACAAAAAGTCATAGCTTTTAAAACTACACTACGCAACTTTATGACACTAAACTGGAATAAATTAGATGTCCCACATGTACCTGAATCATGGGTACAAGTGTGTGCCACGGTTCTCTGACATTGTTTTTTGGTTAGCGTTATTTACAATGCTTTTTGTCTTCACATGGTTGAACTGCTACTCTGTGGTATCAGATCCTGGGCATGAAGAATAAGAAGGTCCAGGAACAAGACAGAAGACGTATCACCACACACTTCATCCCATTACTGCCACAGCTGCTTGCCAAGGTACACAACCAAGATTCACTTACCATACTTTATATAACACTGGTATTATATTATATTGTACACGGAGGATGTGATGGCAAAGCACTGCCACCACACTTACTTATAATATATGTTCATAATGCTGCCTCGTTACATTTTAAACTAAAGGCCAAATGTCTATGCCATGTCTATTTTATTTACACTACACACATACACACACTTTGCATTTTGCACATATTTTATTAAATTTTACAGTGCTTTATTTATATTTATATTTACATTTACATATATGTTGTGTATATGCTGTGTATATATACACATATATATATTTTATTTTATGTTATTTTGTATTTTATATTTCACTTTGCACACTTTACTTTATGCAATGTCACTTTCTTTCTTATACTAATATTTTATTGTGTTTAGTTTTATCGGTGCTGCTTCTGTTGGCAACAAATTTCCCCTTGGGGATTAATAAAGTATATTTCATTCATTCATTCATTTCAAGTATACAAATGCTTTATTTTGTATTATTTTCCCTTCATGTTTCTTAATGCTGAGCCGTGTTGTTCCCCCTCCCCTCAGTACTCAGCAGATGCAGAGAAGGTGAGCGTCCTTCTCAAAGCTCCCCTTTACTTTTCTCTGGAGATGTACAGCAGCAGTCCGCGGCTGGACAAGGTAGGGCTGGAGCAAATGTGGAGCAAAATCAATTACCGTGAATAGATTGTTGAAATCTCTTTAGGAAATTACATCATGTCCCTCCTTAATCATTTCCCCTCTCCCATATTTCCCTTCTACTTAATGCGTTCTCCCTCAATCTGTCCCTCATCACACTCCCCTCTCGTTGTCAGCATCTGGACCTCCTGCTGTCTCAGGTATGTTGTATTATTGAGAAGCACACGGCGGTCCCCGTGCTGGAGGCTTGCAGCAATCTGGTCAGCGTTCTTTGCGTCGACTGCTACACCTTCTCCTCTCGCACACATCTGGCATTCAGCCAGATGATGGACGGCCTGACTGAGTGCCTCAACGCCTACTTGAGTGACCTGCTGCAGGTGGGTCATGGAAAACCTGGAAAAGTCATGGAATTTTAAAATGGTCATTTCCAGGCCTGGAAAAATCATGGAAAAAACTTAAATCATAAAAGTTTTGGAAAAGTCGTGGGAATATGTTATAATCACATGTTCATTTACGCCGAGTTTGAAATAACTAATGTGTTTTTTTTTAAAGAAAGATGCTTAAAATATAAGCTTATGTACGCTCTCAATACGCAACATTTTCTAAATTGTTCATGTTTATACCGAGACTTCAGTTTGGTCATGGAAATTTGGTTTAAAGTCATGGAAATCCATCGGTCAAAATGTGTAAGAACTTCTCTTTCTTGGATGGTATTCAGTTAAAATAGTATGTTGTTGTTGTTGTTGTCCTCAGAGCATAACCCAACCTGTTCAACTTTGTTGTTCATAAATACATGCATATCAACTGTATATAACTAAACTATGAAAACACAGGATTGTGTATCAACTGACAGGGTGTTTAACGTAAGCATGTCTTTCTAATTAATTTGTGTTTTTTTTTTTTAGACTGGATGTCAATTTTGTGGTTAGAAGAGAGAGAAACGGATCGGTAAGCATCTGTTCTCACAGGAGTGTGTGTTTGTGTGCTTAGGGTACTGCCGATGACGATGATGTGTACAGTGCAGCTACTGCTTTGAAGAAGATTGCAGCCCTCAGCAGGTATGTGTGTTCATATGATGCGTAAGGCAGTCGTGGTGCAGGCTGTTACACAGACGTGTGCGTCTCTGTCGTTGCTCGTGTTCGTTCAGTGCCAAGGACCCGACGGGCTGGAAGCTGTTCTACCCCTGTCTGGAGCTTCTGAAGAGCAAGATGGAGTCCAGAGAGTTCGACCAGGAGGTCTGTGATAGTCACACATTTGATAACAGAGGACATCATTTAAGAGGGTTCAAAAAACTACAAGACATGAGTAGATTTATTTTTTTGCATTTAAACCACATCCTGAATTTGTTCAATGTTGTACAGTTTAAATACAGAATTTATTTGTTTGGGCAAAATGTGTTAAGTGCGTTTAATGCAACCTGGTTCAGACACAGCTACACTTTTAACTTTAATTTAGTAAATCTAATAAATACATGGCTGTGCTTAAAGTTCAGTGGCACAGAGGTTTTGCCTATTGCGCCTCCATGTCTATACAGGGTTCGTACGGTCATGGAAAACCTGGAAAAGTCATGGAATTTTAAAATGGTAATTTCCAGGCCGGGAAAAGTCATGGAAAAAACTTAATCATAAAAGTTTTGAAAAAGTCATGGAAATGTGTTACAATCACATGTTCATTTTCGCCGAGTTTTAAATAATTAATATGTTTTTTTTTTTTTAAAGAAAGACGCTTAAAATAAAAGTCGGCATACGCTCTCAATACGCAAAAGTGTTCATGTTTATACAGATTATACAGTTTATTTCAGTTTGGTCATGGACATTTGGTTTAAAGTCATGGAAAGGTCATAGAAAGGTCATGGAAATCCATCGGTCCACATGTGTAAGAACCCTGCTATCGGTCCTGGTTCTAATGTTCCTTTCGTGTGATTTCAGCTGATGGTGTCGGCCCTGAAATGTGCTGCCTTCAGCCTGATGTGGGCTAAAGTGAATGCAGTTAACTCCACACCAGCTGAGGTGCTGCTCCAACTGATTATACAACGCTGCATTCATCCTCCTTTGGATGTTTATAAAGAGTTTGACCTTCTCAGTCTTTCACACACTCACTTGGCTCCTGGCAGTGCCAGCCTCCCTGCTCACAATGATGCGATCACAGCCGGCCCACGGAGGCCATGTTGGTGGCCTTCCTCTGTGTTTGTGGAGCTCTTCTCTGTCTGTTGTTCAGCAGCTCACCAGCTGTGCAGACAGCGGGCAATTAACACAACAAGCTGTTAGTGTGCATCCAAGACGGAGTGACTCTCAGACGTTTTATTTGCCACTAGTTCACACTTGTTCTTACTGTTTCTCTTTACATAAATAGTTTGTCTCAGACGATTTCTTTACTCTATGGAGCTAATTTTAAAAACTTTTTCTGCAGATTTTCTCTCTTTGATCTAGACTGAACACATCATTATTACCCATTCATCCATTTTTCTAAACCAAAGTTCCAGAGAAATCTAACGCAACGTTTCATTTCTGCCAAACATATTCCCCTAAATCCTGCACACTGCTCCTTTTAACAGGGAGAGGGCACTTTAAAATAAATAATTCCTACTCGGAACCAACATGGCATTCCATAGATAGAAAGATGACATTGGTTACATAGATAGCCGTAGTAATCATAGTTGGTCATGTCGAGTATTAAATCTCTATTGGATGATAAACGACTTACGGTAAGTATATAGACTGGGTTTTGTTATAATGTCCAGATAATTAAAAAGTCTTGCCTTGCTTCTCGTTCCTGTCCTACACATAATACATATAAAACTCGTGGTCATGTCTGAGCTCTGTCTCCCTCCGCCCTCTGGTCCCTGCACCATCCGCTCCAGGTGGAATTGAAGCGTCTGAAGAAGGAGATGCGTTCGTTCTGCAAAGTTTGTGAAACGTGTCTGTCTCTGGACCAGACTGAGATCAGAGATCAGGTGAGTCATGTGGTCCCTTGTGTGAAGTCACACTTCACTTTTGAACAAGTTCAAACTTTATGTGTATCCGTTTGCGTCAGCGACAGGCCCGATGTTTGAGTGTTGTCAGTCTGTCCCTCCGATTCTCGGTCAAAGGTCACAAAACACGTTTTTGGCCAGAACACAATATTTAAACATTTCACTCAAACGTTTAGGATAAAACAATTGTCATTTGCAGTTAGACGTTATTGTCTTTGAAACTAGTTTCTCCAGACCAAGCGGAGTACAGGGTTCGTACGGTCATGGAAAACCTGGAAAAGTCATGGAATTTTAAAATTGTCATTTCCAGGCCTGGAAAAGTCATGGAAAAAACTTAAGTCATAAAAGTTTTGGAAAAGTCATGTTCATTTACACCGAGTTTGAAATAATTAATATGTTTTTTAAAGAAAGATGCTCAAAATGTAAGCCGGCATACGCTCTCAATACACAAAATGTTCTACATTTTTCATGTTTTTACCGATATTTCAGTTTGGTCATGGACATTTGGTTTAAAGTCATGGAAAACCCATTAAAAAGTTATGGAAAAGTCATGGAAAAGTCATGGAAATCCATTGGTCAAAATGTGTAAGAACCCTGTGAGTAATGAAGTGTTTCCTCCATCCTCAGGCGTTTGAGCTGCTGTGTGACCTGCTGCTCTTGTACAGTGCGAGTTCCGCCCACCTTGAACCCGCCCTCCAAACGCTCGTCCACCTGCCGTCTGATTCCCTGCGTTCTGAGCTGGCGGCTTTCCTCCTGGACTACGTCTTCTCAGACACTGAAGATGATGAGCTCCATGGTACATCTGTTCACTTCAGAGCAAAGCATTGTAGTTCTACATTTAGACGGATGCGTTTTTGGTTACCTTGCCGATTTCAGTTTTGACTCTCACGATGTCCTACAAGCCAAATACCGTTTTGTCATCACGAGTTCTGGTTTGCCTGATTCTCCATCTCCATCTTTCAAGGTGACTGTTGGTTTGTTACTGTTACCCATGCTCTCCTTTCCCTTTCCCTTCCACTCTGGCTTTTTTCTCTAGACGAGGTTGAGGAGGTGGTGAAGATAACTCTTCTTCAGAGGAAGCGCAACCAGCTGGCTGGCTACTGTAAACTGGTCATCTACGGGGTGCTGGACCTCACCGCTGCCACCAACGTCTTCAAGCACTACAGCAAGGTGGAGATGGAGATTTAAGGGATTGTTATGTTTTATTAGCCTTGTATTTCATACATCCATAAGCAATCAAATTCATATTCCTTGTCAAGTTGTGTCCACGTTGGGGAAATGTGTTAATAGTTCAACTGAGTTTAGAAACTGTTGAATCAAAATATAAAAGTGAATCAAAATTGGATTAAGAATACAGGAAATGAGTTAATAAAACATTAATAATGAAGGGGATGTGTAAGACAGTGGAGGATGGTGAGAAAAGCTCAGCGAGGTGCTGAGAATGAGTCGGAGGTGGTTAGAGGAAGCACAGATGACTAGAAGGCAGTGGATTATTCTTAAATTGTAGACATTTAAACAATGTTAATTAAATACACTTGATGATTTTTCTCCTTTACCGGTTTTCTCCAGTACTTTAAAGACTTTGGCGACATCATTAAAGAGACTGTGAGCAAGAGCAAGGTCATCAATCCTATCCAGAGCGCCAAGACCGTCTGCCTGAGTCTGCAGCAGGTGTGCACATGCAGGAAAATAACCAGCCTTTAAGTATTCTTTTCTGAGAGTGAACTTTTAATGAATACATGAAATATTGATCATCATGAAAAAAATGTTCTTCTTTTATTTCTACATGTTGAAAATCTTAAATTTTTTAATTTGTGTATTTAATTTCTATTCACTATAACGTCCAATGAAAGACATTTCTATACAACAAATCTCAGAACCATGTGAAGATTTCCCTTCTTTTTTTTTCAGCGTTTCATACAGTGAACTTCTTAATTAAAATTATTTTTTAAGTCCGTCCACATCCATGAAACCGTTTGTATAGTATGCCTTTTTCGTAAAGTGTCTTTTTTAAGTCATGCTTGTGTATGTTCAGCTGTTCTCAGAGATGCTTACGGAGGAACACAGCAGGCAGGATCTCGGTGAGATCAGAGACTTGGCCAAGAGGCTTGCCATGAGCTTTGGTATCAATCTCAACCGTGTCCGCAAACCACTGGTGGCCCTGCATGTGTAAGTAACTCATGGGTACCTTCCAAACACATGCAGACCTGAGGTCTCATTATAACCGTTATATACGCACAAAATGAGCCCTTCCCTCCCAATAGTTATGACCTATAAAAACAAACTTGGCGGGAGAATGTACGCACGGAAACAAACGTTTAGGAGACATTGGGTAAATGGGGACACAGATGGTGAGGTGGTGAATTGAAGCCTGACTAGAGATTCAATGTGAGAGGCATCTTATGTGTAATGATGCCTCTCACATTACATTTCACTTCATACCACACACTATTTTGCACTTATACATTCTCTTTTTATTAAACCTTTATTTAACCAGGTTATCATCACGACCGACACTGCTGACATCATCTGCATGAGAACGTCAAATAATGTTAAACAACTGCAGAACAGAGCAGTAATATTTTAATACTGTGGAAATAACATCAAGTACTATATGTATAGGAGTTGTTTTTTGTCAAATTGCTGCATTGAATGATTCATTGATGTTTAATTAGACGGATCCGGCATACAGTACACAGACAAACGGTAAACAGCTGTACGATCCGAGTACAGGAGCTCACCAGAGCAGAGGAGTAACCATGGTGACTGTCGCACACCTTTTTTATTTGACTAATTGACTTTCTTTAAGCCGGTTTTGCAGCTCAGTGGATGTACGAGAAAGAAATGTGTTTCCTTTAAGATGATAATCGAATTTGTGATGAATCATCACACTTGTGAGGTGTAAATTAAACGGTTGTGTTTTCCTTGTTTTTTTTACACACACGCTGTTCATTCAGAGTTATCAACTATTTTGTTATGTTTGAGCTCTTTTGCCCGTGTTGCGTCTGCTCTTAGGGAAGGTGTACGTTTTGCATTTCGGGAGCCACCGGAGGACGAAGAGCCGCAATCCAACGTGGCCTTCCTGGAGATCCTCAGCGAGTTCAGTTTCAAGCTGCTGCCACAGGACCGCACTGAGTTGTAAGAAACTCAACTCACCCTTACAAAAAGTGAAATATCATCTGAATACTAACTTATTAATATAAGCATTATATAAAAGAACAAAATCAGAGTCATATCAAACATTGGCCCTTTTACTTGATCCCAGTGTTTTATCTTTCATCTCAGCAAAGCTGCAAAAAGAATTCACCTCCAAAGAGGAACGTTTGACTTGCAGCTAATGGCCCAAGCAGCCTACTAAATTGAAGATGTGTTGATGTTAATAAGCTTTCTCTACACAGAATATATGCTTCTTCTTTGCTTCCTTTTGTTGGTTTTAATTTGACTCTTCAACATTCACAGAAGGCTGAAAAGGCTGAACAGCTGAATGTTAACAAAGGTTTCTCTTTCTTTGTCCTCATGCTCTGCCACTGGCGTCCCCTCTCAGGGCAGCCTTTCTGAAGTCGCTGTGTCCCGGTGCCGCCCTCTCCTGGCCGCCAGTCAGACTGTATCAACGTTCCTTGGAGGGCCGCACCTCTGCTAAAGCCAGAGAACAGGAGGAGGAGGCCGATGCCGTCTTCTCTCATGACGCCCCTCTCGCTAAACGCAAGAGGGCAACTCCTCAGCGTGAGATGGACACACATGTTAGACACGGACTCAAAGAACTGTATAGATTCACAGAAACTCATGTTGGCAGTAACTTTAAAAAAATGTGCTCTATCTTCAACAGTTGTTTGACACCAGTGTAGACGTCTGCATTGGTTAACCTCTAGTCTTAACTCTTTTAAGACTGGCCTAAAAAACGTTTTATTCAGGAAGGCATATTTTTTTACCTTGAGTTAATTTATTGTCAGCTATTACTTTTTTTTTTTCTTTTTTTTTATGGGTTGATTTAACTATCTTTTAATCGGTTTTATTTGTTTTTACTATCTGTGTGGCACTCTGAGAATCTTGAAGGAAGAGGGTGATAAAAATATAATTTATTATTATTATTATTATTAACCTTAGAGTATCGGTTGTGGGAGACGTGCAACAGAAAAACATGTCTGATTAAATCAGAGGGGACAATTGTTAGTTTGTATCCATTTAATCAAACATTACAGCATTGGGTGTTGCAGACACACCTTTTGATTTTTTTTTTATAGATTTCTATAATTAAAATAATTGTGTTTAAAAAAAAATCATATTTAATTTGCTCTTTCTGAAAGCATCCCTCTCCTTGTCAGTGTAAACATCTTTGCAGATCCATATATACCTTCTCTTAGTAAAACACTTAAATTGAACAGATTAGCTTCCGCCGGAAACTGAAAACGCACCTTTTCCGACTATATCTGGATTAAAACACAGATTTGCACTTTAGTAGCACTTGAATGGCCCTTATTATGGTACTTTTGTAGTTGGACTATGTTGAGGAAATGTTACTTTCTGTATTCTTGTTGTTCTTAGTTTGTACTCTAGGTTGAATTGCACTTATTGTAAGTCGCTTTAACCGTCTCTGGTGGGCTTCCGACTCCTCCAGGTTCAGGCCCCGGCTCCTGGTTGGACAGCAGCATCCAAAGCAGCTTCGCCACGCCAGCCTTCACCTCCACGGCCCAGAAACAGACGGCCGAGCCGCTGGCCTCCAGGGACACCGAGTCTGAGACCGGCAGCGTCTTGACTGAGCCGGAGTCAGAGGACGAGTTCTCCGTAGGGTACGTTTGACATTATTAGGCATTATTAATTGAATTATATTCCAGACCTATACTATTCTAACTATATATTTACAGAAAGCTTAAATTGCCAAATCTATTTAAAGAGATCTATAATCAAATCACACATCCTATTATAAATTACAGTACAAATTGCCAGCAAGTATCAGTGTGCTGAGACGGCATTAGCAGCTACCTTATGTTCTCTATTCCTGACTGGATTGGACAGACTTCTGCCCAGAAGATAATAAACTGATAGTTATTTATTTTTAAACAAGCAAGTCCTTATTCCCTCATCAGATATTGTTCTACACATTTGAGTATGGCGCCCTCTCCCTAGAATGTAATCGCTGCTGTTCATACTGGTTTATTTATAGCGTTTATTCATAGCTTTTTGCACTAGCCTCGTGGATATAAACACTTAATCAATGCACACTTTATCTTTAAATGCTGTATTCTCCCTACTCCCTGTGTACATGTTCCCCCTATGTGTATTGTTGTTTGTGAGTTTAGTTTTATGTTAAATGTATAAGCTACTGGATGACCTGAATTTCCCTCGGGATTAATAAAGTATCCATCTATCTATCTATCTAACAGGTCCAAAATGCGAAAGGTGAAGCCCATCAGACGACGGCAGCTCTCCTCCAGCCAGACCGGTCACTCTTTGAATCAGCGGGACCTGAACTCCCAGCTCACCTTGTAAGACACATTTGAGAGGAAACCGCAAACTACAGAATTGTTTTAGTTCTTGGAAAATGCGAGTAGATGTCTCATCGGGTAATAATGATTACATTCACATAAACTGCGTTTTCTCTCCAGACTATCTCTGATTGAGGACGACAGTGAAGAAAGAGAAGAGGAGCCCGAGATTGAGAATTACGAAAGTGACTCCGACCCTGATTCTGCATACACACTGGTAAATAACATACCATTTCACAACAAACTACACACTTAATTACATCCAGTGTAATGTTCTCCTGATTAACGAGTCAACCGTAAATATTATATTTGTCTCTGACTTTCAAAGTTTGGCTATAATTTACAGATTTGAATAAAGCCTGTGTAATCAGTTTATGTAGCAACTTGTATTACACTGCGGGATGAACTGTGGGATGAACTGAGCTACAATTGAATCGCTGCCTGTAAGAGTGCGTTATACTTGTGATTTATGGAGCAACAGTGACATATTATTGTTATCATGAGTATAGATGCATTTGTTTTTATGATGGTACAGACGTCAAGCTGGGCCAGTGCCTCTAGTCGTACATTAATTCAGTTCGGATCGGTTTTCCATGCTTGACTTTTTTTCTGATTTTTACCAAAATAGAAGTACAAATTAAAGTTTAAAGACTGAATTCCTGGCACACTCAAACTTTTCCCTCCCTTGTTTTTGCTCTGCAGCCTTCCACCCGACACACGTCCATCAGTGTCATCGATGAGCTCTTTGACTGAGGGCTCGGAGAGCTGGACCTCCTTGAGAACAGCCGCTCATTAAAACGTCTCTTTAACACTCGTTTTTCCTGGTTCTGGTACATTTGAGTGTCGTAGGTGTTCGGGTCTTCTGTTATTGTTTCATGGCTCGTTACGGAGTTCCCCGGATCTAATTCACTCTTTATTTGGTTATTTGAGAGGCATAGTTGATTATGAAGTTTGGGGGCAAAAGTGGTTGCCGTTTACTATTACGAATGTTTATATTTTTTGAACAACAGTTTCAAAAGGAATGTGCTGAAGTTCAGTTCGATCACTGGGCTGGCAGCAAGCTGAAAGTCTCTCCTCCTGTTTTCCATGTTTTTAATTTCACTGTTGTTGATGGCATTCTGGTTTCACATTTCTTAGTTTAATGTGAATTAAAATATGGTTAATTTATCAAAGCAACACAAAGTATCTTTAATCGCAAGAAAAATTGTTAACAAGTGGGAATGATGTGTGATGCCAATACATTCCCAAATACCAAAGGCAAGCTCAATGAAATGTTGAGAACCCACATATTGTAGGACATAATCAGTGTGTATGTTTTCATTAAATGAAAACAATATGCCAAGAATTAGGAAGTTGCAGAGGAATTGGAGAAATGCAACGAAGAAATGGTAAATAAATAATAATAAAATACGAAGACAACTAATATCAAAAGCAACACACTCGGTATATTGCTTATGTTCATGTATTCATTGTATAAAAAACATTTTGTTCATTGATAGTTTGTTTTTCTTTTGTTCTGTTGGTATTCATTAACCCAGACGGGTTAAATATATTTTTTATTGTCATTTTGCAACACAAAGATGAGCAGTGAAAAGCTGTTTGTGGTCTCATTTTTCCAGATCACAAAAAAGCTGCTCTGAAGACTGGTTTTACAGCAGCTGATACTTCAGTATCTTTTTAGCAGCAGAGGGAACACCAAATATCACTAACGCTTGCAAGATGGGCAACAATTATGTTCTGGTTGGGTCTGTTTTGCACAGCCCATACCAGTGGGTAACGTCTGCAGTTCAAATGCTTTCTTTTGCTCCTCTAAATGTTAATACGATTTGGGCATATGGGAATTTTTACGCCTTTAGCCTGTTTTAGAGACTTTTTTCACCAGTGTGTGAGAAGGGAGTGTCAGGTTCTTTGTGTAGCTGATTCCCAGAACTATTCATATGATAAAGCTAAATCAGCCATTTGATTTTCATGAATGAAACTTGAAAGAAACTATTATGCCCGAGGTGAGAAGGACTTTATGCCTCAGAGTTTGAATAGATTACGGTCCGAGTTCTTCTAGCACATGCCCAGGCATTATCGCATCGTTGTCTACAGGAGCTACAGTAGTTGAGTTCACACTGGGGTCACTGATGCACGACATCCAATCATCGCCTTTCGCGCCAATCCCGACTAACAGGGCGGAAGTTTGTAGCGTCACGTGACGCTCAATCGCCCATAACTTTCGCGCCACCATGAGAGCCCGCCTCACCCCGCGGATTGCAGCCACGCGATTGGACGCTGTGCACGTCAGACTCGCGCCACTTCTTGCACCGCGAACCGGGGAGAACCGCGAGCTGCTGCTGAATGAACGCTGGTCTCCCGTCACAGTGAAGCGTTTAAAACCGTGAATTTAATCACTATTCCTGTTCGTCGGTGGCTTTTTAGGATTCCGTGGTCGAGTTATCTCACCTGAGGGGCAACGTCTGCAGCCATGTCTCGTAAGGATTACGCGACAGAGAAAGGTAATGGACGAACGTAACTTACACACAACAGCATGGCAACAACAGGTTGGCCTAAACTACATTTTAAGTACGTGATGTCTCTAAAATGCCCGTTGGAAAAGCACGTCGCTGTTTTTGTCGTGGTGTAGTGTGTATAAGGTCGGCTAATCTAAATAGTATTCGTTGCATTTGTGCACAAAGCATTCAGTAGCTCATCAGATAACTTCGCCTCTTTTGTTTCCAATTTGAACTAACTTTTTTTTATTTTGTTTAAGTGATTCGTATTAGTTTGACGTGTCTACTGTTTTGTTTGCTAACTTGTTCGTAACTAGTTTTACATTCTCTAAGCTTGGGTGACCGACGTTACGTCGGGACCCGGATGAGTACGTTTTAAACAAAGGAGTAGGCGCGAGCACGTGTCCGTCAATAACGTAGCAACGTAAATTAATGAAGAATCTCAGTCGCGCTGTATTTTTCTTTTAGAGAGTTCAGACCCCGCGCTGTTTTTTTTTTTTTGTTCGTTGTGTAAATTTGAGTTCAGATCTTGAAACACAAATTCGCAATAACTGCAAGATAATCGTGACAGTTATACGTCGAAATTAGGCGTTTTAAAAGTTACTCGTTATCTTGGAACCGTAATGAAGGATAGCCCATTTACTAACGGACCTATTTGTTCTGTAAAACTCGCGTTTCCCTTCGATCAAACGCCACAATACAAGTAACGCTATCAAACTGAATAGCATTAATAACTAAAATGTGTGCAATCAGCTCTATCTCCCCCAGTTCCACAATGCTCGTGTTAACACTTGTTTATGTGCTTTTTATGAAGTTTCCTGAAATCAAGATAGTCTTCCGCTTTTCTTCTGTAGCTCTGCGGCGACCATCGTGACGTCATCACGATGGTCTCTTTACTGTTCTGTCAATAACACAAACGGTCATTGTTTTACATTTTTGATAACACGCTAGTTGACGTGTCTGTGCCTTGCTAAAAGGCAGATCGAAAGGCTGGTTTGTGGCGTATTGGACACACGCATCGATGTTGCAGAAACAAACAATTTAATTTTGACTGTTGCAATAAGGAGCGCTTTACACACGTTATCTGATAAGTGAGAAGTTTTACTTTTTAGTGTTTCAACCCTTTGAAACCTGACGTGCTAAAAGGTCAGGTCAGCTACCGCTAACGGCCGAGTTATTTATGTTAAGAACAATGGCTCATATTTATGGGAGCGTCCATGTATGTTCAACCCAAGTCAGTTCGGCTAAGCTAACGTTAGAAGATGGCTGGCTATGGTTTGAAAAAAACAGCCCGGACTATTTTGAAGTGCGGAGGGGAGGTGGGGTCGCGGAGGGATACTAAAGTGACGAGGCACAAAAGCCATGTGCTGCTTTGTTTACAATAACATCCTCGAACAGAGAAATAATAAACCGGAGCTACACATTTTCGGAGTCAAAGTAAGTAGTGTATTGTAAACGTCGTGCTTGGGCTAGTTTCGGTTCGGGTTCCTGTTAATTAAATCTTGTTGGTAGTTGTGGCTCTTTCGAGAAAGTCGGGGATATTTTCTCAAAGAAGAAGAAAAAATGGACACTGAACTGAGAGCGACTGTGTATTTACATCCTCCAGCTATCTCCTCCATCGGTTATTTTAACTCTAAAACCATGACTGTCGGTACACTCCGGGGGAATTTGATTCACATCGTCCTCGGCGGCAGTTTGTGCTCCGCTGTTGGCCATAATGACTCATCGAGATTACAGGGTGCCATGTTACTCAACAAAGGGGTAGACGCAGGACAACATATTAGCTCCCAGGTTCTAGGCCCATTGGTGGGTGGTGTTGATCCAGTTTTTGAACACAAAAAGCAATATTGATGTCTAAACCGACAAAAAGGTAGACTTAATAAGCAGTTGATTGCTCTTTGTGAATATATATTTAAATAATATAGTGAACAAACCACCTAGTGTTTGCTGGATGTGGCCTCCCCTTTTTGGTTGTGAAATAATGCTGACGTGTTTTGTTGTTGTTTTGCAGACAAATGCAAACGGTTCCTGCAAGAGTTTTACTCTGAGGATGACAATGGGAAGAAGGTGTTCAAATATGGAGCTCAACTTGTAAGTGTGCAAATAGTGACTTTGTAGCTTTCAATGGTGGAGGTTTTGGCCTTAAATAGTCAATGTTATTGACATTATCACACTAACCCGAGTCAATTTGGTGGTAGAAGTAAGTTACTAGTGTCAGTCCGGTCATTTAAAAAGGAATAAACTAGTTATCTTTTCCACCTTTAAAAAAAAAATTATAATAATTTTAGCCACTCTTTGTCCTCGTAATTGTTACTTTTTTGTTGTTGTTGCTAAACAAAGTGGTTTTATAAATACAGCTTGAAACACCAAGTGGCTCCTAACATGTTTTTAGACTTTTATTTTTGGTATAGTAACAACTGAGGGCGCCCATTTAGCTTCAGGGTTAAGAAGCTACCGTTCGGCGAGCACACCATGACCCTTATTGTCTTCGGTTCAAAGGTCTGGTCAAGGACCTTTTGAACTTCACTCTATTGTGTAGCATCATCTCTTCAGTTTAGTTATTTTATGAAGGCACAACCATTACAGTGATTTAATTTCAACTTTAATATTTCTCAATCACACTACTTGGATGTTTTTAAAAATCTTACATTAAGTTATATGGGATATATCTCCTCAATCTCGTTCAAATAATTAAAACAAATGTGAAAGCCGGTGCACCGTTACACCAGATTAGATGTGTATCCGTCACAGCTGCCTCTCTTTGTTAATGTTTTAGAGGTGTCATTGTTGTTCTTGAGCTGTATTTGTGCAGAAGTGATGTCTAATTAAGTGCCTGGTCTGATTACTAATTATTGTTTTGCCTACAGGTGGCGCTGGCTCACAGAGAGCAGGTGCCCATCTTTGTGGACCTGGATGATGTGGCAGAGGAAGACCCAGAGCTGGTTGAGAGCATCTGTGAGAATGCCAAGCGCTACACCGCCCTGTTGGCCGACGCCATCCACGAGCTGCTGCCCGAGTACAAAGAAAGAGATGTACGTGTACATGCGCCGTGACCCTGAATGGACTTTAAAGTCGGAGCATTTTGATTAAACCAGCTGTCGTCAAAGGACGGTACAACAATCAAGTCGCATCATCTGACAAATCTTTTTAATTGTTTTTTAAATGGTTCGCAGCGCCAATGGATTTGTGAAATACTTTCTTATTAAAATGGAAATGCAAAAATGCTTTTGTTAATCTAGATGGTGGCCAAGGATTCTTTGGACGTGTACATTGAGCACAGGCTGATGATGGAACAAAGGGGTCGTGACCCCACGGACACCCGAGACACTCGTAACCAATACCCGCCAGAACTCATGAGGAGATTGTAAGTTGGATTTTTATCAACGTATATAAATGATTAAAGCAGTACGTGTACTTGAGCTCTCTTTTCCTCCACAGTGAGCTGTACTTTAAACCTCCCACCACTGCTAAGCCTAAAGTGGTGCGCGATGTACGAGCGGACAGCATCGGGAATCTGGTGACGGTCCGAGGCATAGTGACCCGCGCCACAGAGGTCAAACCGATGATGGCCGTCGCTACGTACACGTGTGACCAGTGTGGCGCAGAGACCTATCAACCCGTAAGATAATTTTTTTTTTTGTTCTGTGATCATTAGATTTGATGGCAATGCATGCACTTTTATCAGGTGTCCTTACGTAGTATTATCGTCTTTCAGATCCAGTCTCCCACCTTCATGCCTCTCGTCATGTGTCCCAGCCAAGAGTGCGTCACCAACAAATCTGGAGGTCGACTCTACCTGCAGACCAGAGGCTCCAAATTTGTCAAGTTCCAGGAGCTTCGTATCCAGGAACATGTAAGTCGGCTGTGACACTATCCCACTCGGTGAAATGCTCAATCACTGTTTTGATTTGGGATTTTAGGACTTTTCAGTTCTCTCACACCGTTTGTTGTCCCACAGAGTGACCAGGTTCCCGTTGGAAACATTCCAAGGAGCATGACCATTTATGCCCGTGGCGAAAACACGCGTCTTGCTCAGCCCGGAGACCATGTGGCCATCACCGGGGTCTTCCTCCCTCTTCTGCGCACAGGCTTCCAACAGGCCACCCAGGTGTGTACATATACTTGCGTTCAGAAATTCTTATCTATGACGCAAGCTTTTTGTAAGTGTTGGGCTGCAGGTATCTGAAATTAATCCAATCCTGTTATGGTTTTGGAAATTTCAGGGTCTTCTGTCGGAGACGTACCTGGAGGCTCATAACATCACGCTCATGAACAAGAGTGAGGACGACGAGCTCGGCAACGATGATCTGACTGATGAGGAGCTGCGTGAAATTACAGGTTGGCGAGAGATGGCTGGACTTCAATAAAACCACTGTCGTAACCAGAAGTGATGTCCAAAGCTGACTATGCGTATCTATCGTTGCCTTGTCCTTTTAGAAACTGAAGTGATTGTGTTTTCTGTTGCAGAGGAAGGGTTTTACGAGAAGCTGGCTGGTTCAATAGCACCAGAGATCTACGGACATGAAGATGTGAAGAAGGCTCTGCTCCTGTTGCTGGTTGGGGGGGTGCAACAGGCACCTAAAGGCATGAAAATCAGAGGTGAGCACTGACTCAAGCAGCTTAAAAAAAAGTGTGTGTGTGTGTGTGCGCGCAACAATTGGTAAATTGGAGCGTTTTACCACCAAGATGAATAAAAAGTCACGTTTTCAAGTCGTAACCCAACAAGACGAGGTCATTCGGTTGATTGCATCAGTTTAGGAGGTCGCATTACTAAATGTGTGCAGATCACAGAGCTCTAAGCGTTTGCCCCTTTTATGTATTTCTGCAATAACACTTTTCCGCCTTCAGGCAGCATCAACATCTGCCTGATGGGAGACCCGGGAGTCGCCAAGTCCCAGCTGCTGTCCTACATCGACCGCCTGGCTCCTCGAAGTGAGTAAATGTTGTGCATCTGGGTTAATATGTTATCTTTTATTTTTTTGCATCATGATAAATTTTCTCTCCATTAAACTTTACCTTTACATGGTCAAATATAAACTTTTGATGTGGACAGGTTTTTCACCATTAAGTGTTGACTACTTAGTGGCGGTTTGAATCATTCTGCTCTCAATCTGACCACATGACACCAGCGTCTGACCGCATTCATTTACATTTTAAAAACCCAATGACTCGTTTTGTTTTATTTGCATATGTGTCTTTTTGTTATTTTTTTTTTGTCCTGTACTTCTCTGTACAAAGAATCTGAAAAATTGAAGTGTGTGTGAGATTTTGAACACAAAAGAAATACGAATTAAAAAAATAAAACCCCAATGAATTCCACTCTACCCATGTCGTGCTCACTTCCTAACGTCCCCTCTCTCGTCTTCAGGCCAGTACACGACGGGCCGCGGCTCGTCCGGCGTCGGTCTGACCGCGGCGGTGATGCGCGACCCCGTGACCGGAGAGATGACTCTGGAAGGCGGCGCCTTGGTGCTGGCCGACCAGGGCGTCTGTTGCATCGATGAGTTCGACAAGATGGCCGACGCCGACCGCACGGCCATCCACGAGGTGATGGAGCAGCAGACCATCTCCATCGCTAAGGTAAGGAGGGCGGCGCTGCTGGCGTGGGCTTCACAGGGTTTGTACGGTCATGGAAAACCTGGAAAAGTCATGGAATTTTAAAATGGTCATTTCCAGGCCTGGAAAAGTCGTGGAAAAAAACTTAAATCATAAAAGTCATGGAAATGCGTTATCATCACATGTTCATTTACGCCGAGTTTGAAATAATTAATATTGTTTTTCAAGAAAGAAGTTTAAAATATAAGCCGGCGTACTCTCTCGATACGCAACATTTTCTAAATTCATGTTTGTACCGAGATTTCAGTTTGGTCATGGAAATTTGGTTTAAAGTCATGGAAATCCATCGGTCAAAATGTGTAAGAACCCTGCTTCATTAGGCGAGACGTTAATATTGAACCCACCTGTCGCATCCCGACTCATATTTTTCACTCCTCCTCCCCCAGGCCGGCATCATGACCTCCCTCAATGCCCGCTGCTCCATCCTAGCAGCAGCCAACCCCGCCTACGGCCGCTATAACCCCCGGAAGAGCATCGAGCAGAACATCCAGCTGCCGGCCGCGCTGCTCTCCCGTTTCGACCTGCTCTGGCTGATGCAGGACAAGCCGGACGCCGACTCTGACCTGCGTCTGGCTCAGCACATCACCTACGTCCACCGGCACTGCCGCCAGCCCCCCACCCACTTCACCCCAATCGACATGAAGCTGATGAGGTGACGACGATCTGCATCGTATTTCAGACGGGGTTCTTACGGTCATGGAAAACCTGGAAAAGTCATGGAATTTCAAAAAGGTCATTTCCAGGCCTGGAAAAGTCATGGACAAAAACTTGAATCATAAAAGTCATGGAAATGTGTCATGATCACACAGTTTGAAATAATTAGTTTTTTTTAAAGAAAGAGGCTCAAATTATAAGCCTGCGTACGCTCTCAATACACAAAATGTTCTTAATTGTTCATGTTTTTACCGAGATTTCTGTTTGTTCATTGACATTTGGTTAAAAGTCATGGAAATCCATTGGTCAACGTGTGTAAGAACCCTGTTCAGAGTGTTTACGCCCCATCGCTCGTCGACACTACCGGCTACGTGTGTTATTGTTTTTAACAAAGATCTGATGTGTGAATCCCTCCAGGCGTTACATCGGCGTGTGTCAGAAGCGGCAGCCCGTGGTGCCCGAGTCGCTGGGTGACTACATCACTGCTGCTTACGTAGAGATGAGGAAGGAGTCCAGAGTCAGCAAAGACACCACCTTCACCTCCGCACGTACCCTCCTGTCCATCCTGCGTCTGTCCACTGCGCTGGTGAGAAATGCCCCGTGGAGAAGTCTGGGTGGCAGGAAACTTTCAGATGTCCTGCAAAAATGTGTACTTCAGGAGATGTAATGTGTGTCATACAAATTCAAAAGTTATATGGATTTTATCTTGATAGACATTGAACCTTACCGGTGCCATATACAATTCATATGTGCCAAATTAACATGACGGGGTTCAGATTTAGTTAATGTTCCTGGAGTAGAAGTGTGACCGTAATGTGCGCCTTGATCAATAGTCCATTGTGGGATAAAGTGCTTACAGTGCAGGTAGTGATAATAACCTGGCCTACTGCAGTGTGAGCACTTCTTTCCCACGATGGACACATCATCTCCAGCCTGTCATCATTCCTCATCATGACTCGGCAATAGAAAATTAGATGCATGTTTAATTGTTGCTGTTTGCATTCCATATGATGCAAATGTTCTAAGTTTATGACAGGAATGTAAAACTGTTTAGTTTAGGTCATCGTTTGTTATAAATGGGCTACGATTGCGTTTCGCTGTTTATTACCGTTTTGGGTAGTGACGATAAATGATCCTTGAATAATGTAATTTGTTACCTTTCTGAAAAGGCATCTAAAGGGAAATTGTTTTGTTTTGCGTTTCATGATCTGGTGTCGGCCCCCGGGGGTCAAAAGTGCTGTTTGTGCAGGTAGCAGTCATCAACTACTGCAAAACCAGCACTTAAGGCAGCCGGGTGGCAATGTGCTGCACACGGACGTCCACAAGGGGGCGACCTGCAACCAGCCCTGTGTCGAGGCTGTGTTTACTGAGCCCTGTGTTTGTCCAGATGTTGCATGTGCATAACCATGTGCTCCAAGATCTGTCTGATCCTGGCCAGCTTTGCAGGGTCGGCAGTATGCGTTACTAGCGGCTGTGCAAACCCATGCAAAACTGACCGTGGCCAGAAACCGTCATCACTACGAAGATTGCGTTTTTATTTTGAGAAAGGAAAAAAAGAGAAATTCGTAGTTAATTTTGAAGCATTTTGTTTGGCTTTTTATTTCAACCTGTGGAGAGACTAGCTGGTGTTGAGAGGCGGAGACTTGGGCAATTGCCGGCCATCCCAGAGGGCATTGCACTTGTCTCGGTCTGACAGTGCCGGCACAGCGCAGCCTTCGTAACCGGACAGATGTGCCGTCGGGACAAATATATCTCCCGCGTTTCGCATTCCCTTGATCTTATTTCCAATCTCCATCACGACGCCGTTTATTTTGTGGCCTCTGCAGGCTCGCCTTCGCATGATGGAGACGGTGGAGAAGGAAGACGTCAACGAGGCGATGAGGCTGATGGAGATGTCAAAGGACTCGCTACAAGCCGACAAGTCCAGCGCCACGAGGTCGGTGTTAACGGAGTCTAAGTGATCCTGGTCGTTTAGCTCCACGTGACGCGAGTGGCCGGATGGCGTCCGACCCAGAATCTCCTTTTATGAGTTGCTCATATCCCCGTAACAGTAGCTGCATATCCTGGAGGAAGCTGTAAAACGTCTCTGGGTTTTATGGAGCTCTCTCTCCCCTCAGAAGCCTGTTCTCTGAGGCGGGCGTCAAGATTAGTGACGTGGTCGCACGCCTTACTGTATATGCACGTGCGTGTGTGTATCATTTGTTTTTAAATGCCATCAGTTTGATAAATAATGATACTTTTAACACCCGACGCAAATAAAAACGTATCGTTGCATAAATAATGCTTATTTAAGCCTGAAAGATTTATGTGATTTTATTTTGAGAAGGAAACTGGAGGCCAGGAGTTTCCCTGATTTCAATAATCTAACTGTTCAAAGATCAAAATCACCTCCCAACCACTCGGAAGTGACGTAATTCCTAGTTTTTGGTTTGACACAAACAAAAAATCTAAGCGCCAAAATGACTTTTCTAGAGATTATACACGGGGCTCGTACGGTCATGGGAAACCTGGAAAAGTCATGGAAAAAGCTTAAATCATAAAAGTTTTGGAAAAGTCATGGAAATGTCATCACATGTTCATTTACGCCACAGTTGAAATAATGTTTTTTTTAAAGAAAGACGCTCAAAATAAAAGCCGGCGTAATCTCAATATGCAACATTTTCTAAAATTTTTATACCGAGATTTCAGTTTGGTCATGGACATTTGGTTTAAAGTCCTGGAAATCCATGGATCAAAATGTGTAAAAACCCTGCTTTCTACAAGCTCCATTCTAAACATTTAATGTGTCCTCAAATGCAACAGTAAAACGATAGAAATCCACTGAGTCTCATCACAAATCTCCTCTCCTCATCCCCTCAGGGCTCAGCGGCCGGCCGACGTCATCTTCTCTCTGGTGCGCGAGCTCTCCACGGAGGGCGTGGCGGGCCGCGGCGGCGCCGGCGGCGTGGTCCGCATGGCGGAGGCCGAGCAGCGCTGCGTCACGCGGGGCTTCACCCCCGCACAGTTCCAGGAGGCGCTGGAGGAGTACGAGGAGCTGAACGTCTGGCAGGTCAACCAGGCCCGCAGCCGCATCACCTTCGTCTGACCGCTGCGCCTTCGTCACCTGAGGGCAAATCTTCGCATCACGAGTCGAGCAGAACCTGGACATTTTCTAAGCTCGACTAATTTGCAAGAATCCCTGCGGGTGGAGACTTTTTAAGATGTTATTCCTGTTCACCAGTAAATCTCTTGTAAATATGTGTCGGAATGGTGTAGTATCGGCAGTTTGCGGCTTAAAGCTTCGACAAAGAGCATTTCTGTACATTATCGCGCAAGATGGCCTTGTATTGTGACGGCTTGTTGTAATAAATTGATGGTTCAATACGATGCTGTCGTGGTTCCTGTGGACTCTGGGCTGCACATGAAATGAAGAGAAGTTGCAGACGGACCCCATCGAGGACTGGTGCTGCCATCTTGACATAATCGCTGCCTTCGGTACATCCTTCAACATGCCTCGTAAAAAATCCTTAAATACAGGGCTGAAACCAACCATTATGTCCATTATTTATTTGTATCTATAAACATGTGAAATGACCAAGTTCCTAAAAGCCCAAGGCGATGTCTTCAAATATTTAGAGTTGTAGTTCAGAGCTCCCCTATGTAAACTTATCTATTACTTGGGAGATTTTAATTACTGAATTAATCATCGGGGCATATGTGTCCACAAGTACTTGAACATGTTCCTTTAGTATAAAAATGTTTGGCTTGAAATGCTACATTTATCAGCTTAATCTTCACTATGAAGAGTCTAGTGTGTGTGTGTTGCATTAAGGCCTATGAGGTTGGAGTATTTTAGCATCACTGGATCCTTTATGAATTAACCCTGCTGTTACCTTCACATTTACTAACATATTTTACCCTCAATTAACACCTCCAGAAAATTATTAGAATTAATATTGTTTACGTGGGAGGTACTTTATTTTTGTTTGTACCTAAATATCCCTTCAAATATATATATATATAAAGAAGTTGATATTTTGTATATGTTCGACACAGTG
Organism: Liparis tanakae; assembly: GCA_036178185.1. NCBI lineage: Eukaryota > Metazoa > Chordata > Actinopteri > Perciformes > Liparidae > Liparis > Liparis tanakae. The sequence continues at coordinate 4,899,408 of CM070095.1, read as the reverse complement.
AGAAACAGCCTGGGGTCAAATTAACCCCAAAGAACACCGACATTAAACATTGAATGGGGTCAAGTTGACCCTAAAGGTAACGGAGGGTTAATCTCCAGTCTACTTTTTAAGTCGGTACATGAACATGCAAAGCCGACACCACAACATGCCTCTGCTGCTCCGTGTTGATCGCCAGCAGTCAGTCACAGAACTGTTAAAAAATGCAGGTGTTCTCTGGGAAAATAATAACAGCCTTCTGGTGCCGACAGCGATTCACAAATCTCCCAACAACTCATTATACATGTATATTCAAAGCGGCGCAGATCGTCAGCTCAGATCTTTACTGTCTTTTTGGCTGAGTTATCGTGTTGGTAGGCAGCTTTTTCCCCCACCGTTGCAGTCGTCCCAGCAGGTGATGCTTTCCTTCCAGACTTAATGGGGAGTTTCCATTTGAAGTCTGTTCTTTTTATGGCTTTGCAGCTGAAAGTGCAGGTTTTTGTATTCTTAAGTGGCGCCGAAGGCCTCATATTAAACAAAGAGAAAGGTGGAGACGAGATGTTGGTGGAGAGCTATTGGCCAGGAGATATTGTGTCAGGGGGTCGGACGTGGACGTCTGTATTTAACCCACTTGGCCCTGCTGGTGCAGTGAGGACCGCTTCCTGACACGGGTGAGTAAAACATCATGGGGTTATCCCTCTTAGCCACTGAAAGTGATGACTAATATAGTAATATTACACAAAAAATGCCTGTAATTCAATTTGTGTGTGATTCAACTTTATCTCTTGCAGCTGCTGTTTTATTTCTTACTGACCGATGTGTATTTAGACTCAAAGTAACAACAAGTTAGCCTTGAGATGTGCAGGTATTCCTGTAATACTTTAATACATTACAGCTCTAGGGGCAAACTGAATTAGGCAAAGAGGTAACCTACATACATGTATAATGTGTGGTTAGTGGTGTAGAAATATAGTGAAATGTGTTTTAAAAAAATGACCATTTATATTATCAAATAGCATTTATTTAGTTTGAACTGTACTATTTCCCCGTAAATGATGCAACTCTATTATTGCCATGAAACACAGGAGTTCGCCATGATTTCTTCATTATGGATGTTGGGGGCACTCTGCTGTGTGGTGCTGCTCCCAGGTAAGTGCTGATTCTTTATTGTACGGCTACTTCAACAATAATCTGTCAAAAGTGAGATAATAATCACCCGTCACGTGCTCCGTCTCCTCCTCCAGGCCTGCTGGAGGCCAAAACCTTTTTAAACACCATCAAGCAGGAAGGTAGGAGCCTTTCTTAAATAACTTCAGGCTTAGTTAAAGTAGCTGAAGAAGTTCTCCATCTTTTGAGAGACTGAGCTTCTCCTCCTCTGCTCACAGAGATGGTACCTGTCGGCGACGTCGGCATCGGCTCGGAAAAAGCCAACGGCTTCCTGAGTCACTCCAGACCGAAGCGTAACGCGGACCCCAGGTGGTACAGAGGAAACCCGGATTTCCAGTCTTACTACCGCTACTACAGCAGCATCGGACACACTGAGGGGGTAAGTACTCACAGACGGAAGGTAAAGATACTTGGTGAATACTTTCCTATAGTGACTCCTGTGAGAATCAAATGTCTCTGGGAGTAAAACCGCAAGAATAATTACACAAGCAGAAATGCATCCTCATTCTTGACAATCGATATCCACAACCAGACGACTAGGTCCATGAATTCAGAAATGCCTCGAATAGCTCTAAAAATAAAAAAAAGACATGTAAATAAAGTATTTCACTTCCTAAGGTGAAGCAATAAACACTCATTTTTGCACTCCTGCCCTATTTTTGTTTGTACATATTGTGATTGTATTTTGTATTTTACTTATTTTACTTACTGTACAGTATCTTTTGTGTTTTTATGTCCTGTATGTTCTGTATGCACCATACACACCAGAGAAAATTCCAGGTAGGTGTAAACCTACTTGGCAATAAACTACATTCTGGTTCTGATTCTGATTCTGATTCTGATAAACATTCCCATATCGCATGTAAATACATTTATTTGTGTGTTATTCACTATCCTACTGGATTCAAACCACGGAGATTCTCTTCACATCATCAGCATCATCTGGATAGTTGAACCCTGGACCACCACGACACGGTGCCAACATGTTGCAGTGCAGACCCCACGTCCTTGAGATTTGGGTTATGGCGTAGCCTCAAATCATATAGTGTGCTGACGGTCCAAAGGAATAAATAACGTGATGTGTATGTTCTACGTTGATTTCTCTTTATTAAAGTCATTTTCTTTCCCCCCTTTCTTCTCAGCTCTATGAGATTGACAAGTTGCGGATGCTCTACCAGCAGATGAGGTACCTGGAGCACACGTACGGCCCCGACGCGTCCTACTACCAGAACAAGCTGGGGATGCCCATGATGCCGTGTGACCCGGCCACGGACAAGACGTGCAAAATCCCTCCTCCATCCCCGATGAAAGGGGTCCCGAAGCCCACAGAGCCCCCAGCAACCCCTCCTCCTGCCCCCCCGGCGCCACTCATTTCCCAGGCCGATGTCCTGTACCTGTGCAACAGGAAGGACCCCCTGTGTAAGCCCCACATCGTCTACATGCCGACCGGCTCCGTGCCTGTGCTCTGCGACCCCCGCCACCACCCCCACTGCACCCCCCAGAAAGCTCCGCCTCCGGTCGTCATGCCCAAACTCCCTCCCCCTCCACCTATGAAGGCCGCCCCGCCTCCTCCTCCTCCTCCACCTCCACCCGTCTTCGTCAAGAAGTCTCTCCCGCCGCCCATGCGCACCTTCAAGAACATGGAGTACGACTGTGACCCCTACTGGGACCCCGATTGCCTGGTCGATCACCCACCCAGGCCCATGAAGGGGAAGACCGTGGTGCCACCGCCACCTCCACCCCCACCTGTGGTGGAGGAGAAGAAAGTGGAACAAGTGCAGCCACCGGCTCCCCTCACTCCCCTCAAGAAGAAGGGAAGCGTCTACCCGTACTACTACCCTCGGCCCTACGACCCCCGGGATGATCTGTACGACCCCGCCCGCTTCCAGTACCCACAGCCCTCGGCTGCTGCAGAAGAGGCTGCGGAGTCAGGTCACAGTCAGTAACACATCCAGGAAGTGATGGAGGAAAGAGGCTGTCGCTTTAAGATGAAACAGACTTTAATTAAAAACAACAAGGTTGAACATTTTCATAGTTTGAGGAATTTTAACATCTGCAAATGTCACGGACTAGAGCGTGTACTAAAGGGTTGTAAAGTTGCATATTCGTTTGAACCTTATCAAATTGACAACTGTTAATGTATTGATGTATTTACCAGCATCAAAAAAACTGTTTTAGTCATCACAGGCATGTTAATAATGAGATAATAAAGTTTCACAAAACAATTTTTCTCATCGGTGAATGAGTATTTTGACTCTGTATATAGTTTTTTCTTCAAGGTGCAGGAAGACGGAAAAGGTTTATAAATGTTTGCCACGTGACACGTAGAAGCAGACTAGTAGGAAAAGTGCCAACTGGCAGGCTGGGGGTCTTTATGTCTGGTGCCGCTATACATTTAATACCCATTAAAATGCTGACTCCTGTTAGACCCCCGACTGGAGCTAACCCCCCCCCCTCCTTCCTGTTGAGCATTTTTCCGACCTCTAAAGGCAATCGAACAGCAGGAGGAACACAACAAAAGACGAGCTAACTGAAAACACTGGCAATAAACCTGCAGCTGTATGCGACTCCTCTCAGAGTGCAGCTTGTGTACAGTTACTAGAATGTGTACTCTGGAAAAAAAGAGCGCTCATATTCCCATTAAAACACTCAGCGGACGCCTTATTACACACAGTATAGTATAATATATAAAAATAAAAAAAAGTATATGTTCATGTACTAAGAAAGAGTTGAGCGTTTTTTGTAATCAAGTGCTTTTTGATACTCTTGTGGTCAAAAAGGAAAATAGTTTTTCAAGTAATTGTAGAATTAGTTTTAGGGAACCGAAAATACCAAAAAATCTAAAAGAACAAAATGGAGAAGAATAAACTGTTGTGCTTGTTTGTCTGTTTTGTCTTTCTGCCACCAAGAAGAGCCCTCTGCCCGTGTTTATCGTATGGATGCTTAAGGCAAATACAAAACCAGGGTGAGAATGTTCTAGAAACACTGATCATTACAAGCATAATCTTGCTGTTTTAGATGTGCAGAGTCAACACTTTCAATGTAAGTAATTGAATAAACGTCCAGACATTACAGGGCTAAAGACCTGTATTGTTCATCTGTGCCAAAGACCTCATCTGTTGTCCAACAACTATTAACATCAACACACCACAGCGGCATTGTGGGTGGCCTGCAGGCATTTTTAAAATAGAGTAAAGTGTTTGGAGTCAAAGAGATATAGAACAGCTAAAGGTGCGTACAAACATCTCTAGTTGAAACTATAGAAATCATTTTTAATTGACAGTTTTCAATATCAGTCACAGGATGGACATTTCCTTTAAAGTTCAAGAGGTCATGAAAAATCTGACGATAGGGAATTTTGAAGTGTTTTGAGTGTTTTGAAGTCAGCCATCTTCTTTTAAGAATTAATTAAATACATTTTATTTAGTTTAACGTTATTTTTTCCAATTGTTTTGTGTGTAGATGCTCTTTGTATCTCTGTTGGTTGGACCTTGGAAGCTTCATTCATTATGTTGATGTTCAAATTCTTTGGTTGACTTTTTTACTAAGATATACTATGAATATAATATTTTTAGTTTTAGTTTTTCAAGTCTTGTTTTAAACCATTTTGGTTGATGCTATATCTTTCCATTCTTCATGACATTTTACTACATACTAGCCTGTGATTCTTACAACATACTATATGTATACACATACATTTATATATATATACAATACATATATATATATATATACATATATTTATATATATATACATATATACATACATATACATTTATATCTACATATATATACATACATACACATATACATCTATATATATATATATATATAGATATGTATATATATGTATATATATATATATATATATATATATATATATATATATATATATATATATATATATGTATATAGACATACCGTGACCTTTTATTTGTGCATTTGTATGACATTTTTTACTAAATTCTTTATGGCATGAGATACTTGTTCGGGCATTTTATGAAATACTTTGTGACGTCTTTCTGCCGTCGCCCGCTTCATGTGTTTAAAGCTCCTTATAGCGTTTTAATTTGCACGCTGTGTGGAATGTACATCTGCTTTGGCGTTGCTCATCTTCTTCCCGTCGGACCAGCTGGGTTCCGGGTTGGAGCAGAACCCGATCTCACATCCAACGGACGCTACAGACGTGGCGAGCTCGACATTCACGGTCGCTTTTTGTTTGAGAACAAGGACATTTTTTTATTTGACTTCTTTCCCAAAATGTTCATGGTTTATTACGACATTCTTAAGATATGTTTGCAATACTAAGCATTTGTTATTCAATAAATGGCAAACTACACTTGATATATTATTCCATGTTTTAATTTTTTAATGACATACTATACATTCTTAGAAAGAAGAGGAGTCAAAGTCCAATGAAAAAAATCAGCAGATCATTTATTACATACAGCAACATGAAACAATAAAACAAACGGGGTAAAATATTATAACGTTCATGAATAGTGGATTAATTTCTGTCCGTAACCAAGAAAGGGGTTTAGCGATTTTGTACATATCTTTTTTTAGATTTGTGTAATGAAGTGCTTATTCAATACACTTGTGGTTGAAAACAGTAAACTTATTTGAAAAGTTACTGCAGAATTTGTTTTAGCCAACCAAAAAATACAAACATGTCCAAAAAGAACAAAAAAGAAACTGCAGTGGATGTTCGTCCCACTGCCGGCTCAGAAGAAGAGTCCTCTCATCCTCCGGCCGATTCCCTGTCTGTCGTACAGGACGTTGAACTTGTTGATGAACTGGTTCATACTGTTGCAGGTCTTGGTGATGGTGCCTAAGTAGGCCATGAGGCCCACGTCATTACATTGCTGCAGGGGGGGGGGGGGGGGGGAAGAAAGGCAGTTTTACAGAGATCATTTGATAGGACGCCTGCAAATAAGGAAATTTCCTTTTATAAATCCAAAATCAACTTGGAATTGTCCACACATGGATGAGATTCACATCTCAGATGCTGCAAATGTTCACCAGCACCAAGGAAAGGCATTGATCCGCAGCTGAAGATGGTTCCCAATTAATGCAATATCTACTCCTGTCTGAGTGTCATTAGCTAAATACAGTGCCCTGCTGTATTAGTCATATTTAGTCAATGGATATAGAATCTAAGTTATGTGCTCCCATTCCTATACCACTGAGGATCTGAACTCTGGCCACTAAAACAGACATGGACCATATATATAACATTTGTAATAAACCAATCACTGTATTGATGTCTCCTCCCGTCTGTGTGTTGTTTTGATTTTGTACAATAGGAGTGTTTAAAAAATAATAATCATCATATTCTTAAGCAAATAAACTATAGATTTGTGTCCAGAATGAATGTGCTTAGGGTTCAGAGCCACAGACGGACTGGGGAGGTGAATGTTTCTACAGATGGACTAAGCTTGTTTCAGCCTCTTTGAGAATAATGTCAGCCTTATGCTTTAGCATTTTTATAAAAAACCCAACATGCATTATGGCGTAAATCCATGTTGTGCGTTAAAGTACACAAAGCTTGCTTACATCATAGAAGTCCGTTTTGAATTTGATGGTACTGAGGACCGGCAATCTGTGGCACAAGGCGTTGGCTTCTCGAAGGATCTCGTGGTTAAATGGCACCTCTCCTGCGGTGCAGAAAAAACAAAACAAGTTAAAGCACGGTTTATTACATTTTATTCAAGACGGTGTCAAACAGTTGTTTGTAATTATGGAGGTGTGTTTGAGTGTAAAAGGGAGGAAAGGGGACATCTCATCGGAGAACAGCTGCTTTCCTGATTTATTTGTCACATTTCTTTGCTCTCAAAACCTCAATTAAAAAGACCCCGTCGTCCTCTCACCTGATTCCACGGCTTTGACGTACTCTAGAATTATCTTCACCCGGCTGTGGAGCATCTTTATCGCACTGTGCTGCGCTATAAGGTGTTCAGCAACTATCGGAGAGAACAAAGACAATACTGGAGTTAAGACAGAATACATATCTTGAAGAAAAAAATAAAATATTTTTTGTTTAAATAATTGATTAATTCATTTTTTGTGTTTTGCTTTACTGATTTTATTTTATACGAGACTTCGACATATAAAGATGAAATCAATATGCGGCAGCAATGTCAAACACATCTGTAATTCTAATGACTAATGTGGGAAGGATAAGCGAGAATTATTACATTTAATTATCTTTACTTTTCCCACATTGACATCAGAGTTTAATATTTTCTCCTCTGGTCAATATTAACTATATTTTATTTAGGTCTACCCAATTTCTCAATTAGATACCAGCTGATACAGCATAAGGCAAAAAATGCATTGAAGCATATCAGCTCATTTACTCCCAGATGAAATGCACAACACTTTAAACTCCTAAATACCAGCAGAAATAAGACTTTGTGAACCAGGGATTATGTTAGTAAACACAGTCCACAGTTCATTCAAACTAATTTTCTGCTGCTCTACCCAGGCTGTCTTTGTATTCTTTAAATTTGAATAGTCTCTTCATATTCTCTTCACGAATATAAAGCCCAAAGTAGTCAGAACATTGCTGGTGAAATTATGCGGAATAAATCCGAACTGCAAATGGCCTTTTAATTTAGATCCATCGTAAATCTGAGATAAGAGCTGAGATAACATCTTTTATGAGTCCTGGGTTAAATAAACAATGTTCATAAAACAGGGCATCTCAGCTGTGTGCTTAACCTGTAAAAAGCTAAGAACATGGACTCTTACCTGTGGAGTTTTCTCCTGTGCCCGTGGCCGTCATTCGAGCTACGTGGTCGACCCCGATTCTCTCCGCTTCTTCTGTGGCCAGAGTGTACGTCAGCTCAGCAAACAACATGGTAGCCTAAAAAATAAAACACAAGGACATTCAAAATAAAAAAATGATGGCAATCTGGCTCACTGCTGCAGGAAAGGATATGTAAATGAGGATGAGAAATATGAAGATTACCTCGCCATTGATGATGTCAATCACAGATTCATAAACGCTAACGGGAAGCTGGAGGGATGGAGGGAGAAGGAAAGGACACATTATTTAAAGCCGCTGGGTCTAAATACACAAACGTGGGGTTTTTCCCCCCATTTTTTAAGTGAATATGCAGAAAAACTCACATCTGTATGCTTGGTCAATGGATTGAGTTTGAGGAAGAGTGGGCTCTCAATAATTTCACACACCTGGTAGAGAATAAGGAAAGTAAGTAAGAAGTTGTAGGGCACACAATCTGAAAAACTATCAGGCTTTAAGATGATTTCACTTGTATTAACAACAACAAAATAAAAGCCTCAATCACCTTGGAAAACAACCATGGCTTTGTGCGTTTTTGTGAGTTATTGTGTTGGAATGTATTAAACACAACACCTATCTTGGTTGAACATGAATCAATAACACACAACATCAACATCTCTGCAATATGTATGCTTGGTAAAGTAAAAGTTGTAGCTCAGGTATCTGACCAATCGAGGTGAATGCAGGACAACCCGGATTTTAAATTGCGTTGTGCTGTTGCCACTGACTGTACATATCGCCCCTTTACATTTGGCATACCTGCTTGTGAATGTGGATGTCTGATGCTTCAGGGGGGCCGCCTGTGGTGTACCAGCCTAAGAACTCCATCTCTTTAAAGACCTGTTTAACTGAGAGACAAACGGAAATATTAAGAAAAATCTTCATTTTTTTAAAATCAATAACTGAAACTAATGTTTTCCCTGTGATGCAATCTGCCACTGATGTTTCTTTAAAAGGATTTGGGGGGGGGAGGATGACACATTTGATACACTCCAGCAAGTTCCCTCTGTACTGTTACAGTAAACAAGGAACTTGTCAAAGCAGAAACACAACATGTATGTATTTATAGGTATGTTGGCTCTACGGGAGCCGTGACCTGAAACAGTATCTGCCAGACCATTGTAGTCTGATGGTTGAGAAGATCAAGTCTTATAGGCATCCACTATTCCAATCATCACACATGGACACATGGAAACACAGACACACATTTTAGGAATTGTTCTCAAAAAGGAGGTTGTTTTTTCTAAAACGATTAATTAAGTCACTTTCTGACACACAAGCAGGGCTCAGAAGGAGAGTACGTTTTCTGACAAATCTGACGAATCGCTGGCTGCACTGCATTTCACAAAACTGTCATAAAAGGTGAAACGTAGGAGACAGAATCGAGCTGTATTCTTGCTCTTAACAAATACAAACCACTAACATTGTTCCTCCTTGGTGTAGTAGTACTCTTTGTCAATATGCACTCTGTCATCTACGGTCTGAGACAGCAACTCAAAGGAGTTCATCACCTCGATGTTTCTTCCCTCCTGCTTCCCGATCAGGGCGCCGATCACTGAGCAGGAGAAATAAACAATAATATATAATAAAACTTCTTAATTACACTCAGTTACATAACAAAACAGCTGAACATTAAACCAAATATACATTGCACTACTGTGTACGAGACATACCCTGCATCGGTCGTCCCTCCTGTGAGCGGATGCGTATCCAGTGGTCGGATATGTTGAGGATAACCAGAGGGTGTAAGGCCACAGAGACGCTCCCGGTGACCCCTGCGGCCATAACACTGGGGGTGGCTATAGTCACACGGAGAACAAAAACAGGTGGGCTTTATTATTGGGTTATTGATTGAACAATTTTTTTAAGATTAAATAAATTAAAGTTATTGTTGCAAACTCCAACCACAAACATTTGCCAATATAACAAGTAGAGATTCAGTGATGCATGTTTGCATGTGCTCTTATTGGGAGTATCACCTGAACCAGAGACCTGTGAGACCATAATGCATCTTTTTTGATGGTTTCAAGAATACAAATAGTCTGTTAACTATTAATTAGATGAAGCCTAACTGCACCACGATTGTTCAATTGTCAAACACACAACATGTTTGAATTTTAGTATTAAAAAACTCATATGGTATAATACAATGATATATTTTATTTCCTTTATTTACACATTTTCTGACTATATGACATGTCTGGCATACTTTAGGATGTCTTTTGGAAGTTTTTTCTATTGCATTTTTATAGACATTTTGTATGACCACTGCTTATTCTGACGCCCCATGTTGCCAGATATGAAACCAATTGGCACACAAACGCAGCGTCTAGCAGCCACAGAAGCAAGTAAAGCGACCTGGATCGACTGACATGCTGTTGTATTCTACTTGACCTATAAAGCCTCCGCATCTTCAAAACTACATGACCAGAGACGTGATCAAAAGTACACGCACGTATTGGCGATGCACGTAAAAGATGGAGACAGCTTAGGGCCCGGAAGGACATTAAGACAAACACAGAGTTGGCTAATTTTCTCCCGCACAGATGAGCAATGAGCATCGGTTAAGGTTACGAAACCTTCATTTATCATAACTAGTGGAGACACTTTGAAGATTTCTAACCAACTCTGTGTCAACACAGTGTGGGCAGATGTGTTATACATTGTTTATTTAATCGCCTACTAATGTGGGTCATTGGCAGATTTCAGGTTCGGTATCTTGCTTAAAGACACTTTGATATGTCGACTGCACAGACAAGGGAGCTGCTTAGTTGACAACAGCTCTACCTGCTCAGGTATACTAGTTGTGCTTTGGGACACAATACAATACGATTCTGGCCGCCCCTCATGCATAAGAGTTTCTGACTTGTAGCTTATGATATACTGGTTAACATATTTTAATAGAGGGTAGAGACAGTAGAGGTTGAGAAAGACTAGAGAGGGAGATACAGATATAAATCAATGCCCTATCTGAGTCACGTTTCTATTCTTAGAGTCTCTTACATTTTGTATAAACATTAATTTGCAATTGTTTTTGTTCACAATTTGCTCATTTTAGATAAATTTCCACTTTCACCGGTTTTGTCTGTGTATAAAAAGTAATTTAGTGATTATTTCATACACATGGAAAGGAGACTTGATAAAAGATGTACTGTACGTATAGACTTCTTTGGCTCAGTAAATCTTAATATCTGAAAATACAAATATTGGACGAAAGCGATCACATGGACAGATGACAAGCCCCAATTAAAAGATCGGATTGTTGTTAAAACTAAGAAATGTTAAGTCTGCCTGAGGTGACATAGTTAAATTTAAATAACTGATTTTAACACCAGGAGGAAATCAATACTAAATATAATAAAATAATGACTTAAATATCAAAAGTGATGAATTTGTTGACAGCTTTACAGCAAAGCCGTTTACGTTACGTTAACCAGCTAGTCAGCAAGCTCGCGTCATGCCGCCTTTAGCACAACTGATTCATTACTTACAGTCATCCACAACACTTGTATACGACACATGCGGCACTCTGCACACAGTTTCATGTTAATATCAGGCAGAAATTGTGAGATAAGCGAGAAATACTAGCCTGCCCCATCCACTTCCATTCCTCCACCATTGCTGGTCGCCATCTTGTCCGGTAAACCGCGCAGGCGCAGTAAGCTGTTCACCTAACGAACGTTAGGTGGCAATATAGCTTAATCAGTATGATTTGAAATAAGCTTTACCACATAATTACTGTCATAAATCCAACTTGCGTTTAAAGAAAGAAAGACTGAATTTAACCGGGAAACGTTATGTTGAGCATAAAGAAGCATACTTGTATTTAAGCGACAAACTGCCGCTCGGTACTACAGTCCATGGCCATCGGTTTCCTGGGGAACTTTTATGACGGCGCAACCGCTGTGCGTCGAGATATCAGTCCGTGTCCATGGTTGAAATAGTTTTGTTGACAAAATGGATGAATTTAAAGCCTATAACCTGGACTACTTTCCAGAAAACATTTTAATTGACGTGTTGTCGTATTTGAGCGTACGAGAGCTCGTTAGAGCTGGAAGGTAAGGGGGAATTTAACTTTACTGACAGTATTTCACCAGCTTTTCGTCTTCTGAAATGCAACTGAGTGCCAGTTTAGTCTTTGCCGTGGCTCGCGTCAAATGATGAAGTTATTTATTGTGTTTTACGGTGTCATTTAGGGTGTCTAAGAGGTGGAAACGGCTCGTGAAAGACCAAAGGCTGTGGAGGTTTGTCGATCTGACTGCATGGAAAGGGGTAAGGAGGAGACTGGCGATTTAGCGTCAACCCGTTTCTTTTAACGTATCGCTCCATACAGTGTAGTACTTATTTTATTTTGGGGAACATAGCCACCTCATGCAGCCAGCTCAACACATATTATTTCAGGCGAATGAAAATCATATGTAGCCTGCCATTAACAATTGAACTAATAGCAAAAGCTTTACCACTTTATTTGGCGATGAAGAAGAAAGACAGAGTCGTAGGTCAACTTTCTCTCTTTGAAAACCAAAAGCCCTGAACATGGTGTCATCAGAAACTCAGAATAAAACGTTTAAAGAATCCTTCATATCATGCAAGACTCATACATAACTTCTCTCTGTGTGTCTACATCTTCATTTGACTACTCGATATAAGAAAAACGTGTATGTTATCCACCACCTATGACTGAATCTTTAGCATTTGAAATAAGGCACCGTGCATATATTTGCCTACATATTATTTGTTTTCTATGTCATCTTAAGTTTAAAAAAAACAAACCATTTTAATTTGCATCATGTTGATCCGTATGAATTTCCTTTTCAGGTTTTTTTAATGCATTATGTGAAGCACTTTGCTCCACGAATAACCTTGTCTTGCCATAATCTACTGTCGGAGTAAATGCTATAACATATGGGTTCTGTATGTCTGTACAATTATTGACGTAAACTGTCTCCCTTTGGCCTACCATCCCCCACCCTCAACGCATACATGACTGTCCACTGTCTGTTAGGTGACGTCCCGCATACTTTGGCTCCTGCTGCGTCAGTACCTGGGTTGTGGACTAAGGTGCCTACGGTTGCGTGGTTTGCTGCTTTCTGCCAGAGGTGGCACCTTTCTCTCAGAGTCTTGGCTCAAAGCTTTGTCCACAAAGTGCCCTCGTCTGAGTAAACTCTATCTTTTACACGCAGACTTGCGAAGCCTTCCCAGTTGCCAGCTCCTACCCACGTCTTTGCAGGTGCTGGAGCTGCGTGGCTGTGAGCTGCCTCGTGAATTTTTCATCCAGACTCCCACTTCACCTGCTTGTTCCCAAGAAAGAGCAGAAGCCACATCCAGTGTTGGTACTCAAACGCAAGGAAGACATCGAAAAGGGCATGGCTCTCCATCGGGGATTGGTATTGCGAGGCTAGTCCTTAACAATGTGCCCTCTTTCACGGACCAGCATCTGCAAAGTCTGACATCATGGGAGAGGCTCAGTCGATTAGAGCTGCGTGACACATTTCGTGTCACTGCTAATGGGCTCCGGAACTGTGCTGCCAAGGACGGCGCTTGTGGGCTGGAAGGCCTTTCCAGGCTCAAGTTTCTGGAAATAGGCATCACTGGACGGCAAGGTTACCAGTTACAGATGGCCTCTCTCGGGCTCGGTTCCGGATGGCTCGGACTGGAGGAACTGAGCCTGGGGGGTAAAGAGGTTGGACCAGGCTTGCTCTGTGCCAGCCGCCTGAAGGATCTGAAGGGGCTGTGCCTCTGGGCCTGCACGCTCAGCGAGATGCAGATAGTGCGTAGCTGCAGGATGCTCCGTGGGCTCAGCCAGATGGAGTTTTTGGATGTGACCTTCCAGCCTAGGCAGTGTCCACCAGTGGTGGAGGGGGAGGGTGGTGGTAGTGGAGAAGAGCAGGACACTGAGGAAGCTGCAGGTGTAGATAACAGCAATGATGAGAACACACTTGACATGAACGATCCCATTCCAAGTTTGCGTCGCTCTCTGGCTGGCCTGCTGCCATCTTGCACACTAGTTTTCACCAACTGCTCTGTTCAGATCAGTGCAGACTAAATGAGATCGTATGTAGTGTTCTGAAGAAAATTAAAGACTTCTTATTATTGTAATTATATGCACAGCCCACATGGTTAGAAGATATCAGAGATTTTCTGAGCCAGCTTCAGATGTGAATCAGATATTCAGACCTTCAAGTCAACAAAAAAAAAGAAATCACATATAATGGAGAAATTAGAGTGAACTCGGTAATCGGTGAAATAAGCCACCTTGGCCGCTTTTTCCTTGTTTGCCTTTTCTGGCTTTTAGGAAAAATATCCTCAATGTTATTTATATTCCGCCAACCTAAACAGTAAGAGCAGGAAATGTGTTTTCAACAGTGCTCTTAAATATGTTTGGCTTCTAAAAAAAGCTTAATGTTACTTGAGTTTTGACGGGATATTCAAAAACATATCTTCAACCTTGACTAAAAGCCTACTTTTTATGGTGCTATATATTGTGTTATCGTAAATTGTTACTCCTTTTTTATGGATGAAATAACTAGGCAAGATGTCTATTGGCTATTTCAACAAATGCAAAATACTATAATACAAAATGACGGTATTTCATAAAAAATCGAGTCACAAAGAAATCTTGCTCTTGGATTTGCAACATTGCCTCTGCAGATGTTAAAGTTAGACCTACAACATGACAGACGGTTTGAAAAGATCTCTGAATCGACACAAATTCATATTGTCTCACGGTGTCTATTTCAACCGTATGATTGATTAGTGGGCAGTATCGCTTCCAAATCTGTTGCTTATACAGAAACAAAAATGAACAAATTTTTCAACGTACTATTTAAAACTGTCACAACAAAAATAAACTATTTAACGGTCACAGCTAGACTGTGAAGACACAATCAGGTTTCAGTTTTAAAGGTAGAGAAATGATGCACCTTCTTCCTGTTCCTTCGCTCCTTTTTTTTTTTTTTTTTGCAATGTTCAGAAAATATCTGTTTACAAGCAGGTGCTTGACTTTGGTGTTTCTTAAAAATAGCACAGCATATTTCAATTCATCTTTGTCAATTGACAATTCTTACTTACATCGTAGTTGGAAAGTCTTGTTTATTGTATTAATTACACGGAATATCTGTGTCATTGATGTGAATTGTATTGCAGCAAGCCAACCATTATAATTGTAGCCTTCTTAATAATTATAAAGGAGTTTTGAATAAACCTATTTTGAACAAAAAAAACTTAATGTTTCATTTGTCTTTTTTGTTGTATTGTATATAAATTGCATCGTCCTATAAAAAAAGTATTTAAAGATCTGTTTTGACATCTTAACGCTGATTGGCCAAGACTCGACGCGTCCCATCAAAGATGTTTAATTACGAAGAGCACCACGTCACATTTTCTCTGTGTCTCACTGCAATCTCTTCTGATCTGCACGATTCACAGGGATGACCAATTTTGCTTTAAAAACGGCGAAAGGTGACACGTTTGCAGGTATGAATATTACATTACGTTACATGTCATTAAAAGTTATTGAGGGAAATTACAGATCAAGAAAAGACATCTTTTTATAAATGAAGTAGTTTGTGATCCTTTTCTGGATCATACGTACAACGAACATATATGTTAACCAGATGGGGAATCAGAAAATAAATTTTATATAAAATTTAAATTTAATCTGTGATCCGTCTTCCCTCTGGTAATGAAACTCGAGCGTTCAGTCCGATCAGCTGCAGCATCCAATCAAATAACTGATGACCTATAAGGGGGCGTGTCGGTCGTAGGAAACGACAATTAAGAGACTCCGGATGTATACAGAGGAGGAAAGAGTTGGGGGCGGGTTAACATCTGACTTCCGTGTTGTAAACCAATCATACGCTTCCTCTTCCAACAATGCTGACCAATAGGAGCCTCTTGTGTGCCGCATTCCGACCAATCGGGTTCTTGAAGGGCAGCTTTTTGAAAACGTTGGCGGCAGAGGACGTTCAAAATAGTAGCGCTGGGCTACTTTAATTAAAACGTTATACTACACTTCTTCACTACGATGCAGGTAATGTTGTTTGTTTTGCCGTGTCAGAGAGAAACAAGACCGGGTAACAGACGAGTTCAACGGACGATTCGTTTAAATTATATTGTTCGAATGGAAAACTGATAACCAAGCTAACTACGGTAGCTAACGTTTGCTACCTTTCTAAGCTAACGTAGGGTGATGTTACGTCATAACAAGCGGTATATAACATGCGTACACAAACTGTATACATACACACTGTTAAGTGTTATTTAATCCGAAGTAACCAGCAAAGCCGTAGGTCGTTCACGCATGGGGCAATGGTGCCAACGGTAACCGACCCAAACGGTGGCCTTGTGAAGCTAACTCTTTAATGGAGTGACGTGAACCTCTTGAGCCAAATGCAGTTCACTGGATCCACAGGAACAGCGTTTAATTGTCGTAGCGTTTGTCGTTGAAAGCGTTAACGGTGTGTTCCCTTGTGTTGTAGTTGTTGTTGATTGTGACGACTCTTAATATTTTGTGCAATTTGGGAAAAACATCAGAACAATGTGTGACACCACAAGGAAATCCCCAAATGGCTTTTTGATAAACACAATATGTTATTCTGAGCAACTACGCCGAGGTTGAGGTGAAAGTCACAAGGAAACTATTGAGAGTGATAATCAAGTGATAATCTGTCCAAAAAGAAAAATTAAACTCCGCCTCCTGTTGAGTCTTTTCAGCATTCATTTGTGAAAACTTACTTTAACATTTTGCTCGGTGAACATCATTTAAGCATTGTCTAAGATAACAAACACAACTTGGGAGCTAAACATACGTCTAACCTTCAAGAAAAGACACACACGCTCGATTATATGTTAATTGTATGTATTTCTTCACAGAATAAGGAAAATCATGAGCCCAGGGTTTTCCAGAGATCGGTAAGATGTAATAATTGTAAAAGTTGTAGGGATTTTCTCGCTGCGTTAAAGCAACATTTGATTATTAGCTATTTTACTATGACTGACAAATTAGACTTCTTGTATTGGCAGATATGGGTAACAAACTAAATTGCTCATTATTATTTGCTGGAAAAAAATACATTTCTAAATCTGTGTTTGCCCCTGAATAGCAATTGGCAACCCCAAGCATGGTGGCAGGCCCACAGCGTGTTCAGGTGAAGCCACGACCAGAAATGGAAAAAAATGCCTTCACAGGTAATATTATCCCTCCTTGCATACAGACGGCAGTTGAACACAGCAAGAAATGTGCCTGCTTTGATTGTATTATCATTTTCAGCCCCTGGGAGAGAATGTGTTGGCTCATACTCCAGTGCGGCCTCAAAGTAAGTCTTATTAATTTGTTCTCCTCGAGTTGTGTATTAGTTGTCAGTTCTGTTTCTGTTATGCCTTTTATAGAGGGAGGCACTGAATGTAATCTTGTCCACATTCAGACCTTTTATTGATTATCAATTTAAAAAAAAGAAGTTTATCTTCATATTTCTTTCAATCGATTCTGAATTCACTTTCATACATGTCAATGAATAATGTAAGAATATCAATCTTTGTACTCCATCAGGAAAGTCTCCATCGATGACTTTGACATCGGTCGGCCACTAGGGAAGGGCAAATTTGGTAATGTCTACCTTGCCAAGGTGAAGAATGTGGATGCCATTGTCGCGCTGAAGGTGTTGTTCAAGTCCCAGATGGAGAAGGAGGGTGTCGAACATCAACTCAGGAGGGAGATTGAGATTCAGGCACATCTCAAGTAAGTCTCCTGAAAAACCTTTTTAAATTAGAATTATATGTAGGTTAGATGGTCTTTGAGCTACATGGAAACAATAATACATTTCACTGTATTGCTGCATGTTCCAAAGACTTCTGTTTTTGCATTTAGTTTTTAAAAATGGATATCTAATCTGTATGATACTAGAATAATGCATTCATTAAATGTCTATGTACTTAACTTGCTCAAATAGGAATTTTGATCGCATCCTTTTACTTTCACTTTGTTTTGGAAACAGTCTCAAGGCTCCCTACAAAATAATCTCTTTTCTCTCTAGACACCCCAACATTCTGAGCTTCTACAATTATTTCCATGACCGAAAGAGGGTCTTTTTGGTGCTTGAGTACGCCCCACGCGGTGAAATGTACAAGGAGCTCCAGAGATGTGGAAGATTTGACGACCAGCGTACTGCGACAGTAAGAGCTCCTTCTGCTTTCAAAAGATAACTTTTTATTCGTACCATTATTGTTTCAGTCAATTAACCTTGAATAATTGTAATCAGCAAATCCTCACTTTATCCTCTGTTCAAACACCAGTTTGACAGCTGAAATTGATAATATCTACAATCATGTATAGATAGATAGATAGATAGATAGATAGAACAATTTGTATCATTGTTTTTAAAGTCTTGTTGTGATCTAATGCATACCTCTCTTTATATTTCTAGTACATGGAAGAGATATCTGATGCACTGATTTATTGCCATGAGAAGAAAGTCATTCATCGGGACATCAAGCCAGAGAATCTGCTCCTCGGCTATCGCGGAGAGCTGAAAATTGCAGATTTTGGTTGGTCCGTTCATGCACCGTCTCTAAGGTGAAGAACTGACGTGCCATTAAGGCTCCATGTCAATGCACCACTGTGTTCTGTGAGAGACTGTCCGTGAATATACTGGTCGCTGCTTGCCCTGCTCACCTCTTTGCTCTGTACCCATCCAGACGTCGTACAATGTGTGGGACGCTGGACTACCTCCCTCCAGAGATGATCGAGGGCCACACCCACAGTGAGAAGGTGGACCTGTGGTGCATCGGGGTCCTCTGCTTTGAGTGCTTGCAAGGCAACCCACCTTTTGAAACTGCCAGCCATTCAGAAACGTACAAAAGAATAACGAAGGTTGGTGTTTGATTCCTGTTGGCTCATTTCCACTTTGGCTAGTTGAATCACAACCACATTTTGCCTTTACATCTCTCCAATAATGAGCATTACATATTGTTCTGACTGTCTTTAATCTAGATTAATGTCATAGTTTCTCCTACATAAGTCATTGTTCACATTTCATTAATAAATAATATCTTACTGTTTGCAGGTGGATTTGAAGTTCCCCAAAAGCATCTCAGATGGTGCACGGGACCTGATCACCAAACTGCTACGCCACAGCCCCGTCGATCGGCTCTCACTACAGAGAGTCATTGATCACCCGTGGGTGCGCAACAACTCCCGCCGAGTCCTACCCCCCATCTGCCCTGCCAAGAAATCCTGAGCTCCTGCCTGCCTCCCACTGAGGGGTGTTTTATGTCTTTCACAACAGACTTTGGGCCAGCATATTTTGGGTTTCACTGCAATGACACATTTTTATGACGGGTATAAATGTGTACCCACTTTTATATTGTACAGTGTGATGTCCTTATCTATGTCTAGTATGTTGTCTAGAGGTGTTTTCTGTTTTTATTGCTATTTCTTCTGACAGTTGTTGTTGTTGATGGACAAGGCTCTATTTTGAATTTCTGTATCTGACGTTGTTACCAAAAGTACTACTGTTGGACTGATTTAATGCTGTCTGATCTCAAATAGTTTAAGATGAGATGTTTCAGGGTTGAAATGGAAAGCATTTTTGTTTTATTTTCCCTCATGCTATACTTTAAATTTCTAATAAATATTTTAAAGTCTTTTGAGATTATTTAATGAATATTCAATTGGGTAAATGTTGTTGCAAACGATATAACAGTAGGATACGGCAGTAATAACGCTGGTTTAATTTTGTAAGGGACATCTAACTAAAACTAGCGTCACACAAGTGTCCTTAAAACAAAAAAAATGCCGTTAAAACCTGTGCAGAGTTGTTGATTTAAAACTGTTTAGTGTCGTATTTAATATTGTATATTCTATCGTCAATAAGGGAAGACTAGTCTTATTTACATTTTTATGACAGTTGCTCATATACTGCAAGTCTAAATAAGTGTACTTATCCGGGATCCTTTCCCGTTGCGACCCTGGCCTTGCCTGGAAATCACGCTAAAAAGGTCTCCTCATATTTTCTATATATACAAATCTAAAGTACCGTCTCGCATATTGGAACAATAAACTACACATAAATGGAACAATAGAGTAATCTCATTACATAATAAAGTGCTTTTCAGTGATCAAAAATAAATCCAAATATTTGAATGACGTGGATATGTACGGTAGCGTGGCCGAGCGGTCTAAGGCGCTGGATTAAGGCTCCAGTCTCCTCGGAGGCGTGGGTTCGAATCCCACCGCTGCCATAACAAGTACTACCTTTTTTACCTTCACCTCTTAAATATCTGCCATGTGTTTCCATTGAAGGCGTATTTCTTGTGATACAAATAGCAGCGGACCCCACCTGGACAATGGTGAAGGCTACTGATGGTTCAAGATAACTTTATTCATGTTGAACCACGAGCCTTATTTTGACAAACATAAATGTATCTTTTTCTCCTTCACAATCACTCTCCAGAAATCACGGTGAGAGCTCTGGAACAAATAAAACAAATGAGCTCCTTTGAGTGGATCACATACATTAGAGGACATCCATCAATGCATGTGGATATTAATCAAAACATTTTCTCTTTCTTAAAAGGCATACATAAAGTCTAAAATATAGCATTAATATAACCTTACATCGTAGCAATTTAGTCATTCACATTTCGGCTAGCGTTAGTTAACATTAGCACCTCTTACATTTAACCACACTTTTACAGGTTCAATAAGATAAAGTCACTAAACATATAGTCAAAGCATAATACAACACAATTACCTTGTTCCCGTTTCAGTTAGGTGCTTAGCCGTTCCTAAAGTAACTACTGCAGATATACTGGATGAACACCTTTTCATGTAACGCTAGGACACACCGTCAATTAATGTGCTTTTAATGCGAAGCCAAGTTACGAGTTTTTTATTTGCTTTCGGTTTTACCGGAAATGCTTCAAAATAAAGGAGCCGAAACATACAGAGGCACTTACAAAGTAAAGGTTTGCAGGAAATAGTTGCCATATTAGCATAACCTTTTCAGTCAGGTATTTACACAAACAACAATCAGCGATAAAGTAACTGAGAGAAAACGACTTTGACATTTCTGTAAATACATAATAACAGTAATAAACCAACTGTTTCTTATTTTATATATATATTGTTTTATAAAACAATACTGGGTTTAGCTCAGTGGGTAGAGTGGTCGTCCCGTAACCGCAAGGTAGCAGGTTCGATCCCCGCTCTTCCCATAAGTTGCAGCCCGAAGTGTCATTGAGGAAGACACTGAACCCCCCCAGCTCCTCCCCGGGCGCGCTGCTTCACTGCAGCCCACTGCTCATTCATAACGAAGGATGGTTCAAATGCAGACACGAATTTCCCCATTGTGGGATCAATAAAGTATACATAAATAAATAACTAGGTTGCAAATTGACCATTAACATTAAATATCAGAGAAAAAGAAACAGCATTAAATACGTCTGTATAACCTAGATACAAAACTAAATGTATGGTTTAAATACACTTATATTGCCATCTACTGGTAGAAAGGGAAATCACCTTTACTCGGTGTCTTATAAAGACTAGGTTATGTACTGCCTTCACTGAAGAAACAGACCATTACGGTGGAAGAATACATGAGTGCTAACAGTAACAACTTTGTACACAAAACTTACTTTGATTAAACGATATTATTTGCATACAATCTTCTATTACCGTGGCTTTTATTTTGACAGACTTGTACATCCGAGTCGCCTGCCTTGCGTCTGTCTTTAGAAGAAAAAAAGAAAGACGGATTTACAAAAAAAAAATCGGTTCCGCTAGTATTTGCGTGTCTGAAAAATCGGTTATGCCTTTTCGTTTTTTCTTTGATTTTGATTCATTCGTATCTTAATTTTTTGTGTCAAACAGAAGAAAAAAACATATTATCTCGGTATTTTCTTTTTTTTCGACTAAAGTAATTGTGAAAACAAACTATAAGACGTACCCGGACCGTGTTCCTCAGCTTTTATTTTGGTAACAAATGCCCTCGCTTTCAAAGATCTTCCGGTTTAATGGAACCGGGGTTTTTCACCCGATTTACTTTTTCCGGGTCAAACTTGCTTCGAACTTCACACAAACCACAACAGAAGCCTGGCGCGTTAAAGTCGGATATATTAACCTTCCTACGGTCGTTACTGACTCGTTCTAGCCAACCGAATTCGAGTTAACCGTCGGCTGCATTCAGACATGGCGGGTTTACCGCCCGGAGACCCGCAGTTGGTCTCAATGATCGTCAGTCATTTAAAAACACAGGGTCTCTTCGACCAGTTCAGGAGGGACTGCCTGGCGGACGTCGACACGAAGGTAACGGTCGTAACGTTTCTTAATGTTTCACCTCCAAATGTGAAGCGACTTCTGATTTGTCTTTCTACTGATCACGTGGCCGTTCGAGGGAAACCGTGAACGCATTGATGTTCATTCATTTGGGTATTGCATTGGGTATGTTAATCCACCATATGTAACAGTGCTTCACTTTTAGTGCCATTCTAGGGCGGTTGGCATGGGTTTGCATGGGTTGATAAAAATGAATTCACAAACGAAGAACCTGCTATTCCTCTTTGAGGTCAATTAGACCCCAGAGAGGTGGTAGTCTTGTTCGAACTCTCGTAAACAAACTGGATTTCTGTAATTGGGGTTTTATGTCAGACTGATATAATTTTGACACAGAGGCAACGGATGGAAAAGGAAATTCTGAGTTTGGTTGCTTATCATACTTAAAAGTTTGTCATTTGGCAGCTGACTCAAGTTTTTCTGTCGCAACACCACAGATGCTAAACTACTTTAAATTAAACTAGTGGCTACTCAAGAAGATGAGCTCACCATGTATACTCAGCACACAAATAAGGTAGGTAGTAATAATACTGTAATATTTTTTTTCCAGCCAGCTTACCTGAACTTGAAACAAAGAGTGGACAACTTTGTCTCAAATCACCTCTCTAACCACACATGGAGCCCTCATTTGAACAAGAACCAGCTGAGAAACAACATCAGGCAACTCGTGCTGCAGTAAGTGAGAATGGCATCGGGAATTGTTTTATACCTTTTTCAAGAGTTTTCTTTTTTTACGTGACGTTTTTAATCTAATTTTACGTACAAGGAAGTAACTCAAAGTTAAATCTGTTCCTCTTAGATCTGGGATGCTGGAGCAAGGGGTGGACAGGATCGTGGCCCAAGTGGTGGATCCAAAAGTCAACCACCTCTTCAGGCCGCAGGTGGAGAGGGTCGTCCGTGAATTTCTGTCGCCTGGTAGCTGCTCCGAGGAGCCGCCGCTGCCACCGCCTATAACAGAGACCAAACCAGATGTCAGTATTCCTGAGCCAGGTACAACACTCTTGATTTCATCATCAGTCGGTATTATTCTCCGAAGTAATAAAATAAACAGAGTCCGGCTCAAGCATGCCGTGCTAATGTTAAATTTCTACAGCTTCGTCGTCCGCGCCGGCTACCACTTCGACCAGCAACGCCATGTCCATCCTGGACACCATCACCTCTCTCAACCAGGAGGCCAGCTCCAGGGCCAGCTCGGATAGAGGGCGCAGGGGCCAAGACGAGCCCATGCAACTGGTGGAGGATGGCGAGCAGGACATGAGCCTCGACGAGGAAGGCGACGACCACTTTGACGGGAGGACACTCGAGGATGCAGAGGAGCTGGCGGCAGAGGTCCAGGCGTTCGAAGTGAAGACGGAGGACTCTCAGGAGCACGTGGATCTGGGGAAGGAGGGGTTGATAGAGGAGGTGAAAATGGAGGAGGTTGAGACGGGAGCTCAGGAGCAGACAGAGGAGGAGAGGGAGAGAGCTGCCGGCAAAACGACAGGAAAAGCCACAGAAGAGAAGCAGGAGGACGATCTGCTGAAATCCGACAGTCAGGCCAAGCAGAAAGCCAGAGAGCGGATAAAGGAAGGTGAGCTGCTGTACCAACACCCTCTGCATGTGCTTCAGGAATCGTATAATAATAATTATATAACTGCAATCATGGGGTTTATAAGCTAGGAATGATTATCAAAATAATAATTGAAGTTAAAATGTCAGGATTTGCTTTTTCAAAATCTTATTGTAAGCCTGATATCTTCGGGTCTCGGATCAGTGAACAGTTTAAAGCAATTTGAATGAAGTAATGGGAAATTGTGCTGAGCATATTCAGGATGTTCACATTTGTTAGGGGTACAGGTCAATGATTACGCTTAAAAAATAACTGACGGATGAAGGGATAACAAAAATGGGTTCATGGATTCTGACCTCACCCAGGTAGGTTTTGGATGCTGTAAAAATCGGTAAACATAGCATTAGAATGGATTATATCAATATATATATATATATATATATATATATATATATATATATATATATATATATATATGTATCGGGGTTATTCCAACAAGATCTAAAAACCTGATGCGTCTTTGCTCTGAAGAATACTTTTTGGAGGACTCTGACCTGGACGGCCTGAGTGACATCACGGTGAGCTCCGTCCACACCAGCGACCTGTCGTCATTCGAGGAACAAAGTGAAGATGACGAGCTGCCGTCTGATTCTTCTGAAGAGGGGGAACTGCAATCGGATGGTATCAACCTTTTTATTCCTGACAGAGTTTTCAAACTTAATTTTTAACAGTTTACTGTATCATTAAATGTGAAATATTGTCTCTATTTATTACCACAGATAATGAACTCTTTTGGATTATGACACTTTCTTGTGTTTTTCTCTTCACCAGATCAAGATGAGGGAGCAGAACATAAACAAGGCAGCGGAGAAGCAGAAGAAGAGCGTAAACCTCGCCGCAAGGCGTATGTTCATAAGCCCTTCCTCTACTCGCGTTACTATAGCGACTCGGATGATGAAATCACTGTGGAAGAACGTCGAAGAAGTGCGGTGAGTTGTTTTAATGTCAACATTAAAACTACAGCATTAGCAGAGCTTTAATTCACTTTATAGAGAAATTAAAGCCGTAACTTGGAAAACAAGTCGCTCACAAAACCCTCTGAATTTAGTTTTAATTATTGGCTTTTGTCATTGCTGTCTCCATCTGCGGTCTCATAGGCGAAGGACAAGGAGGAAAGGCTGTTCAAGAGACAGCAGAACAGAGAGCGAATGGAAGAGAAGCGTAAACAGAAAGCCGTGCAGGCAGAGGAACAAGGTATTTTGGTATTTCCTGTCTGCCGTGCGTGAGCTGCCTGCTGGCAACTGCTTTCATGGTTGTGGGCTTCAGGGTTTCTTCTCACCCGCTGTGTTCTTGTCTCTTCCATTTTGGGTGGAGACAGAGATTTTGTATAAATCTGTACAAAATCTGTAAATGGCAGCGCATGAGGTCCAGTTAGTTCATGATGATATGATATGATGATATGATGTATATTATATATTTAGACATGCTCGCTGCATGTTCTCATTCAGGGTTCGTACGGTCATGGAAAACCTGGAAAAGTCATGGAATTTTAAAATGGTCATTTCCAGGCCTGGAAAATTCATGGAAAAAACTTAAATCATAAACGTTTTGGAAAAGTCATGGAAATCATCACATGTTCATTTACGGCGAGTTTGAAATAATGAATATATTTTTTAAAGAAAGACGCTCAAAATATAAGCCGGCGATAGCTCTCAATACGCAACATTTTCTAGTTTTCATGTTTATACTGAGATTTCAGTTTGGTCATGGAAATTTGGTTTACAGTCAAGGAAAAGTCATGGAAATCCATTGGTCAAAATGTGTAAGAACCCTGTTATTGTTCCCATCTTTAAAATGTCTTCGAAAGAGCCGTGTTCACTCTTAACCCTCATGTCGTTTACCGTTACCGGGTTCTGTTTCCTACACAGATCTGAAAAAACAAAAGGGCGGAGATTTTGGCGGTCTGGACGGCCCCAGAGCCAAAGAGGCTCGCAAAGAAAGAAAGGTTCTGGAGAAGAAAATGGCTCTCAATAGGAAGAGGAAGTTAGACTCAAGGTGGGTAATCAATGGCTGCCATGCAAACTCATCCAGCAGCTGCTTGACAAAATAACCAAATGATTTGATATACAAAAGTCTATAAATATAAAACTTCATCAATGTCAACCTTCAGGAAAGAGGGAGATGTTTCGAGCAAAAAGAGAGGAGATACAGAAGGATCCAAGAAAGCGGTATGTGAACGCCGTCATGAATACATTTCATCGGTAACAGGTTTGTTCTTTATTGGTATAAGCATTTTTTGTGTTTTGTCGTTTCACAATCAGGAAGCGAAATCTACAGCCTCAAAGCCCCCACAGCCGCAATTGTTAAGAAATCTGTCAGAATGTGCATCGTCTGATGAAAGGCACAGGAGGGTGAGCGGCAGCCTCTCGGAGGACTCCAGTGAAACCAAAAAGCTCTCCGACAAAGGCCGAACTCACTCCTTCATCCTGGAGTTGGAGCAGGGATCCCAGGAGGGTCTCAAACAGCGCTCAGTTGGGAAATTCGATAGGTTGTCCCGTAAAGAACTTCACTTTAAAGAACGCAAAGAGAAAGAACGCAGCTTATCAGACGAACATGCCAAACTCAAACAAAAGCCGGAGAAAAAATCTGAATACCAGGCGGATGAACCTCAGCAGAAGGAAGCTGCTGCTGCTAAAGTAACCGCTGAAGAGAAAGGGGAGAAGAAACTTAAGATTAAAAGTGAGAAGAAAATGTCCACGACCCCAAGAGAAGGAAAGTTGTCCCTGTCAGAAGGCGTGGCAGACGAGGGTCCAAGAGATGCTGCGGTCAAGAAGTCAAAAGCTCCAACTGTGGAGCCTGTCAAAGCAGAGAAGGACAAAAGTAAAGAGAGGGAGAAGAGCAAGGACAAGGCTAAAGGAGAGAAGAAAACTGATTTCAAGCAGCTGCTGCGTCCTGATTCTGTCTGCTCCTCTGAGGATCGCTCTGACATGGAGCCCGGGGTCGACAGCAGCAAGAAGAAAGATAAACACTCCAAGGAAGTCCTGAAAAGGTCAAAGAGTCACACTGAGGAAAAGCCAGGAGACAAACTGAAATCTAAAAGCGATACTAAAGACGGCGAGAAGGAAAAGACTAAAGCAGATCAGGACTGCCAGAAATCAAACAAGTCCAGCTCTGAAATGGACAAAGATCCAAAAAGGGCCAAGCCAACAGATAAATTAAGAATCGTGGAAAAATCTAAATCCAAATCCAAAGAGGAAACAAAGACTCTATTGTTATCGAAGACGGATAATAAAGTTCAGAGTTCAGAAGTCAAAAGCGCAGGAGGCGCTCCCATCGGCAAACCCGAGAAGAAGAAAGAGGGGAATGCAAAGGAACAGCGGAAAGGCTCCGAGGAACCCCTCCAGGAGAAACCAGAAGTTAAGAGTGGAAAGAAAAAGACTGAGAAGAAAGACAAAGCCCCAGAAAAGAAAGATGACGGCCAAGAAGAGACGAAAACACCCCGAGAAGACAAACTGGAAAAGTCCGATAAATCTTCAAAGTCGTCCGTTTCCTCCCTCGATGGCGAGGAGCTCCCGAGGAAACGCCCTCTTCTCCGAGGCACGAGCACGGACTCGGACCCCGTCGCCGCCACGCTCGCCGGCTCGTTCTCGGACGATACTTGCGACGCGTTAAGCGACATCACCCCCGAGCCGCCGGAAGGCGAATCGGAGTCGCAGCAGAGCGACGCGCCGGCCGTGGAGGCCGCCGCTCTGCTGGCGCTCGTGGACGCTTGCACCTCGGCAGAGGCGAGACTGGCGCCCGAGAGCAGCCGGGGGGACGCGGTGCCCGAGATGACCCTGCAGGACGCGGATATGAAGATGAAGGAGGCCGCTCTCACTCTGCTCTCCATGGATCCTGACAGTATAGTGTCCGCCGCCTTAATTTGCCACGATACCAGGGAAGACCAGGAGGGGAATCCGACTGCCCCCCTGCAAACCACTGGAACCACTGGAACCACTGGAACCACTGCAGCGGAACCAGGAGAGCCTCCCATGGACGTGCACACCTCGGCTGAAGCGGAGCGTGCGGCCTCTGAGCCGTCACAACAAACTGTGGACGAAAAACCAAACGCTACAGGTAAAGTACACCAAACGGTGATGGTGGAATGTGTGTATGAACATGTTTTGAATGTTTCCCTCAGTAGAAATGTGTCTCTTACAGATGCGTCTGACAATTCAGAGACAGAAATGGATGTGGCAACGGCTGAAGTATCTGAGTCTCTCGCTCCACAGGTAAATACGATTAAATTGCCTTTGATCTGTTTACAGATGAAGGCATCCTTCCGTCGGCTTATTTTTATTACTTTTTCGACAATTCACAATTCCCCGTTTGCTTCTTTTGAATCACCAATATGGAATTCTTGGACAAGTGGTATATTTTAATTTAAAGTGTTATTGCGCTGTGTAAAAACATTCGTCTGTCTTCTACACAGGAGGATGACCCCTCCTCTAGTGACTGTCAGGCTCTTTTAAATGAGGGTGAAGCCAAATATGCAGAAGATGTTCCTGAAGCACAGCCGGGTGGAAACATGGCACCGACGGCAGAATCTGGCAAAGAAGGTAACATTTGCTTTTTTTTTTTTTTATTTGAACGACGCAATTCAAATTTCTTGTGATTTTTATTTTTCTAATGTGAAGTTTGTGTTTTGATGAAGGATATTGTTATTGACCAGGCATCGCCTGTGCGTCAACACTTTTTACTTTCTATAATATTTCAGCTGATGGTGCTGTTGGGTCTGAAGCAGAAGAGGTCAGAGGAACCACCGATGAAAGCACAATTGCAGCTGCTTCTGAAATCACTGGACAGGCCTCACACATGAGCACCAAACAAGGTGAGGACTTGACAACCTTCTTAAAAGAAATAAAAGAACAATGACTTTTCTTTGATTGTTAACTCGGCATCTTGTCGCTACTTTAGAGCAAACTGAGCCAAATGTTACAGACACAAAGACGAGCCCAACGGTGAGCTACCTCTATCATTTATTAATTATAATTCTTCACTTTTTTTAAATATTTCCATGCCATACTAAACTTTAAAGTGATCTCTCTTTGAAAATAGGCAGAGGAAGTGGTAGCTGAGGACAACCAGGCCAAGGCGGACGTAGCTGATTGTAAATATGTTCTCTCATCTAACTTGGATCAAAAGCTTCTTACTACTGGAAGTGCACGGGCAATATCTTTTAACTCTACTTCTTCTTTTCACCACCAGGTGAAGCTGAGAGGAAGACGGTGGAGGAAGAACATGTTGCAGAGGAGAAGATTGATCCACAAATTGTAAAGTGTTCAACCTCAGTCCTGCGTAACAATAGCACCCAGCATTTCTCTCTGATCTACATCTCCTGTATCTTTGTATCTTGTAAATCCGCTTCAGGTGGAACACGATGTCCTCCTGGAGATGGAGGAGATCAGAGAAAGTGGATCTGAGAGTCAGTCCAAACTGGTCAAACAAATCAGTGAGTTGTGACTCTTCCTCCTGCTGCTGAAGTCGTTGTGAAATTAAGATATGTACACGCTGTCCTCCCAAGAAACTGGGATTGAATTATTTTCATGTAACTTGTTGTTTTTCTATTCCTCCACGGTAGACGTGAGGCCTTTTTGCAGTTGATTTCAGTCATTGATATTTGTTTGTGTTGCTCAGGTAATGTCTCCAGTGCCGACAGTCAGGAGGAGGAGAAGGGATCCGACCCGTCAGAAAAGGTATCGCCAAACAGTTTGTTTTGGATTTCAGCTGGTACATCTTTCAATAGATGTAGCTGTTGATGGAGAACCCTGCCCTCTGTGCTCACTCTTCTTTTGAAATGTAGGAAGAGAAGACGAAGGGGCGAGGAAGACGCAAACAGAAGTTGTCCACTCGGAAAGTTGCAGCAGTAAAAGAATCTGGTGAGATCTTTCGTTCCATCGTTTTAAGATTTAGAGATTAACTGGATATGTCAAAGTCTGGGAACATTTTAAAGACTATTGTTAATCAGTTGGCTTACAAAATAGTCAGATCGCTGACCGAGCCTGCTGCCCCGCAAAGGGCTTTGTTGAGTGGCTGAGCTGTCCTGGTCCACGCATGGATCAATTCAGCCCACTCTTTGATGGTAACAACCTTCTGGTTGATTATACAAATGTTTTGTGCAGCTGCATACCTCCAGTATAACTTTTCGATCTTGATGTTTCTCCCTCAATCTTCAGGGTTCTATAAAACTTGATTTTATCCATAATCTCGGTCGTAGCTTTGACCGAGACCTCTAGCCCCGCAAAGGTCTTCCTCCAGTGGCTCAGTTCTCCATGCGTGGGTCTTCTGAGCGTCTTCACTGGTGGTAACGTTCTCATGATGGATGAAAAGCTGCATTTCTCCAATGACTTGTTTGTTGATACAAGTCATTCAATTCAATTCAGTTTATTTGTATAGCCCAGTTTCACAAATTACAAATTTGTCTCAGAGTGCTAGTCATCTGTAGCTAACAAGTTGATCTTGTCTGAGTGTGCTTTGGTTCTCTGTGCGGTTTGGTTCTCTGTGTGTGTTTTGCCGAAATACTCAATAAGAAACTGAAATGGTTGTCTCCTATATACTGGCATCCGTGACAACACGGATTATTTATTTTATTTTATTTATTTTTTATTTAAAACATTTTTTTTATTCCAGAATCATGAGTCCATAGATAAACAAATACAACAACAATATATGCAATTCAATCCAATACAGGGACACGGGTACAATCACTGCAGTTAAAAAATCAGAACATACAAACACTGTCCAAAGGAAGTAATAAAAAACATTAAAAATGAGTAATAAAAACCATAAACAAAAAAACAAAAGCATCTTTTTTTTTGTTCATATATTCATGTATTAAATGTTTTCCCTCAGCTGGTGTTCGACATGCTGGTGCTGCAGAAGCACAACACGGAGATGTCGGCTGCGGCAGGAGAAGCTCTGTACACGCAGGTGTGCCTGCATCAGGTGAGCACAGGACACCGGGACTGGGCTGCCCTCTAGTGGCCGACCTGCGTCATAGCACACAACTCCAGAGCAGATAGCTCAGAGGATACAGGTGTTTCTCTCTCATGGTGATGGGCTCAAAACAGATATGTGCATTAAAAAAATATATAGTTTGTATAATGTGTTTTATGCTTCTGTAACTGATCAGGTGATGAGGGTGAAAGGGAATGTAAAGAGCAACCGTCTGCTGAGGTAAATACTGCTTTTTTCATCAGATAATCATGTACAATTTATGCTGTGTTTTTTTCTTGTTTGCAGTTTTAAAACTATAATAAATACACAAATGGCAATTCCATGTCACAGGTTTTATTTGACATCTCCATCTATCTATTTGCTGATGTACTTTTCTCCCCTTCAGGACACGGATCAGGAGAAGTGTGTGGAGGTCAGAACACCGCGCAGGGGTCGATCATCTCAACCCGCCGGGGGGGCAGAGAAGGACCAACACCACAAAGAACCTGAGAAATTAGAGGAAACTTCCAGCCGCTTGGGAAGACGTTCAGAAGCTGCTGCGAAAGAGCCCCCAGCTGGTAAAAGAGCCCACACGGATGTTGTTTAGTGTGAAAAAAAAGGTTTTAAGATTTGCCATGGTATATAGTTTAGAGATTGATGAATATTTAGGCCTGCATGAATGTTTTTTTATTCGGGAATTGTTTATTTTATGGATCTTGACAACTGGGATAAAAAGAGTTGGCAATGTTTACACTAGAAAGGATCAAGAAAAACCAAGATATTTAACCAAATACTTATCAGTGTTTTCTGGTTTTCTCTTTTGGATGACTGACGATGATGGAAAATAATTGTTCCCTGCTCTTGATTTAGCTTTGATGATTATTATGATGTTCATCCTCTGTTTGAGAACATTGATAAACAAAATGTACTTTAGAATAGAATAGAATAGAATTATACTTTATTAATCCCCAAGGGGAAATTTGTGGACACGGTAGCACCAATAAACTAAACACAATAAAATATACATATAAGAAAGAAAGAAAAAATGACTGTGCATAAACTATACAAGTGAAATATAAAATATACATGTATATATACATAATAATAATAATAATGAACAATTTGTCGTTCTCTGAGTTACTCTGCAGCTACTCTGTGCCGTCTTGACGCTGTTTTCTATGATGTTTTTTACCTCCAGATACTCAGAAGGATGAGAGTCGGGACAAGGAGACTCAAGGAGTCCATCTTCCATCTCCGGTTCCAGACGGCACTGAAGCTGCAGGAGGCTCTGACTCCAAAGAAACCACTGACACGCGTAGGTTTATTTTTAATTCCTTCTTGTTGAGTGTTTCCTGTGTCTTTAAATGTCTCAAAGAACTCTGCACATATTACATGGTGAATGACATTAGGAAGAGGTGTGGCTACCTGCCAGAGCATGCACTACAAGCTCAAAGACCAAGAGACGAACCTCAACAGCTAACTGGTGCATTTCATGACATTATGTTTTGGTGTCCTCACTGTTAACAGATTGTAAATGAGTATGAACGAGTTATTTGGCGATCAGAGTTGACACGAGGGAAGGCTGGCAGCTTTGCTATGAGGTCGACTCCACCAACTATTCTTGTAGGCTGTCGCCGTTTGTCACTTAAAGAAAAATAAATGTTGTGATATTTCTACTCCAGGTAAACCAGCAATGAAGAGGAAGAGATCGGAGGAAATGGAGGAATATGTGGAGGAACCTGTGGAGGAACCTGTGGAGGAACCTGTGGAGGAACCTGTGGAGGAACCTATAGAGGAACCTGTGGAGGAACCTGTAGAGGAACCTGTTGAGCCTGTGAAAGAGCCTGTAGAGGAGCCTGTGCAGGAACCTTTGGAGGAACCTGTAGAGGAACCTGTTAAAGAGCCTGTAGAGGGACTTGTAGAGGACCCTGTGAAGGAACCTTTGGAGGAGCCTGCAGAGGAACCTGTGAAGGAGTCTGTGAAGGAACCTTTGGAGGAGTCTGTGAAGGAACCTTTGGAGGAGCCTGCAGAGGAACCTGTGAAGGAGTCTGTGAAGGAACCTTTGGAGGAGCCTGCAGAGGAACCTGTGGAGGAGTCTGTGAAGGAACCTTTGGAGGAGCCTGCAGAGGAACCTGTGGAGGAGTCTGTGAAGGAACCTTTGGAGGAGCCTGCAGAGGAACCTGTGGAGGAGTCTGTGAAGGAACCTTTGGAGGAGCCTGCAGAGGAACCTGTGGAGGAGTCTGTGGAGGAACCTTTGGAGGAACTTGTGAAGGAACCTTTGGAGGAGCCTGTGAAGGAACCTTTGGAGGAGCCTGTGAAGGAACCTTTGGAGGAACCTGCAAAGGAACTTGAAGAGGAACCTGTGAAGGAACCTTTGGAGGAGCCTGCAGAGGAACCTGTGGAGGAACTTGTAGAGGAACCTGTGGAGGAACTTGTAGAGGAACCTGTAGAGGAACCTGTGGAGGAACCTGTGAAGGAACCTTTGGAGGAGTCTGCAGAGGAACCTGTGGAGGAGTCTGTGAAGGAACCTGCAGAGGAACCTGCAGAGGAACCTGCAGAGGAACTTGTAGAGGAACCTGTGAAGGAAACTTTGGAGGAGTCTGCAGAGGAACCTGTGGAGGAACCTGTGGAGGAACCTGTGGAGGAACCTGTGGAGGGCCTGCAGAGGAACCTGTGGAGGAACCTGTGGAGGAACCTGTGGAGCAACCTGTGGAGGTGAGATTTGTTGTCCTTGTGGATTCAAACATCCTGGTCTGCACTTCTGCATCTAAATGTAGGTTCCCTTCTCTGAAGATGTCTTGACGTGTATTAAATATATAATGCATCGTTCCACAGGCTGAAGAGGAGCTAAAGAAGGACGACGGTCAACAGGAACAACGCGTGGAACCAGCTGACAGTGGTGGTGAGTAACGACAAACTCTGCAGGTTCTTGAATACTACGTCTAAAACACACACAAGTATTTATTTACAAAAGTAAATAATGTAATCCTGTCACTGCTGTACATAGGTGATATTTTGGAAGAGATAAAACAGTTTCTCATATCGGTTTAGTAATTTGTTTAAAATATATTTATTTACAATAATATATAAATTGTATTACTCCATTGAAGTGTTTCAGGGTATCCTATTTATGATGACGCCTGCAACTTTTTATCATCTTGCCCACAGATAAAAAGGCAGAAGAAAGCGAGCAGAATGATGAGGAGGAGGAGGGCGATGATGGTGAGAAAGAGGAGGAAGGAAAAGGAACTGCAACCAGAGCGACGACACGGGCAGCATCTCGCCTGGAGGCCGAAAGGTACTTCAACAGCAGCTCATGGACACAAATAAACAACAATGATTCTCATATCGGGGTTTGTACGCTCATGGAAAACCTGGAAAGGTCATGGAATTTTAAAATGGTCATTTTCAGGCCTGGAAAAGTCATGGAAAAAACTAAAATCACAAAAGTTTTGGAAAAGTCATGGAAATTTGTTATATTCACTTGTTCATTTACACCGAGTTTGAAATAATGAATGTTTTAGAAAGAAAGACTCAAAATATAAGCCGGTGTACGCTCTCATACTGGCAGCGCAATGTTCTTGTTTTTCCGCGTTGCAAGTGAACGCACCTTAACTGGAAAGTTCGATGGCCATAGCTCGGGAAGCAAATGTTTATTCTTTAAATAAAATATTATCTCTTATTAATTTGTTTCATTAATTGTATACTGTATGCTTTGTTAAATACTAAATGTTCTCACTTTTTCATTTATAAACCGAGATTTCAGTTTGGTCATGGAAATTTGGTTTATAGTCATGGAAAAGTCATGGAAATCCATCGGTCAACATGTGTAAGAACCCCGTCATATAAATATACCAATAAGTGGAAATATCATCACTTCAATATCAGGCTGTCTTTTCTTATGGACCCGTAATGTACAGCAAGTAATTAATCCGACTCGTTCCATCTTAAACATGTGGTTGATGACTAAACACAATGTAGAACACCACTATATATAATGTCACAGTCCTGAGAGGTGATGAAGGAGACTGTTTGTTTTAGCGCTAGATGTTTGCGCGCCGAAGCACCCGGCGGGCATCGTCGGTGTCACATCCCATTAAGTTAAAGCGGGGGCGACTATTCCGCACTACAGCAACTGTTGATCCACATTTGTTTTCACTCCTCAGGAACAGGCCAAGTAAACCATCCACCCGGGCAAGTCGACAGAACGGTAAAGAGGAGACCGCAGCTGGCACGCGGTGAGTTTGTCTCACTGAGGTTCAGCAGAACGCGCTCGGAGGGGAACCGGCCCAAAACCGGCCGCCTGGTCGCTTGCTCTGCGAAAGACAAACATTTTGC
The DNA here is from genome assembly GCA_036178185.1 of Liparis tanakae. NCBI lineage: Eukaryota > Metazoa > Chordata > Actinopteri > Perciformes > Liparidae > Liparis > Liparis tanakae. The sequence goes on along the minus strand of CM070095.1, from coordinate 4,864,260 downwards.
CAAGAGCTTTTCCCGGAACGGCCGGCCAGCGGACTTAATGCACTCGTCCTCGCTTGTGTCAGAATCCCCGCAGCCGAGTATTTTTATAGATATTGAGTGCGGGCGCTCTTTGGGTTCACATGAAAGGAATCCAGGGCTCCGTTTTCCAAATAAAGCCTGTGTGGTCGTCGCGTTCACCGCACTCCTCGCAAGACGTTCAAGCCTCTTTTTTTTTTTTCTTTTTTTTTTTAAATGTAGTCGACGCTTCATTAGACAGAATGGAAAACGGTTTTAAAAAGGTCGAACTTCCAGTTTATGTAAATCTCCCCGTCACGTCAATTTCAAGCAATTCCGATATCTTTCTAAAAAAAAAAAAGTATTTTAAGGGGAATGTGGACACATGGAGTTCACGTGCACGTTGTAAAGGAGTACTTGTTATTGCAACACTTTTTCACGGGCTGCTCTTGAATTAACAAAGACGGGGTTTTACAGCAGCTAAATATGACACTTCAGTCCAACGAGCTGACACTTGTTCCTTGTTTCCCTCCCGCAGCGGGACGAGGGGCCAGGCGGCGGCGGCGGCGGCGAAGGGGGGCCGTAAACGGGAGGCCAGCCCCCCCGCGGTGCGAACACGGGGCGGACAGAAATCAGAGGAGCCCCCTTCCAAGAGAGCCAAACGCTAAAAACCTCCGACGGCATCGGACTGAATCGCAGCAGCAGCAGCGTTTTCTCTCCGCACTCCGTATCCAAGTCAGTTTTGGTCATCGGGGGCGTCGAAGAGCCTCGGCACGTCGAGCCGCTTCGGCTTCATTTACTGTAGATATCGAAAAGCTCTGGATACCATTAGGCCCTCTCTCCTCTGATGGGCGGGTGTAAACCTGAGGATCCGTGGAGGAATCCTACTGCACTACGCCCATATGGTTTGGATCAGACGCCATCATTGCTCTGCTTATTCAGTAAGGCCAGGTGGATCATAGAGTTTCAGCCCAATCAAAGGCCTAACGTGCAGCCAAGTCGTGCTTTGAGATAAAGAGGGCGAACTGAAATTAGAGGCCAGAGTTCGTCTTTGTTCCAAATCCAAACACTTGTACAGAGAAGTCACTGTGACACATCTTCGCTTTCATTGTGAATAATATTTCTCAATATTCATTCTGTGAATGAAATGAGTTTTCCGCCCACTTTTTTTACGCTTGTGTTTTTATACGTAATATCCAAAGGGTATGGGAAGTTTTTTTTAAATAACGGCAGTATACGTCACGTTTCCCTATAAGCTGATTTTCCTTCATAACATATTTGTAACGACACGCACTGCAGACAAACAACTGTTTCTAAATGGAGGTACATGTAGTTATTTCTATTGTTTTAGAGTTAACTGTTTATCAATACAATTGTGTTAGATATCTCACCTACCTGTCAATGTAAAGACATGTTTTTCATCTAAAAATACTGAATATTGCTTCCTTTAGTCATTGTTTTATGCAACTTCAGGTTCCTATTTTAGCCTGTTGTGAGTTTCTGTTTCAAAAAATACATTTTTAAAAAGGAAATAATGGGAGACCAATTTGCTTTCATTTGCTTCTGCGACATCTCACTTTTACACGTTTAAACTGATGGGCCAATGGTGAAAACTAAACTGTATTTCCTTCAAATGGTGCATAGCCGTATTAAACTGTTGCTTCTGTTTAAAAAAAAAAAAAAAAACTAGAAATCTGAAATATTTGTTTATGAAAAGATAAAATAGTGCTCAGGGTAGAATATCCAGATTAGAAGTATTTCACCCTTATTATGTCTTGAGCGTTATCTCCCCTGTGTTTCCTAAATGGATGTGCTGTCTGTGAATGTGTAAATAGCCAAAGACATTAACCAATTGCCTCCGAGCGGAGAAGAGGAGAGGACATTCCTGCTCGCTAATGGGGGATAAAGCTGACAACTCCGAATGAAATATTCCACCATCATTAACGCATTAGGAGGCTTTAATCGCTGCACCTTAACTTATGTGATCCACAAAGCTCAGAGGAGTTCCAGAGAGAGGGAGTTCTCTGGATGAGGGGTTTGGGCCCCATTCCCGCGGATTGCTAAATGTGACTCCTTAAAAGGTGTACCGCTCAGGTATTTCCTGGATCCTTAAAATATTAGCTCTAATTTAAAGGCTTGGATCGGCTTTCATTTCGCCACCAGGTCTGGCAGACAAACAGCGCTCCTTTCACTCACTCGAGGCGTCATTTTATTATACGTCGTTTGCATTGTAGTGCAAAATGATTTTTGGGATTTGCCAAGCGGCTTTCGGCTGCTGAGAATCAGCAGTTTGAGGCACATTAGACGGATTTATAGGCAACGCGTTTTATGTGTGAGATGGAGAAATGCCTTCAGCTCAGCGGGGACCTCACGCAGCAAGAATTTAGAAAGCAGCAACGCAGGCTAATATCTAAATATATCGAATTAACGGCTGCTGCTAAAATGTGGACACGTACTAACCGGCTCCTAGGTGCTGTGGATCTATTGTACCTAAAAGTATCTTCACTCGTACTGTAAGAAAAGAAGTGTTCGCTCTCAACCACAACCAAGTCAAACCTTTACTTGTTTTTCAACATCGTCTTCATCAGGATGGGGTCTGAAGTGGTTTCTAGTTTTGTTGAATACAGTCCATGGATCAGTTATGTTACTCATCAACTATTCTTCTGCAGGTTTACAATATGAACATTAAACAAAAGATTCAACCTCTGACTGGCTGACTAATGGTTAAGATGAAACCCAATGATGGGCATTGTTTATATGTTATACGTTATTTTGAAAAGATGATGGGAGTGCAATTTTAACTTAACCCTCCTGTTACCTTTGGGGTCAATTTGACACTATTCAATGTTTAACGTCTCTAAAGAAATTATTGACATTTTTTTTGCTTCATATTTCATGACTTTTCCTAATTTATTGGGGACAACTGGGAACACATAAAATTCACATGATGATATGTTTTCACCTACCTGAACACAACTTATACACATCAGAGTTCTTTGGGGTCAATTTGACCTCAGGCTGTTTTTCACTGTGTAAAACATATAAGGAATGTACACTTTTTTATTTATTTAAAGGGCTATTTAGGTAGTCAACAAACAAACATAAAGTACCTCACACTTAAACTTGGAAAACAATATTAATTCTAATAATTTTCTTTATGTTTCAATTGCTGGGGTCATAAAGGGTAAAAGATGTTAGTACATTTTAAGGTAACAGGAAGGTTAATATTGATGGAGATCTATACGTCACAGACTGGTGTGTAATGTATTCATGCACATAGAAGTCCTGCGTTCACATGTTTACTCTAGTATGAATAGAATAGAATAGAATTATACTTTATTAATCCCCAAGGGGAAATTTGCGGACAAAGTAGCACCAATAAACATTAAACTAAAACACAATAATACAATATACATATAAGAAAGAAGAACAAGTGTGCATAAACTATACAAGCGAGATATAAAATATAAAATAAAATAAGATATATGTATATATATACACACAACACAAATTACACACGTATTAGTATCAAAACATACTCAAAGTACGACAAGTCTTGTGCAGAGGGGTGTGTATTATATTATTGTATTTTCAGCACAGTGCGGGTCTCTTCCTAATGGGTGGTGCTGGTCATGTGGATTCTGGCAGGACAAACTGCACCGACCTCACTTCAGCATCTACATGCGAAGAGAGGAAAAAGAAGAAAAAAATGATACAAGACACCAACAACATAAGCTGCCTGGAACCTCCTCACTTCTCCTCACTTTGTGCAGTTGATCCGGCGGAGAGATGGTGGTTGCACGCAGCTGTCGGAGGGGATCGAGGTAACTGCCGAGGGGATCCTCTCCGGCTGCGGGGATCAGGGGGCTGCCTCGCGGCCCCGGGAGGGGTCTTTCCTCGACTGGGGATCCGGGCCAGCGCTGAACATAATGCTCCTCCATTCAGCCGCTCCTCTCTCGAGGTATAAAAGTTAGCAGGTGTTTAACGTCAGAAGTGTTTCATGCGGGAGTCGTAGAAATAGCCAGCGACAGGCGGCAGGGAGGGGCGGCGCCTTCGTTCTTTCTTCCCTTTTTTTCTTTTGCAGAATTGAAATAGTTGTGCAGTTGAGTTGAGATTCAGATCGACTGATCTGAGGCTGCAGCGAGCGCACGCAAGAGGGGCGAGGGGCGGGATTATCTCGAGCGTACATGTTTACTTTCCAACGTTTTGGGGTCAAATTAGGTTGTTGCAGTGTGTCACCTTTTTGGGAAGTCAAACACGCATTTTAAAATGGAATTACATTAAAAGTAGAATGTACTTCACCTTGATTCTGATGCAAAGTACATTTTATAGAAATTAAAGAGTTCGCTATAACGTACTTTATTTATAATTAAAAAGCAACAATCAGCGTTGGATAAAAAAAGACACATCTGTAGATAGAATTTGACAAAGTGTAAAGCTTGTCCTATTGGTCGATGGACAGTAAAGTAATTTGAAAATGTTTTGGTAATTAATTGTTATTTTGAAAGCAGAAATAACACTTTTGAATGTTTCTTAGCATCATAAATGTGAGGATTGGATTATTTTCTGTCATATATATTAAGATGAATATATGTGGGTTTTAGATTAACAGTCACAATAATAACTAATGATAAAACAATTTGTGCACAACAATTTGCAGTAGATCGCTGAAGATCCTGGCAAACTCGGCACTTTATTTTTCCTCTCTATATTTAGTATTTTAGTATTTAGTATTGTTATTGTGTTTTATATCTATTTGTTATTAATGCTCTGCTGTGCACTGCTGCTGTGATGCTGAAATGTCCCCACCGTGGGACATATAAAGGAATATCTAATCTAATCTAATCTATCAAGATTTGATTGAAAAACATCAAAACTGTCTCCAGTTTGATTAAAACGTTGTTAAAAACTCTGATTAGTGCACGATATCTACGTGACATTACCTTTATCCAACTGAACCCGCTGCTTTAAATATATTCACGCTGCACAAAATGTGTATTCATTTACAGCTGCCACAACAAATGCACTATTTACTTCTGTTTGAGTAACACGTGATAACAACTAATGCCCAAATAATCCATAGACTGACAGATAACAGCCCTCATTCAGTCCTCTAAACCGTAAACACCTGTCGGAGAGCTAAATCTGTTATCTGCAAATATCCAAAACGCAGAGCTGGACTTCTGCAGCTGCAGTCTGTGACACCCACTCCACCGAGAGCAAAGGGCCCTGATGTCTCAATTTCTAAATGTTGCTTGAAGTTTTCATAAATACGTCAATTCCTATGTTCAAAAAGTGATATTTAACATGTGACATGAAACTCCTGAAAGCAGGCTTCTTGAAGGACATCTTTATTTGGGGCGTGAGCAGAGGAGGAAAGAAGCCGTCCACAGAGGCCTGAGCGGGCAGCCGAGGCCTCTTCGGGACTTGAGACGCCTTTCATGATGTGCTTGAGCTGCATGCATTATCTGCTGCGTGCCGGAGGCGTCTGGAAGCTCATCTGGAAGCTCGTCTGTCAGCACGGCACAGCCCAAAAATTATCTATAAATCACGTCTGCACTATCTACACACATTAGCCTGTAACAGCGGGCTATCCCCCCAATTCTGCTCCTGTGTCTGTTTTGAATAGCTTCCAGGAGACGCAGGAACTTCTCCCCGCTCGTCTCCTGCTTCAATTTACTGTATTAAGTGTTCTGTCCCAAGGGCTCTTACATTTAGTGCTCCATCGCATGCGAGGGTCATTTTTCTTTAGGAGAGAGGGTTCAATTGTAACTTAGGCAACTAAAAGCATACTTAAAGCTGGCAGTACCCCCCCTCCCCTCTCCCCTCCCCTATGGTTCCTTCCACTTTCCAATGTTGAGGTTGATTAAGGGTGCTATCATGGTGGATTTGATATTCGGGGAGAAATCTAGAGGGCATTTTGGGAGCATTTACTGCAAATGACTCTTGGCAGTGCCCTCTCATGTATTGCTCCATCTGAACACAATTTGGCAGCTATTCTCACATAAGAGAGAGAGAGAAAGAGAGGGGGGGGGGTGTATGGCATGCTGTGAGCCTCTTTCATACCAGCACGCACAAAAACAAAAAAATTCAAGACCTTTCATGAACACACCCAGGAGAGAGGAGGGGAAACAGAGACGTTACCACGACGACTAGCCTGTTGCTGCATTAGGGGTGATTTCTTAAAAAAAAAAAAAAGATTACAGTTACAAGAAGTGGCAGGAAAAAGAGGAGCTGGTGGCGGTGGTGGATGGAGGAGCAAACATAATAGTCTAATACGCCATTCAAGTTTATTTCCTTACTGAAAAGGTGATGGTGGGATTTTCTCCTCGGTGTTAAACTGGAGGAGAGCAGACAAAGAGTCTGGGGGTAGAAAAAGGGTAGAAAATGTACCCCTCTTCCCGGCAGGGCTATTATAAAGCGATCGTCTCATCTTTCAATGGCGGCAGTTCCTCGTCCTGCCAGCAGAGGGAGACGTCTTGCCCATCAACACCAAGCCAGTTTCAGCTTTATGCAAACTGTAAAAACACACACACACACACACACACACACACACACACACACACACACACACACACACACACACACACACACACACACATCTATATATTTATATAAACAGCTACATTTATTTTTCATTTAGACTTTCCCTTTTTTTGGTTTACCCAATACCAGTGCAGAAACGATTAATTGAATGTTCATAAATAAATGTATTATTTAGGTCATTTTTCAAGCAACAATATGATAAATCCACAGGTTCCTCCAGCAACTCAAATATGAAGATGTCCTGCTTTCTCCGGTGTTATTTTATTGTTAATGTAATTTATGAGTTTTGGACTAAACAAGACATTTGAGCCCACCTTGTGGATCTGGAATGGCCATTTGTTCTTCTATTTTCTAAAAATGATGAGAAATACTTTTTTTTTTTAATGAAAAAAAGAAAGTTATCCTCAGCCGCAGCTTTGTGCTTAATTCATTTTAACGCTTTATGCATGTTTCCTTTATTTATTGTACATCGTTAAATATTTGCCAACTATGACGACATTCAACATTTTTTATCAAACTACAAGACAAGATATCAGGATCACTGCAAAAGAGAGACCATATAATACCTTTAAAAACACTATTACTAATTTATGGATTACTAATTAATCCATAAATTATAATAAAAATGCATGTCCAGAATGCAATAGTTCACTCCAATCACTTGCATTCATCAAAGTCTCAAAGTTTCAATCCTTAATATTTAGAATTTGTTTGACTGAAAACAAAGGAATTGTGCCAAGATGTAAGCAGTCTGGAGTCGTTTTGTTGATACACAGGCTTCAAGTTCTCAGATGTTTGCAAAGTTCCATTTGTAAATGTTTATAATGGAGGAAACAACTGTAATAGAGCTTTTTTTCTGGGAACGTCGCCCCAGACAAGCAAACCCATCCTCAGTGGGCTAAACACTCATCATCAGCGTGTTACCTCCTTCACAATATAGTGACTTATTTTAATAAACATCTCACATGAAATAAAATGTAAAGCGTTATAGAACTGTATTATGAAGTAGTTTAAATGAGCTCCACCTCAACATTTAAGTAATGCTTACAATATATTGTAATATAATACACAACCTGTACTGAATAATATCATAATACACTCACACGGAACATTCTGTATTATGAGTATTTGATATTTAGCTGTTTTGTTTGAACTTCTAGCGTTTTTAATACATATATAAGTGTACTATAATAGACTATTTTAATGGTGCTTTGACTTAAGTTATTGATCATTATACTGCACAGGAATTAGCCTTTATTACATTATCCCCTATAAATGGCAAACATAACCTGCTGACATGAACCATGACACGCATTGTTGCATTAATTGCAAAATTACATCTCAGAACATATGAGAAATATTGGGTGCACGTTACTTATACGTTGTTTTCTTTAGAGCTATGAAAGCAATAGTTTCCTCATATGCTTTTGAAGCTCATTCAAATAAATAAATATGTAAATAAACTCAGATGATCACTTTCACTGTACTGTTAGTGTGAATCTCATCAAACCAGCGGTGTATCTGTTTTAAATGCCCCTGCAGTTGTCTGAATGAAAACCAAGCTGCTGTTTACATTTCCTGCCACTTACAGCTACTTACTGCTTATTACTCTTCCTCGCAGTGTGGTTACCAAAACACAGAGTAACCCGTGGAGCTCTGCTTGACATCACATTGATAGGCGCACACTGACTCACTTTGTTGGAGAATTGGCAGACAGATGTATTTATTTTCCATTTTTTCTCTCAGGGTAAAGCGGACCGTGTGCGGGTCAGTGAGGTTGGTTTTAGGACAGACTATAAGACTAATGCATGTGAGGACAGAGAAAAAGAGAAGACACAACTTCTGCGAAAGAATTTAAAAACGATTTGATGTACCACTTGTGTATTGGCCTTGAAGGAATGACTTTCTAAAGGGTGTGTGAAAGTATCCAGACATGTCAGTGGTTTGTGCTTTTCCTTTTTCCCATTTGTGTTTTCACTGTGTGGTGATCCACGCTTTCATCCTCGAGGTCCCATCCAGCCCCGAAACAATGCCACATAATGTCATTACATTGATTTCCACTGTGCAGGAACATGCAGTTAAACCAGCAGTGTTTAGTTGATTAAAGCAAGTTTACAAAATTAAATTTAAAAAAGAAGCAGCTGACTTTGTTGGAATAAAGCATTTCAATAATATTCCAATACCTAATATTATTATTAATAGGTCAATATATATTGCACAGAGTAAAGTTCACTGGGTTTTGACCCCAGATGAAGATGGCAAAGTCAAGAAGAAGAGGTATTTCTAGTGGCCACTAGATGGTATAATATACGCAACGGGTTTGCATGGTGATAGCAGCACTGCAGTTGGATTAATATTATATGAGACTTATAGACACTAAACATATTAGTTTTCTTCATCATTTTAATTAAGTTAAAGACAATACATATCTTAATGAGCTTAATAATGTGTGCACCACTTGTTTGTTGAGACATAAATGTTCCAAATAACTTAACAGAGCTGAGAAATTATTCATAATTTATTTTACGAGTTAATGTTTAAAATACGATCCTTTGATTCGCCTTTTCAAAGAGTTTTACCAGCAACTGCCACATGAACTCGGCCTCAATCGACTAGGAATACTGCCAAAGCTTCAGAGATTAATATATATATATATATATATATATATATATATATATATATATATATATATATATATATCTTAAAAGTCATTTAGATTGAAAGTCAAAGTCGTTTGTCGCAAAATCAGCTGTTACCGTCAGCGTGTTGTTTATTCACTGCAGGAGGGTCGCGTGCATAAAATACAACACCCATCAAACTGAGCCCAAACTAAAATATGACCATTTTCAGCTTTCTTTAGTTTTCGATTTGTATATTATTTTCTTATTAGATGTAACGTTTTATGAAACAACAGTGGAACAGGTTAGCAGTATTATTACTATTACTATTATTATTATTATTATTATTATTATTATTATTATTATTATTATTATTGTAATTATAATTATGAATATGCTTATTATCTTTAGGCCTCCTATCATAATTATAATATTTAAAATATGTTCTAAATGTATTATTAAATGCCTTATTTTATCAAACATCACTTCGATGCAGCACTAAAGCCATTAGGGTGATTCATATCATTTATTTTAAAACTGATCAATTTTACGTCATACTTATTTTAATACATTAAATCATTAACAGTCGGATTAACTCAGAGTTATTAATTAAAGATGGTCAAATTAATTGAAGATGATAAAGCAGGTGTAACGAGTCCATAAAACACTAAGGAATACTCCATAAAGTGCATTGGCCATGCGGATATAATATGAAAGAATGAATCCATCAAAGCCTCCATACATGGAGGCAGATTGTCAATTTGCCAAAAGAATAGCTGCTTGATATCATTTTAAGAAAATAGCCCCCACCCGCGGTTCGCCAGTAAAACAATAATTTTACGTTACCTTCTAAAATATAGTTTTAAGAAGCATTTAAATTGCTAATGGTTGGTTAATAAAAACAGCAGAAACGCTCTGTAGACTGGCGGCGTCAGAAACGGCAGAGGTCACGATCCGGATGTGCAGCGACAGATGTTTGTCCACTTAAATCCCCGAGACCGAGCTGAGCTCTACACACAACATAAGCTCAATAATACTTAATAATGCCCATGGGCGCCATTTCTACGACCTTTAGAGATATATAGTACAAAGAGAATAAACATCGGTTCACTGAAAACAAGACAAGCGTTACCTTTACGCTGAACATGTAATCTGAGCATTCATTATTATACACAAATTGATTTATATGATGTCAAATATTATTTTCAATCAGAGAATTTCAGTGAAAACCTGTGTTTGACATTTCCCTAGAATTAGAAATGAGTATTTATGGGACATGGTTGCTTTTTGAACTTGTATTTATAGAAAGCAAGAATCGGTGTTGCGCACGGGGTGAGACCTACCTGGTCATGATGATCCATGAAGCAGGCCGCCAAGGAAGTGACCAGAAGAGCACATCGATGACGTTTACCTTTGAAGAAACAAGAGTAAACTGTTCAAAACCGGACACACCTGACACTGGTCAGTGTCCAACATGTCACCAAGGAAGGAAAAAACGTCACGACTTCCAACAGACCTGTTTTGATAGGAAAGGGTTATTACACATTTTTTAAAAATACATATCCCTCTAATATGTTGTCCTCGTGCTGCATTCAATGGAAACACTGGAAATGGGAGACCCGAAACTTCCGTTTACTTTTCGACTGGAATTGCAGCTTTTCAGTGAAATGTGCTTTTACGCACGAGGTGCCCGTTTCGGACTATACGAACTTTAAACATTATCAGCACATTATATTTCGCCACTTCAGCAAAATTAATTCTAAATTATTAAAACAATGTGTATGATATTTAGTTATCTGCCATGAATGTATATAGTCCTGATCTTGAAGAACATTTGGGTGATATATGTTGTGTGGTTTCAACCTGCATGTCAGTTCAGCCCCCTGTGAAAAACTTCGATCAACATGTATTTCACTTTTTCCCACCCGGTTGAAAGCAGCATGACGTAGTTGACAGTGGCCAATTGTGAAAGGGCTCTCTTCCTCTACGGGCCAATGGGAGGCGATGAGGAGTGCCTGTCAGTCACAGGTGAGGGTGGATGGTAAAACAAAATTGGGTGAAAAGCGCCGGAGACTGGAGCGAGCCCGGGCTGATGGCAGAGCTATGCGGAGGAGCAGCATCGAGCCTGCGGATGTAGCAGAATCTTTCCACGGCTTCTCCCGCTGGGATGCGACCAGGAACCAACACTGGGGGAACATTTAAACCACAGCAGAGCTCCACGGAGGGAGTAGCCTAAGATGTGGATGAACTGACATTGACTCCTCTATCCGGGCGGGTTAATTACTCAACTTTAAGAGCGAGCAAACTTCGCTTTTTCTTTTTTGAAAATGGCCGTTCGTGGCAACTCGCTGATGCCTTTTTCGATCCAAGCCATCCTGAACAAAAAGGACGACAGCCGACACTCGCCAGATTTGGACATGTGCTTCTCCAAGACTACGTGCTGGAAAATATTTGGGGAGATGAACGGCGGGTCTCGAAGAGGTGATGTGGAGGCTTGTGAGCCGACGGACCAGAAGAGCTACGACTCGGACTCGGGACTCAGCGATGACAACGACAGCAAAACTCCCGCCGTGTGCAAGTCGGAGAAAGACGGAGACGCTGCGTCGGATGTGCCAGAGGAAAGTTTGCAGGAGGAGACGGACCACGAGTCTGCAGCTGCAGAGAACGCGAAGAGTGACAGTGAGCCCAATAATGCTACGGGTGAGTGGGGCTGAAAGACTTATATGTAAAGTATACACATGGAGTTAAAAAAAGCGTCTATCCCGGATTTCAATACTCGTTATCTCTAAAACAGACACAGCAAGAGCCAAGTGTCTAATCTATATATTGTAGTTTAGTAATGTTGTACAGTTTTGCAGAAACATGTGTACACTGGTTGTTTAGTTGACGGATAGCAGGCCTGTTTGCATAATATATTAAATAGTACAACATCTCTGCTGCACACTTTACGCACGAATTGATCGCGTTTTACGCACGATTAATAATAGATACTCTGAGTCATAAAGTATGTAATAGTCCATTTAACGTTAGATACACATTTAAAAAATACAACAATTGAAGCCTATTTCAATTAAATAAACCCCAGCTCGTCCTAACTAAAGACTTTCGTTGTGATGCTTAGGTCTAAATGAAAACCCTGATCCGGCATTTTCAACTAATTTCGCAAAATACAGCATCTAGTAACCTGTGATTCATTCATGACATTCATTCATTCGATTTGCTATAACAGCACATTGAAACACATCTTTTTAAAAGGGTGCACACTAAAACGAATTCAGATGTTTCCCTTTGACACATCCCAAAACGCGCACCAATAATTGTAAACCATCACGCGCGATTGCGTCTGTATTTCTAAACAAATGCAGAAATTAACTTGCATATTGCATCTGCGTGTCTCCCTCTCCCAGACTCCAGCACCCTGGATGAGAAGACTCTGGACCAGCCCAAACAGCGGAAAAAGCGCTCCAGAGCCGCCTTCTCTCACGCGCAGGTCTTCGAGTTGGAGCGACGCTTCAACCACCAGCGGTACCTGTCCGGCCCGGAGCGGGCAGACCTGGCGGCCTCCCTGAAACTCACAGAGACTCAGGTCAAGATCTGGTTCCAGAACCGCCGGTACAAGACGAAACGCCGCCAGATGGCCGCCGACCTGATGGCATCGACCCCAGCGGCCAAGAAGGTGGCGGTGAAAGTTTTGGTGCGGGACGACCAGAGACAGTACAGCCCGGGAGAGATCCTGAGGCCCCCGCTGCTCTCCCTGCAGCCGTCCTACTATTACCCTTACGCCTACTGCCTCCCTGCATGGACACTGTCTGCATGTGCGGGGAATCAGTAAAAACTCTGTGACTGTATTTATTCTTTTGGTTTGATTATTTTGCTCCTAGGAAATCAAACTAACTATACTTATTTTCCGACAAGAGGATGAGACCCGAGCGGACTAATCTGCTCACCTTGCCTCACCGTGTTGCTCCAGGCCACACCACGAGTTCCCAAAACATGTTTTCACATCCTCAAATACTTACAAACGACTCCTTCGTTTATTTAACGAGAGTCTGTCGCGAGGAACCCCGTTCAAGACGTTTATGATTAAGGCTATCACATCATATACTGTTGGTGAGCGGGGAGAATGGACCTTCTTTTAAAATGTCACTATGTTAACCTCTGAGGAATGACGCAGTAATAACGTTGAAGTATTCCTCTCTTTGCGCGGGAGCCCCTCAAGGACCTCTGAAGCCCCCCGGACCTCACTTTGGGAACCGGCGGCCTGAACAGACTGAAAATGTCACCTTATGTTGGTTTATATTTTACATGCGCCTTCCTACCTCTGCAGTGATTGGAAATAGGCATATTCCATTGACTTTTCATATAACTGTCTCTGTTACAGGTTGTGTTTTTTTTTCTTGCGGTGTTTGTAAAGGTAAGATATTTCAGCACTTTTGAGCTATACACGTTACATTACTCCAAATGTAAAATGCATTACAGTGTGGGCATGCACAGTGTCGGGATGAGAGGAGGCGGTCTCTTGTGTTATTGGCCTAAAAGTGATCTCGTGGCAGGAAGCAGGCTATAAAACAGACCTACTCCTAATTGAAATGTACATGTGTTATTCGTGTAAAATGAGTGTTTTAGATCGAAACAAACATTAAAACATATCAGGCATTACTTTCATTTGGATGTAATTTCATTTAAAGGTTTTTATTGCAAGTGTAACATTGGGTAAGGGACGTTTTACTGTTAGTTTAGCACACTATGGAAATTAACATATTTACTATTTAAGGATGCACTGGATAAAACCCATTAAGTGTAACTGTAACAGCGGAAAACAAATACAACAACTCGCGTAAAATGATAACTTGTTTTTGTTTACAAACCTCGTTTGTAACGGAAACACGTGATGTTTTTACACCATACAGGCATCTGGAAGTTTAAATACAATTAATAATGGCAGACTTATAAGACTGTAATGGCTTATGAATTTAATAGACACTTTTTATTAGCGGTTTATTTACGACGCGGCTATTACAGCTTTACGCGCATTTTCTCTAAATGTAAAACAACTTTATTATTATATCAACTTAAACTTCTAACTTTCCCACAATGTTCGTGCTGTACACTCACTGTACACACCTTGTAGGAGTCATCTGGCCCACCATGGCTTTCTTCCCAAACACACCTGTCAAACAATGATGAATAGCTCTGTGTTTCCCGGACAGGGCGGACTGACAGCTACCTTTAGGGCTGCGCGTCAACACGAGGAGAGGAGTATTCCGGGGTTAAGGAGGCCCATGTCACTGAGCCTGAATTTAAAGTCGGCAGTTTGTAAACCATACATTTTTAACAAACGGGAAAACACTTTGAGCTGTTCTTTTCAGAATTGTTAATGCTGGAATTGAAGTATGACGCGAGTATGTTGCTGCCTCCACAGCCGCCAGGATGTTAAGTCGGGGTCAGTGGGGAGCTGCCGCACATCAGCCATCCATCTTTGACCCGAAAGCAGAGCCACATCCCTTGCAGACACTTATACGGCCTGTTTAGTGCATATAAAAAGCTTTTATGTGTGAGGTGAAGGGAAATACAGAAGTAAGACGTCCACGGAATCACACGTGTCAAAAGCTGATAGTGGACATTGAAAGAGCAACACGTTCTCATAAGTGTCATTTAGGTGGACACAACTGGGAACCTCTGTATTCTAGCCCTGACAGCACTGCGTTTTTACGCACCAACATCCGGGTATAGTGTTTTCGTTGAATAGCGTCACATCTTCTTTAACCACATAGAGAAAACAGTCCGATTCACGGAGGCGCCATATGTCCTAAAATCCGATCTCCTTGATGCAGGTATAGTTTCCCGAGGCTTTCTCCAGCGGAAACGCTGCTGCTCATTGGCTGCTCTGAAGGGACAGAGACGGATCCTGAGGAGTGGACCGTCCCACATGACTTCTGTTCATGCCTGCATGTGGAGATATCTGATACAGAGGGACATATTGCGGCTGTTTTTCCTTTCAACTGCGATCTGTGAAATGCAAACACCCCCATCGGTGTGCATTCACCCCACCACGGCGTCTCCCCGTTATTTCTTATTTTTTCTATTTGAAAAAAACTGATGTGTACGTGGGAAAAATATTTATTGTTTTTATTAATTAGGATTTGACTGTATTTCACGTTGCGGCAGATTTCGCAGAGAAGGAACATGTGATATTTTGCCTGCAACCCTTTTCACATTTACAAAATCAATTACGCACTTTAAGTACGCTTGTGCACAAATAAGTTATTGTTGCTCATATAATTAAACAAAAATCAGAAATATAGGATAAGTTGAACCTTTCTGTCGTTTCAGGAGTAAAGTGGGGAGTTTGGGAGTTGTGATTTCGAACAAAAAAGAAACTCTGGAATTGCGGTTGCTGACATTATGGTTTTCCCCACGGAAATATTATCCAACACATAACATACATGAATTCTTTGTTTTTTCCATTCCTTTTGAAATTATACGGCCACGAAGTCTTTAAATTGTGTTCTGGCCTAGACTGATTCAGTCTGCTCTTTTCACTTTTACTCGGCAGTTCAATCAATTTAATTTGCAGAACAGTTGTTATCGGTCGGATAAAATTGGCATCATGGGCCCGAGCCGGGTTGTGGTCTTTCTATAACAGACACTGCAGCCGGGGTCCTCTTCCGAGGCGCATTGCTTCTCTGTGTGGCGCAGCGACCGCAGAGAAAGATGGGGACGTTGAGAGAAGTTAACAATGTCCTGATTCCCTGCAAATTAACGGCTAACCACCAAATTGTGCTGCACTTGACAAAAAGATAAATCTTATCTCCCCAAATATGAGTGGGTTTTGGTTTTGATAGGCTGCTGAACCTTTCGAATTATTTCTGAATTTTATTTTTCTGAAAACGTATTTCTTTATTTACTTGAGGTAAAGAACAGAACTATAGCTCACAATGCCTTTAAAATAAACGTGTGAGCCACACATGCAATAATAAAATCAGTTAATACATCTAAGATCATTGATCTAAGTATCTTAAATGAATAATATAATATTTATATATCTGCCACTTCATACATTGTTTAAATAGCGTTTTACGAACCTGATTGTGTAAACCACCAAATCAAGCAATATGTTCAGTTAACAAATACAGGAAGATTTGTTTGAATTCGTGAGTTTTCCCGTTAGAACAATATTGTTTTCTTTGCACCACAATGTACAACCATCTTTATATATTAATATAGTGCTATATGTCTTTATTTTCATGTACGTTATTCATCAATATTTCGAACCTATGCAACCGAGGTTGTAGCTCAATTGGAAATCTCATGTCTTTGACTCAAATATTGATAATTGTACTTCTAAAGAGATCCGAAAACATTTGTTCTCCTTTTTTCAATTTTGGTGTATTTTCGTGGAACAGTTGATGCTCATATTTAATACAGTTACAATATAAAAAGGTCCAACACGCCAGTCATTGTGAATACATGAATTAGTCTTTATTCCATTTGGTTTTCATGTGTTCTTTGTTCCTAAAGGAATCAAATGCTTTCTCCATTTGGACTATAAGGTGGCACTACGAAATGAAATGAAGATGTCTCTCTTCGCCTTTCTGCCTTCAAGCTCTTTCAAAAACAATTAGGCTTAATTTCCCCCCCAAAGCTCTCTGTCAATCACACCCTCATAAGCACATTGGAGTACACGGACCTGACAATCACTGCCACCTGCTTCAAAGTGGCCCAGGTGCAAATTCCTCTCCATCCCTCATGTGGCAGCGACATCCTTCCCCCTGCGGTGAAAAGCAAGTGTGAAAGACGAGGACCGCGATTCAACCTTTGGTTTGTCAATTCAACACAAATATTACAAAACAGATTTTTTTTAATGTGAATTTGTGACAAATAGCAAACACTTCCAATAAACATGAACTCATGACAGATGGATTTAAAAAGTCACAATGTGTTGGTGCATACAGTAAATATATGTACAGCTCACAGTTGTGAAAAAGGTAAACAAAAAAAAGCTAAATATTGTATTTAAAGTTCAAGGACACAAAAGTGTAATTCCTCATCCTCAATAGTTTGTTTTATTTGAGATTAATTTTCTTAATTTTTTGAGGATATATTTTTAGTCTTCCGAACTCCAAACAAATACAAGTACCTAAACGTGCATCAGAGTAGAGAGATTAAAAGTTACAAGTAAAGTTTCTGTTTGGAAACCTGTCACAGAGACTATAACCTTGACTCAAGATATACTTTTGTTATCAAGGTTTGTGTCTTGAACTGACGCAACACTGACAAAAACCAGAGAGAGAAATGTCAGAAAAATAATTATGTTTAAATGTCTTGTTATTTTGTCAATGACTGGAATTCATTTCCCACTAATAGTCATACATTATTCGGTAAATCAGTGTGTCATCGATTACACTACACAGCTGGTAATATATTCTTCTGAACTGAACTGGAACTGGGAGATTGTTCAGATGTTAATTTAGGAGTGGAACAATAACATATGTCTGTCTATAATCAGGATCTCGGAGGAATAACAACCTTTAACACCGCAAAGCAAATGAAACCCTGAAAGGGAATGGTGTAAAATGGTTGTTGGCCCTGCAACTTTTAGATCTGCGTTTCATTCAGGTGAACCTGAATTGTCAAACATTGTGATTAGTTACAGTATATACCTGTGTGTACATGTGCACTGTTTGTGTGTACTTCAAGACAAGTACATTATAATGCAGTTGGGTGTTGGAAGTACATTATACATATTATATTACACATGTTTATTGCAGTCAACATGCATTTCCAGATCGATTTAAGCAAGTTTACAGTTTGTGGGAGAGAAATAGGTTAATTATATATTTTATATTTTAAGTTATACATATGTAGTGTATCAATGTGTACACATATCAAATACAGTATCAGGACATAAATAAATACAGACGAGAAAGTATAAAATCAGAAGTAAATAACCTAAAATAAGAGTATTTGCAGACAAAACTGCAAGGTAAAGGAACAGCAGTAGATAATATATTGATAGGCCACAGATGCATTGATTTACTTGTGAGTACACATGCGTGGTCGAGGTGGAGCTTTTCATTGCTTGATAGCCTATACTGTGTATTTGCTTATCGCATGGCAATGCATCGTTAATAAGGTGATCATAATGTGTTTTGTGTAAACATAAAAAGTTGTCAACAAAGTAGTGGCGTCAAAAGGGAAACACATTTACATATTCCAGAAGTATAACGTATATCAGCAGATATACGATACACTTTCAAGTGAAGTATACTGCAAACATGTAGGTAGAACAGCATTTTAAAACGGTAGGAATGGCATTACTTTATAAAATAGTTTATTTAAAACAATCCGAGGCCAAATTTTGCTGCGCATGTTTTTATACTCACATTCTGACCTCTGTTGCCACGGCAACGGCCACGCGTCACGCATAGGACGCAACCACGCCGCCGGTGAAATGGGTTTCCGGTTCTGAACGTTTCCTGTGAGTGCGAAGGGCTCCGCGGCGATACTGACAATATTTGTAAACCGAGAGTGGCCTCCGGTTTGTTGTCCGATCCCTGTTTCCTCTCGCTTACACCGGGAAGGGAACTCGGCAGCCGTGCGCGTGTCCGAGTGGATCAAGCTGAGCGGCGGTGTTACGTTAGTAGAGTCAAAATGGCGTCCGCTGCTTGCCCACTGCTCACCGCTTGTTTAATCCATCTGTGATTATCCCGACAACTACATCCAGCCAACCCGCGACTTTCTTTCTCTCTTTCTTTCTGGTGGTTTTGGGGTTTGTTCTGCTCTGAGACAGTCGAAGCGTCATGTCGGACTCGGAGGAGGACAGCCAGGACAGGCAGCTTAAAATCGTAGTGCTTGGAGACGGTGCGTGTGGAAAGGTGAGCCCAACACACGATGTGTGCACACACAGACATATACACGCAGACACACGCGCACAACGCTCTTAGGTTCTTAGGTTGTGAGTTCATTAAACAGACGATTGAAGTCCAGCTGCTGTTTACGCGTAACGTTGCTCATCCTGACGCGGCGCCGTCTCCCCCGGTCACCATGGCGACCGACGCTAATGTAGCCGAGCTAGCTCAAAGCTAACAACATCCGGAGCTAACGGATATAATGTGACATGCTTAGTCCCCACTTTGAGTTCTTCCTCACGCCACAGTATCGTGTTGTAGAACTGAACATGTGAACAACAACAAACAGTGTACGCTGTATTCATCGTTACGATGTGAAATAAAATGAAATGCCAAACGTCAACTCAAATGCTCTGACTTCACGATTCACGAATTAAGAGCAAGACGTTATAATTATACTACATATAATAGTAAAACGAGAAAACAACATCAGTTTGTGTATTTGTGCTCCTGAGACAATTGTCCACTATGTAAATACTGTCTACATGTTAGTGTAATGTTAAATACACTTGATATTAAATGTTTCTTTTAGTACTAGAAGTGTATCAGTCAACAGTTCAACATGCATACATTATTGAATTCATGAAACACTATTTCTGTGTTCAATAAACATTTGCCTCAACAATATACTTTGTCTTAAACAGTTAGACATTAGTGTGGGAAACCTTAATAATGTAACAGTTGTTAATAGTGCAAGAGATAGGCAGAGAGAAGTCGGCAGTATTTTATTTGGATCATATTGTAAACAATTAAGGAGTCATTATACAGCCTTTTGTGAAAATAGTCAGTTAATAATTACAGATTCTTCTAAGTGTGCTAGTCATACATACAGCATAGATGGAACTAATCGTGTGGAGGACTTTCCGTGTTGTTGACCTCTTGTAATTCAACAGGTTGGTTGGTTATTTCAGCTGTAACCTACAGGAGGAGATAGCCAGACTCAAGAAATGAGATTGTAAGGGACAACGAGTCTATATGGGGATGAGGGTTGATATAATTTCAGCTGAAAAGTTGCCGCTCACTTAGTATAGATACTAAAAGTGGCCCGCAAACCTGCTATTATATTAGTTTTATTTTCTAAGTTTATTGTAGTTAACTTTTCTTTATATAAGATAAAGGATTGTAACAAAGTTAGTTCATGAAATAGCTAATCTCTGGCAGCACTTATTACTTCTAACTCCACACAAAATTGTTGTGATGGTTTAATTACAAAAAGGCTGGCATTAAACAAAACAATGAGTTTTTCTCAGGTTGCCCATTTATACTGATCCCACGTTGGTGGACTGATTACTAATAGTGGAGATTACTGAAGAGACAAAAATACGTAAACGGGAGATAATGGACATGAAGGAGTGGTTTCTAAAACTACATTATGGATGAAACATAACAACTTAAGCAACCTAGTATTAATCGCATATTAATGTCTGCATGCTAAAGTAAAGATACATGCTAGATATACAAGTCATGCAGTGCAACAACTGCTCTCAGGCAACAAAAAAAATATACACATTTCTTGTCTCCTGTAAAAAAAGAAGAAGTTCACTCCCGTTTTACAAAGTGTGGTTCTGATTCTGTTTCAAAGACGGCATTATAAGTTTACGTCTGGCACGAATCCTAAACCTATTAAGTCTGCTCAGTCTTTAATCCACGTTGCGTGCGCTATTGAACATAGTTGTAGGTTACGTGGTGCGGTGTTTTACTGTAACTGAGAACATGGACTTACACTTTGAAGATATTATAATGTTGTTATTCTGTTCTTTTAAAAAAAACTTAATTTAATTGAGCCCAACTAAATTCACTAACTATTGATTAAACAAACATATAGGTTAATGTGGAGTAAAATGCATTGCATCAATGTAAATGTTCCCTTTTTAAGTTTGTTGAAATACAATGTGTTTATTACATTTTTTGAATAGTTGGATGATTCATCTTCGTAAATTTGTCGTACTTTTTATTGATGCAGCTACTGCCCGGTGAACCTGAATTAAAACACTGCATTGCACAGTATTCTACATAGTCTGTGAGTTTCTTAGCCTGGCTGTTGCAGCTGGTGGTTGTTTTCCATCAGTATACTTCTTTCCTCCTGGCTAAGGACCCTCGTATGCATTTGGCTCCAGACTGAGGCCCCCTTTAAGAAAATTATGTCTGCACATCCCATATGAGAAATGTTTCCGTTTTCTCAATTGGTAGAATAATATAAAAAATAATCACGTCTGAGGACGTATTTTTATGAATGTCTGAACTGTAAATAAATGTAGCCTTTCGTCAGTGTATTGTCCCCTTCTCTTCTAAATCTACGTAAGCTTTAGGACACTGTTCCCTTTCAGAAGGACCCGACTGTATCATTCAGTATGTTGATATAGTAAATATGTAGATTAAAAAGGCCTAATTTACATTTGTGACGGTGGAATGTTTTCCTTGTCCCACCAAGCAATCATTTGCAGAACAGTAAGCAGGTTGTCATGACAATTCATCTACGGTTCTTCTTCAGTGCGTCTCGATATACGAATATATGGCAGGGACGTCAAGTGCTTTTCAGCTACACGTCGCCTTTCGTAACTAATCTCAGTTTCCCTCTGGGAGAAAGAAAATGAATGTAGCAGTAATGGTGAGACCCAATGAGAAAAATGAATGTTCTCATTCTGGAGAGTAGACATTTTCTTTTCTTTAGTGGGGCGGGGGGAGGGCAGAGAACACACACAACTCAGTTCCCAGTAGATACGCTACATTAATAACCCTCCTCCCACCGCTGCCAGGTGTCAGCTCGTCAGTGTCTGAATGACTTACCTGCTTGTCTGTTTTGGGCAGAAAACGGCAGCCCTGCCCCCCATTTTGAGTAGGCACCACTGACTGACATCTTGAATGCCGTTTCCTCCCTTATTAATGTCAATTTGCTGAGCAAATTGCAATTGGATCAGTTTTTCTTGGACAGCAGTTTCGGTGGTATTTTTGCTTGTGGTTGGTTGTCCATTCAGAAAAACAGGGAGATGTGGGAAGGCTTGTCCACCTGAGCACGATGTTTTTTAAAATATTGAGTGTCACATTCAGCCAGGCTCGTAAGGTGCTGGGCCCAATTCACACACGGATCTGTTTTTTAACCGGAGTTAAAGTCCACTGTGTTCTTCTGAATATTTGCTCTCTGAAAAAGGTTGTCTACATCAATCCACGCGGCTTCCTAGAAATGCTATTTACAGTCAAAGGCTTCCTCAGAATACCAACATGTACATCCGTCTTAATGGTTTAAGCAGAATTAAGAGCCAGTTTTGATGCAATGCTGCAAAAATGCACCACATTTCTCAGCTGAGTTGCATCACATGGACATAGTCAGCTTGCCATCTTTTTTCCCCCTACTCTCCCAGTTTCTTGTTTCAGGAAAATTCTCCCATTTCCCGGCATTGGTATCATTGGTGACCCGGTGCTGTTCTCTGTTGGAGTGTCAGGATTACGCCAGCTTTCACTTTCGCTGGTTAGTTCCAATTGTACGTTGGAAAAAAAGGACTATGTCGAGGGACGAGCGCCAAGCTACTGGAATGCCAAGACAAATGGCCGACTAGGCCAACGGCAGCATGTGGAATACATTTTTGCTGTCCAAGCTTGTTATTCCTGTGTTGTCAGTGATTGTTTGGGCTACTTAAATGGACGATTTTCTCCTTGTTGCGTCAGTCACCTTGAGTAATTTTTCAGTCACTTTTGATCCTGTGACATCTCCCCAGGCTGAAATTTAACAAGTCTGTAGGTTAGTGAACCTTTGAATAAAACCTACTTCTGCATCTCCAATTAAATAATAATCAAAAAACCACTGGCTGAGGATACGATTACACATTTAATAGTGTCAATTCAAATATTTCATTTCCAAGCTTTGATAAACATTAAGGTGGCATTCATATAAAAAATCAGGACCTAAATAAAGAAAAATAGATTCTCATTTACTTGTTGAAGATTTGGGTAAACCCTAAAAGTGCCTTTCCTACTTATTGGATTGTGTCTCCCCTGGAGTCTTATTTGAAACGTTATTTGCCAAAACCTAAACTTTCTGAGCCTGAATGGAGGTAGATAAGGACATAGGCTCAAGTGAAAGCTGAGTGGATTGAAATAAAGAATTTACTTTTAAATCCTCTAACCCTCGGTGAGCGGCAAGTACCACATTAAAATGCATTTGCTGCCACATGAACACTCAGGGAATCCCGTTGCTTCACTTCTCTGTTGTGTTTATGTAAGCACACTGCTCTAAAGATAGCTAATAGACATTCAGCACTTCATTTTTTTCCAATCCTCATCCATCAAAATGAATTTAACTTGGCATGTCAAGCCTGCGCCATGAATTCCCATGGATTTCACGAGAGCCCCATACATGCGATTTCCCCCCCTCCTCAAACACAACAGTGACAGTGATGGAGGTTTTATAATTTGTGGCAATTATTAGGTCTGCAGTCTGCAGACATGACCTACTCCGTCCGACACCTGTTTTTGTAATTCCCCTTGATTTTCACTGTCACAACCGTGGCTGAGTAGTGGAGGAGGGAGACGGTTACATCAGCACACCTTTCAGTCAATCACAGCGTTTCTAAATGAACGTCCTACAGGTCAGACGTCAGGTCACCCAAAGAATTATGTCTCCACTCTATTGGGGATATGATAAGTTATACCCTTGTAGTTTTTGAAATATTAAACGGAATATTGTAAAAAGCTTTCTTTGGCATTTTGTCAGTGTAAATGAAATCAAACTTGTTGTACTTCTGCTCACCACCAAAATATTACTTTTTCAGGAAGTTCTTTAATAAACTGTATATTTTCTCTGGACAGAGTTTTGCAGCATCTTGCATTTTACCCTGAGCCATGCTGCAATTGTTCTACGTCACACATATGTGTAAATATTGCTTATTATGCACTCAATCAAAGGTTTCTACTTTTTCCTTAAAGCTTTTTTTTTATTTTTAAAACACTTATCTGCTTTAAATGACATATTTTCAGTCAGAGCCGTGGCACTCGTTCACCGCGTCTCTCGCTTTGTCTCTCCGTTTCAGACGTCTCTCGCCACCCGCTTTGCGCAGGAGGCCTTCGGGAAGCAGTACAAACAAACCATCGGCCTGGACTTCTTTCTGAAGAGAATAAGCCTTCCAGGTGAGACACCTTCATAATCTTTTGTGAGTGCTCGCTTGTTTAGAGACTCGGCGCGGACACGCGTGTTGCACGGCAAAGCAGACTTGTTAACGCAATAAAATACTTAGGATAAGTATTTGGCAAGATTGCAGTTGGACTGACTTTGAATGTTGTACGGGTTGTTTGTTATGATGTAATATGAACATTATGGTCTGTGTCTACTTTACATTATCCATGTAAAACAGATCCAACATATGAATTTAAAGTCTAACATAAGAGGCCTGTTCACTCATTTTCTTGTCCCACCATTTGCAGGCGGAGTTTGTTCTTCAGGGTAACTCGGGAGCTGAATGTGTCTTTTCTGGTAGCTCCTCATTGTCGAGTGTCTGCCACTTCTCAGGCTTATTCACTCTGAAAGCTCTTCTCTCCAGAGCAAACAGCACACTTTTTTAGACTCCACAGGGCCAATGGACAGCTTCTGTCCAACTGGGCGAGCCTGGCTCATAAGTCTGTGGGCAGCGTACAGAGTAAATACATTAACATTTTATATCCATATCGCCGATCCCCACGTTCAACTGATCTTTGTCCTGCACCACATAAAACATTCATTTTCTTGTTTGTTTATGTTAAACCCTCGGAAATAAAGCCACACTCTGTATCCCCCTTAGATCTGTAAAATATCTGTTTATTGACTGACGCTATATTTAGACGAAAGCGCTCCATTTTTACTTCCTACCATGTGAAATAAGGATTTTTTTAAACATTTTACACAGTATTTCTAAATCTCCGCCAAGGCCTAAGCTCCAGAAAGTTGCAAAGGGGCTCCATTCTTTCATTACTAATAAAACAACATGAAGCGAGGGCAAATTAAGTGCTAAAAGTAAAAGTTATGCTGATTTGTGAGTTGGCTGAAGGATTCTATTTGGATTTTGTGTCAGTTTCAGCTTATGAGACTTAGGAGAAGTAAACCCCCAGAAATGCTGTGGTGCAGTCAGGATGAAAAGAGCCAACCATAAGCACAGGCCGGGCTCAAAACCTCCTAATGCGAACTCGGACAAATGCTGTTAATCGGTTCACTTCTCTTTCCAGTAAATTTATTTCCTGAAATAATCCCTGTACTGTAAGCTTTGTTTAAACATAGTGTGCATGTGTGACTGTATCACTGGGGCAGCAACAACACCGGGTCCAACACCGGAGATGTTAAATGGCCCATTTTCTGGGGAATTGGGTGTTGATGAGCTGATGAAGAGGAGGGTGGTTCTGCGAGCTGGGTGGTCCCAAACTTCGTTAGGACCCCCACCCCGCCTTGTATTGGGGCGGTTGTGCGGCTCTGCGGGTCTCTATGGGGCTGTAAGGGTCTTTTGCAGCAGGGGGGAGAGTAGCCTATAGGCGGCGTCGGCCCCTCTCGCCATGAAGGCCCAGCTTGTCAAACTTAATGTACATTTTTCCAATGCGGGGAGAGGCGAGGCGATGCCGACTGGCACACAACAGCCTCCTCTGTGTGTGCTTTTTATAACAATACCTCTTCCAGATGTCTCTGCCAAACCTATGAGGTACAGGCGGTGAAGGGGATTGACTAGAAGTGAAAGTTTACTTGATAAATTTCTCAAACCTTCTGACGCTGCTTTGTCTGCGTCCTCTTCGAGGCGTACGATAAAGAAAACCGTTAAAATATGCCCTCCCTCAACCCCCTTTTTTTTTACCTTAATGGTTTAAATTTCATCCATAGGACTCGCTATCGCAATAAAGAAAAATGTCAGAGCTGTTGAGTCAGCGTGAATCTTTGAAACATAAATAAAGCTAGTTAGTGTCCCGGCATGGTGGATGGCTGGGGACGGCTCCTTCTAACACCAAGGGAGCGTTATTCATCGCACTCCTCAATGTAGCTTTACATTGACACTGTATAGTCTAGATGTAGTGACTGTGAACCTCGGCGTTTCCTTCCCTCGCTCTAAAAAGGGGACTCATGAAGGGGCTGAGTCGCCCAGCCGTGTCCACAGCGTACGCTCTGCTCCCCATCGCCGCTCCAGCCCAGCGCCGAGCCCTCATCACACCGACATAAACGCCTCGCTGTCTGGTCCTCCCTTCTCCTCTTACTTTTTTTTTTTTTTTTTTTTTTACACGTCTTCTTTTTTTTTTTTTAACCACCCCTTTTCATTTTCCACAGGAAGAAAATATTTATTTGGATTTGGTTTTTGTGCCCGTCTTTCTCGCTCCCTCGCTCTCATTCACTCGTTCTTTCTCTTTCCACAGGCACAAGGACAGGAGTCTTCTTTTCCTCCCATTTTGTGTTTAATTATTGCTATTTTCCTTAACAGCACATAATTCTCCTCACTTCCCCAACTTGGCAGGATATGACACCAAGCAAACGGCTCTCCTCACGCTAAAACGTAGTCACATTCTTTTCTTACAGGGTATTGAGAATGTTTAAATTATAGTGTAGGGATACCTTTTCATCCCCTTCAATATCGGGGCTGAATATACTCGGATGCGAGTTGTGGGATAACCTGCCAGGCAAGAGCGCTAAGCATAAAAGATACATTTCTGATTTATTGTATTCCATTATCTATATCAACAACGTGGACTTTTACTATAGAAATCACCCAAAATACAGCTTTTTTTCATGATCTCATCAGAAATGACGAGTCAGCTGTAATGTTATTGTGAAGCAGACACCGTGGTTTGTACTCTGTAGAAACATCTCTGCACGAGTTAAATGTCCGGTCTGTTTCTTTCTCTTTTCTCTTCTGTAGGCAACTTGAATGTGACCTTGCAGGTGTGGGACATTGGAGGCCAAACGCTAGGCGGGAAAATGCTGGATAAATATGTATACGGAGCTCATGTAGGTGACACACACACACACACACACACACACGCACACACACACACACACACACACACACACACACACACACACACACACACACACACACACACACACACACACACACACACACACACACACACACACCTTTCTCGACTGTTTTCTGAACTTACGTATTTTATTCATGCTCCGTGAAGCAAAAAGACAAACTGTCTTGGACGCCAATTTTTTCAGGAAATGTGTGAATTTACAAATCAACCGCCGTAGATGATCGTGAGAAAGTTACAGGGAGCAGAGGAAGAATTAGTCTCTCATCTCGGCGACTCTGCTCAGGCTTATTATTACAACCCGGGCAGCTTCATTCAGAGCCGGCCACTCCCTCTGTAGACGAATCATAACGAGTCATTTACACCGTGATCATAAACGGTCGATTCATGTTTTGTGTCGGTCTGAACAAAGATCAATACTAAAACTATTCATAAAACTACATTCCTAAAAATGTATTCTTTTATTGCTGCCAAATTTCTTATTTAATTTTTGGTATTCCAACGGAGATTTGCAAAGTAATGCCAAATATTTGGTCGTCCTCAGCTCATACACAAAGGGGAGTAGGAAAACTATTCTCTCTAATTTAACGCTTGTCTTGTGGGAAACTGAACAATGTGTTGATTAAGTTGACAGCCGAGCTCTGTGCATACTAGTTCTACACGTGTCGGCAACACCGGCGTCCGCAGGCCGCCGTGTACACGGTCGCTCTGTCACCTCTTGTTTGAAGAGACCTACTTAATTACCATGTTTTGGGAATTTGTCACTATATACCAGCTAAATGGTGCAAGCGTACTTCTATCACGTGTGTCTCTAGAAGACGGACATCAATTTCAGATTATTTTCGGTGCTGTGAATCTACTTGGCTGTAAAATAGTAAAAGCGACATGTTTTTCTCTTTGAATTGTGCCCAAATATTAAGCACTGTCAGGGTTCGTACGGTCATGGAAAACCTGGAAAAGTCATGGAATAAAAAAAGATCATTTCCAGGCCTGGAAAAGTCATGGAAAAAACTTAAATCACAAAAGTTTTGGAAAAGTCATGGAAATTTGTTATAATCACATGTTCATTGACGTCGAGTTTAAAATAATTCATATGTTTTTGAAAGGAAGACTCTCAAATTATAAACCGGAATACGCCAAGTCCAAACAGATGGATTTGCACATAAAGGATACTAGTTTGATTAAAAGAATAAAAAAATATATAAGTGTTTCTAAGAGTAAACATGTATAGTAATGTTTATTCTTTTAATCAAACTATTGTCTTTCATTTGTTTCATTTAAGATGTATTGTATGCTTTTTAATTTTCATTGTTTGAATACTACATTTTCAAAAAGTTTTCATGTACACACCGAGATTTCAGTTTGGTCATGGGAATTTGGTTTAAAGTTCTGGAAAAGTCCTGGAAAAGTCCTGGAATTCCACTGGTCAACATGTGTACGAACCCTACACTGTATATTACTGTCCCCAACAAACTCCTTTTACAGTCTCTTTCCTTCACAAAATGTTACGTTACGACACTTTGCCGAGTGCTCCGTGTGGAGCCTCCACACCTATTGTTCGGCGCCGCGCGTCCTGTAATCAATCATGGCTGTTCGGAGAGACTCTCAGTAATTGTCAGAGGCCTGAGCTGTCGTCGCCGACCTTGTGTGTTGTGACAGTGCGTGTCCGCCGAACAAAAAGCAACAGACTCCCCTTCAGTCGTGTTGCATCACGCAGTAAAAGTAGAGACCATTACCCCGGCGTACCTTTTTTAATTTCCAGCCCCAGACATTTTAAGCAGTGCTAGCAGACTGCGCCATCGTTTGTCTTGATTTACGCCAACGGCTCTTGTATCTCCGTTTACTCTTTGATTAATTCATGTCTATGTAAACGGCTCCCTGTAGCCTCAGTGTTTGCTCAAACATGGCTCTGGTGTTGTTGCACGCGTGCTTCCGCAGTGAATACAGTGTGGAGGATTACACGAGGTGGAGGGGAATGTCTTCAGGCAGACAGCCTTCATTCATTAGCTCAGACAGCAGATAACCAAACCTCACCTCCATTCTGAACTGCATTCTTCCAAAACTATGTTCTGGTAGTGTACAAACCACATCCAGGAATGTCTTTACCTAGATCATAACAATAATACTCAACCTACCTCAGATTATGTGCGTGTGTCCTTAAGCCCGTCCCCTATTCTAGAAAGAGATGCAGTGCCACCTACTGTTCTCTTGCTTCCTCAATATTATTCAACTCAAATATGAATGAGAATGAGAAATTAAGCTGTGCACTCGCATCCAGGAAATGGGGAAGCGGAGCCACTCCAATCAACGTCTGAGGACTGTGTTGTTCTTGTATGTTTTTTCCAATGCAGGGGGTCCTCCTGGTTTACGACATCACCAACTACCAGAGCTTTGAGAATCTGGAGGATTGGTTCAGCCTGGTGAAGAAAGCCAACGAGGAAGCCGATATCCAGCCGGTTTTCTCTCTAGTAGGGAATAAAAGTGAGAAACACACACACGCTTGTTTTTCAGCACAAAAAAAGCACTACAGTACTTAGTTATGTAGTCGATCACGTTTGGAAATTGCTATATTTTCAATAACGGGCTCTCTGATATTCATTAGAATGAGTTTTCCTCGTTCCATTTCACCCTGACCCATTTTTTCCGTTTAGCGTGTTTGTGTGTGGAGGAGTGAGTGTTTGATGGTAGCAGACGTGTTTGTTGGAGCACCAGATACCTGATCGCTGCGATAAGCCACTTGATAAGAGAGTGAGGTTTTGGAGCGATGGGAATGCTGATGTTTGTGAACTCTGGGGAGTGACTGACAATGATTTAAGATCCCCGGGCCAACGGACCTAGGGCACCGCTTATCTGAGCCCCACCTTTCCCTCCAGTCAGTACCCATCTAACCCCCCCCCCCAGCTCGAGCTCCTGTCCCGAGTCGTTGGTTAAGGAAAGGAACTCGATGTTAACCAGACAGTCTCCTTCTATCAGCCCGCGCCCATCCGCCCACCTCCAGAATAAAGAGTAATAATGATGACTCTTTTTAAACATCCCCGTGACAGATGTGGAGTCATGGCTGCCGCCGTGTTATTGTAAAGTGAGGCGTCAGCGTGTGTGTGTGTGTAATGGCGACTGTCCACCTTCCCGAGCGATGATGAACGGTCAACAGAGTGGTGCCTGCACACAGGAAGCTCTCGCTAATGTTACTCGACGGGGACCATAGGTCACGTTTTAATTCGCCTGTCTCGAGCAGATTCTCTTGTCTTCACGTCCGTTGCATCTCCTAATGCCTCGGCTTTAACGGCGGGCGCCTCTGTATTTAGGCTAGGGTTTGGGTGTATGGGTGAGTGTGTGTACTGTAATATTTAAGTAGTGTTCATCCCGCTGTCAGGCTCCTCACCCCCACACTCGCAGTCGTTCTCCCCCTAATGGCTCTATTGCTGAGAATGGCCCATGTGTGTTTTTTCTGTTCCTACAGGCTGAAAAAAAGAAAAAGAAAATCCCACACAGATTGCCCCATGAGGAGCAATCAATTACCTAGTGAGACTTTATGAATCCCTGAACTCTCGCATGGACTCTTTTCTTTTTTTGAGGGAGCTTGAAGAGAGTTTCACTATCTAGCTTGAAAAGTCCACACCTACATTTTGGTATTATTTCTTTTGTCTCCCCAGCTTTTCTTTTTGCGGAACAACTTTGAAACATTTTAAGTACCGTCGCATTTCCTCCAACATGAATACTTGGCACACGTAAACAATACGCCGAACATATGAATAAACAGCATTCTTTCGGGTGCAGAGTTTAGATTTCTCATAAATGGTTCCCATGATGTTGGACTGAGTGAGGCAACATGTTTGTGACAACCAAAATAGAAGCGCAGACATAACAAGGAGCTTATAAAAACACAGATTTATGACTATGTGAGGGCGTGTCTTTGTGGGCATTTTTAGTGATACACTTAAGGTGAAAACTGGCTCTAGAAGTCATGTGTGCTTACTAGTACTTACTTCAGAGCAGCTCAAACCTGTTACGTAATGTATGTAATTATATAATTTTAAGTGTTCTTAAAAATACATTAAAAAAAAGTCAAAATGGAGGCTACAATACAGGGTTCGTACGGTCATGGAAAACCTGGAAAAGTCATGGAATTTTAAAATGATCATTTCCAGGCCTGGAAAAGTTATGGAAAAAACTTAAATCATAAAAGTTTTGGAAAAGTCATGGAAATGTGTTATATTTACATGTTCATTGACACATAGTTTGAAATAATTTACATGTTTTTTTTAAAGAAAAACGCTCAAAATATAAGCCGGCGTACGCTCTCAATATGCAACGTGTTCTAAATGTTTCATGTTTATACCGAGATTTCAGTTTGTTCATGGAAATTTGTTTTAAAGTCATGAAAAAGTCCTGGAAATCCACTGATCAAAATGTGTATGAACCCTGCAATCAAATATAACTCCGTATAGCTTATTAACCGTTAGATGTGCTACCGTATACATCCAGTTTAAATGTCCTGAATTCTACCTTGTGCCTGCCTTCTAGTTTAATTCGAACACTGTCTTCTTCACCGAGCGTCCGGTAAATGAGCCCATGGACCAGCCCGGTTGGTTAATGATGCCGTCCCTCCTCTCCTCAGCCGGGCCTGACTGCCCTCCTGTGCCATGTCGCTGCCGGGGAACAGCCTTCCCTTTCTTCGGCTTAGCATGGCCGGCCGGGGTTAAGCGTGCTTGTTAAGCGCCGGTACGCTGCCCTCTGCACGCTGCCCGGAGCCTTGTGTTAAATAACGGCACCACGTGTAACAATTCAGAGAGGAAGCCAGTGAAATGGTTTATTGAGGGCACACATATGCGCACACAATTATTCATGCGAGTGCATGCACACGCAGAGAAACACGCGCTGGTGTAAAGTGACACTGAGAACACATGATGGAAGAATGCTAAGCTCTGGGTCTGTCTAAACATACTATAACTGTTTATTACAGCGTAACACCGTGCGGTACACAGGAACCTCTCAAGAGACGTGTCGGCTTGTTGCGCAGTCATCTACTCCGCTACGCGAGTGTTTCATTTTTAGTAAACTAATAACTGACTCCAAACTCTTTGCTTAACAACAGCTACGTTTGGACCAATCGGATTGTCTGATGTGAAATACATGGTCCCGATCCATATGTTGCATCTTTTTGTGTGTTGTAATTACCCTATATTATCACTGAATGGAACCGTCAGCATTTTAACATGGCCTCTGCCGCTGCTCAATATTAGTGCACATATTTCTCTGTGGACATTAAGTCTACGTCGTTTATCAAACTAATTTGTTTTTATTAAGTGGGGATCGCAGGACCCCTGCCCGCTCCCCACCCATCACCCTTCCCATTGCTAGCTCTCTCTCCCTCAGGAACTCCGGAGCATTCATCATGGGGTTGTACAGCCCTTATTTGGGTGACTTAAATGGGTTCAGTTCTCTTAACCCCTCCTCATCACTCATGGCTTTTTGCTTAGAGGTTCTAACACTGTTCACTGCCGATCCACTCAGGCCTGCCATGGGAAGCGTTCCCTTCTGCAGGGAGATAAGGTTCCCGCATGCAGAGAATTTGTTCTTGTATTTGTACACTCATTTATGTGTTACCTGTCTCTCTCCTCCACTTGTTTATTCACCCCCTTTCTTCCTCCCCATCTCGGGCCATCTCTCAAACACACTCGCACATTCATTTTCATCCTCGTGCAAACACAAACTCTTTCGATGGCACACTTAGACCTACTCTTAACGCTTATCTCTCGCATGTGTAGACTAACACTTCTGCTGTAGCTGCCTTTGCTTACATTCGTGTCTTTTCATTGGCTCCGGGTCTCTGTTGTGTTAAACAACATGCGTGTTTGCTTTCTGCACGCTATGGCAGATCTCACCGCATACCATTACCCGTCACACTTCACTCGCCCCAGTTTTCCACCCAGCCACGTGAAAGGTAAAGTGAAACATGGGTCTCCCCTAACTCTGGATCCTCGTGAAGCATGTCCTTGCCACCAACATTGTTGGTCTTGAGTTGTTTGCCATCTTGGCAGGGCCTCGGGTGGAGTTGGAGCCTCCCCCCCTCCCCGGCGCTCTCCTCACCCCCGTCACCTCCCGGCCCCTGTAAAGCTGCCACAGTTCCTGTCTGTTCAGTGCAGGCCTGCACATTTCTTAATAGAGAGATGCTCAGAAGTCCAGGAGTGCAGAGGAGCTCAATGCACTTCTGTTTTTGGTTTCGCTCGAAAATGTTTTTCCTGGCTCAACCCACTCGTACTTAGGTCCTCTTACAACAAACTAAAAGGTCCTAATTGCCCCCAAGGGAAAGGTTCAGCCACAATAGACATGTGGTGGGACAAAAGCCCAGTGCTCTTACTGCAGCCTCACCCCTCCTCAGATAGAGAGGATGAACACGTCAGCAGTGTCTGTTTTGCACTGTGGGTAGCGCGACCACAGGTTAGACACTGTAAAACATTATATATACAATATATGGACCCGGTAAGGCATGGCGTACGGTTCGGTAAAGATCTGGAATGTTTACAGTTTACACCAAAGCCAGTGTTTCCTGTTTCTCTTCACATTTCATCAAAGGTAAAGGGTCAGAACGGACATGTGTATCAGATTGGCTCAGGAACCAAACTGACTGTAGCCTGCCGTCTCTCTGTAGCTCTGGAAAAGATGGGAAATAGAGATTCAGGTTACAAGGATACGGAGGGATGAATGAAGGATTACCGCTGTATTACTCGGTGTAAACCCATCAAATGAAGATGCTGAGATTTGCGTCACAAGCTTCTTTAAACCTCCTCGGGTGGCTGATGGGTGGTCTTTCCCACACACAGCAATGCAATGAGTATCAATCGTATGCTTCTTGCTAAATGAACTAAATGCTAAGAATTAATTGTAGCAACTGTTTGACCCAGCTCTGGTCCCTAAACTCATCTTTCTTGATTCTCATGCCTGTCGAAACATGGAAAGTCCTCATTCATTTTAGCCATCCATAAAGCAAATATTGTTGCACATGCAGTAGATGATCAGTCTTTGCATACCTTCTTGTGTGGTAAGTCACGGGCCATTTGAGTTGCACAGCTTAGCCACCTGACCCGAGTGCAGCCTGGAACCCTCATCATGCTCGGGCTTTACTTTATTTCTCTGCTTCACAACATTGATATGGAGGAATTCCTGGAAGGGGCCTTGCTGACACAGCGTTGGGTAAATAAGCGATTGATCTGGATCCACAGGCATATCTTATAAATCTATGTGAAATATCAAAACGGTCCCCCCCCCCTTAAACATTTTTTTTTTACTGGAATATTATATCACTGTCTTTGGATTTCCGTTTTTTTTACCTTGTTTGATGTTTGGCTCATGCGGTCGCGAGCAGAACACACTTTCCATGTCGCAGTTCACTGCTCGCGGCTCGAAGTTGAATTTGTAGGCCAGTCCGACGCATCGCTGCTCCGAGGAAGACTTTGTAATTATGAATAGACACACGGCGATGCGATGTGTGCAATTACCGAGGCTCCCCTGCGCTCCATATAATTATTATAGCTCATGGTTACGTTGCCGGCTCACAGAGGCATGTATTATTGCTCGCCCATAAAAGTCCACTTAGTTTAACAGCGACAGGAGCGCTCGGAGAACACGGCCAGTGAAACTTAGGGCAGCGTCTTGTGTGGTCAGCTCCGAGCCGGGCCTTTTGTTCGCTTTTCACGAGTCCTGGGAGCCCGTTAACCCGGGCGGCGAGGCCCTCGGCCCCCGTGTTTTTACTGTAGCAGCGACAGCCCGGCACTGCAGCTCTCTCTCTCTCTCTCTCTCTCTCTCTCTCTCTCTCTCTGCCTGTGGAGCTGCTGCCGGACACTCTCCGCTTTACATTCCCTGACCGAAGAGGACGACCACATTGTTTTACTAGCCGCCGTGGAGTATCTGATTATGTTTTAAAGTGTGTGTGCGCGCGCGTTGTGTGTGTGTGTGTCTGCACGTTGTTTCACGAAGAACGATCAAATGACAAGATGAGCTGTGATCAATGAGCTGTCGACAGAACACTTCTGACCTAGTGGAAAGCGAGTCCCCCGACGGTGCCGGCCCGTTTCAGGCCACCGGGGCAGGGGCGCCGCCGCACAAAGAGCGTTCTGTCTCTGTCGGGAGTCCCACGAGGACCTCTGCACGGGCCCCGCTCACCTCCACAACACCAGGCTACTAACAGCACTTCATCTGTCTGTCCTCACCCAGAGAAGTCATGATAACATTATTAGCTTACCGTAAAGCCCCGATATGCTGATATTCATCTCGAATTATTCCACCGCGATATGAATTATTACAGATTATTACAGGTCTAGTTATAACATGTGTATAAGCAAGTGATTATTGGCAGGATATGATATAGAAGAATAGAAGAATAGAAATATACTTTTTTAATCCCCAAGGGGAAATTTGTTGACACAGTAGCACCAATAAATTAAACACAATAACATATAAATATAAGAAAGAAAGAAAGTGAATATGCATAAAGTATACAAAGTGAAATATAAAATAAAATATATATGTATATGCTACAGATTGACAACATATTATGGTAATGTCCCTATGCAGAAATTATAATTATATAATTTCCTCAATCGTAAGACTCTCTTAAAGCCAAATGTTATATTTAAATTACCGGTCCTTCTTCTAGTCCTCAGAAAATAAACATTGCCTGTATTGTAAACACAATCTACACTGTTCAGATGTAATGAAATGTGTAAAAGTCACTTGACTTCTGACTGACTGCATAATGTCTTCGGAGTAACGATAACACCACTTCCCCTGACACGATGATACTTTATGACTACGAAAGAAAACTATAAACCAGCCAGCAGTTATTGTTTACATTTACATGATGGTGTGCGTGTTTAATACAAGTACAGACTTATCATGCCCTTCATATTTCAAAACAGTTTTTAGGAGCTTGTCATGTAAACCAGTTGGACCCAAGGATTTAAATGCTTTGAATAAATTCCACTTGTCATTTGTTTTTACTAGCCACTTGTTGTGGAAGTTAAATCAATGTCTAATTAAATCAGACATCACCCAGAAGGATTCATTATACTTTTATTAACTTTTTAATGTAGTAAAGGCTTTCCCGTATCTTGTACCTAAACATTTAAGGGTAAATAAAATGTCTCATGGAATTAACCTTCCTAGTTGTCTATCAGACGTTATGGGAACATTATTCAGCTGCTTTTTCAGACTTCTGCATTTTACTATTAACTCATGATAAAGTTTCTACTTGTTCGCAAGACAACTTACTCACCACAGAGAGAATAATGTTGTGTTCCACAGCATTTTTGACTGAATGCTTCACAACAATAGCGACTTTGGGTTTCTTGAGAAGTGCTATATAAAATAAATGATTATTATTATTTATTATTATAACAATGTAAGTGACTTAAACCTTGCTTGTGGAGTTTTTGATCACTGGTTCTGCTCAATGCGAGGGTTGTGTTAACGCAGGTAAAGAGTCGTTGCCTTAAGGGGGAGCAGTGCACTAATAAAATAGTTAAGAAGCACAATATACTTTATTTGAAATACACTGTCAATGCAGAATCGTTGTATTCATAATCTAGCCGTCAAGACGCATTAATGCGCTAACTTCTTGCTGAGATTATATTGGCAACAGATAATGTGAGGACTGGAATAATCTACGCACATCCATGAGTAATAAAGGAGTTATTTACTGAGCCGTTGGATATAAAATATTCTTGAAAACAGCCAGAGATATCCACGCATTGTTAGACACGGTTCTTATGGTATTTGAATTTGAAGCTGAAGCAACAGGCAAACAAAGCCCAATTGAAAGCCTGTGATTTGCATGGGGAGTTGGATGTGGTTTGATAATTCTTGCGTTCACCGTACAGTCTGAATCGTTTTATGATTGTCATCGAGGGGAAACGGAGGAAACCGCTCTTAACAGGGTCTTAAAGACACAGTGTGAGGTAATGTTGGAAGCTATAGCTTCTCCCCTGGGGTTGATTAGGCTCAACCCTGTAGCTTTCACTTAATGTGATATGACCCATCAGGGCCCTAAGTCTCTGACAACACACACACACACACACACACACACACACACACACACACACACACACACACACACACACACACACACACACACACACACACACACTTTCCACCCTCAGTCCTCATACAATTGCTGTTTAAAATGAGGCTGTCGGCAATTAACTGTGTTATGTCAAACTTACTCTGTGGCTGTTTTTTCTCGCTGGGTAAACTGTTCCAATTGGTCCCCAGCAGCTGACTTGGTGGAACAGTAAGTAGGTGTCTCTGTTATCACAGCGTGGTTTTAAAAAGCCCACTGAGGATCACACAGTGCTGCGTAGGATTTCAAGCTGGTGAGCCAACATGGAGCGATCAGCTTATTGTTTTGCAATGCATTGTTGGTGAACTGTATAAGGTAAAAATCCATCCTTGAGTTCTCACATCTTCCAGATTTGGTCTGTTACTGCGTAAATCAGAATATCAATGCAAGAAATGCAATGCACTATACCAGTAACCTTTTTGTTCTGGTGGGAATTTTCCCAATTAAATGTATTTTGTGTAACTTGTTAAAGCCCCACTATGTAGTTTTTCCCTTGTAGCGCCCCCTTCAGTTATTTAATGTGTACTTCAGTGTCATAAATACCCAGTTACGATAGATCAGGTGTCGTGAACCTCTGGCTCTGAGCCATATATGGCTCTTCCGGTGACGCATACGGCTCTTTTGAGTTTGAGTTTCCAAAAAAAAATCTCCTTCGCCCCCCTGTAACTTCCTCTCTCCTCCAGATGACAGCAGCAGTAATGTCAGGTCCCTTTCTTAAAGACGTCTTTGTTCTTTTATCAAACTAAACGTCTGTTATTGATCGTCTCCACAGCAGCATGTCTCTCTGTCTCTACGCGTCGCGTAGAGGAGCAAATAAAAAGTCACCTGTGAGGTGGACTGGACTATGTGACGTTGGTCATCACTGACAGAAAGCAGGTCCGAGGACCGGGCGGCTCACAAATCTTACATAGTCGGGTATTTAGCCCACAGACCCCCATCGCCATATTAAAAGTCATTGTAGCGGGGCTTTAAAGAACAAATACCACAAATCTTGTCATGGAAACTTTATTAATTAAGCAAGCAGCTTAAGGTAGCCAATGTTAGGTAATGTCAGCAGCATTATAACATTATATAACAAAACACATAACTGGGACACTTGAAAAACCTGGTCACAGCCAGGTTACTCATACACACGTAAAACACTTATACGCCTGGTTTCTATTAAATTGTCAAGTGAATTTTAAAGGTGCAAGATCTGAGATCGGGAGTATTGCAGTTGCCTCTCAGCGACTCTCGACATGTTGACGGCGAGCGGTGAATCGGCTACAGTGGAGTTCTGACAGAAGTTGACACTATCGACTCCATATGGCTGTAAACGGAGAGGAAGAAGTGAAGGTTGTGAACTGCCTCGGCCTTCTGACCCATAGAAAAGTCGTCTTCAGGGATTAGTTTCAATCGGCCTGACGGAAGAAACAGTTGTTTGGTCGTGGGAGGTAATTGTTGGCAGAATTTATTCAACACAGACAAAAAAACTTTAATAGAAATGTGACGTTTCCCTCCAGCTTTTCTAATGCAATACTTCAAAAAGTACATATAATTCATGAATGGAAACATGGCAGTAGACTCACTTTAAGTCACTTAGTCAAACATTTTTAATTTACTGTTAATGGTTTTTCAGTTACTAAATGTCATTGGCAGTAGGTGCACGTTTCCTTTTCTATTATTTAAAGCTGGCTCTGGGCAGATCCATCCACCCAACATCCAACAGATCTTCTGGTTACAGATTTCAAGCTTTTAGTGACTCCCTCTAAGGGCTGGTTTTAGGATAATCCGGTTTGCCAGTGAGCAGATTCTTTCCATGAAGGAGCTCAGATGACCCCACAGACACTAACTTGTGGAAAACAACATCCCTAT
Source organism: Liparis tanakae (assembly GCA_036178185.1). Classification (NCBI taxonomy): domain Eukaryota; kingdom Metazoa; phylum Chordata; class Actinopteri; order Perciformes; family Liparidae; genus Liparis; species Liparis tanakae. Next base: position 4,825,249 of record CM070095.1, on the reverse strand, counting down.
CTTCTCCTCATTTGGTTTTGTTCTCATTTCTGCAATAGGTCACCACAATAACAAACCTGTTATTTACGGTAAAAGCCTAATTCATCCGCCAGATATTAATCTCTAACTGTTGTCTTGTAATTCCCCGCAACGACAGGCAGACCTTTTAAATAAACACCCATGGTGACCAGAGCGAGGGAGGGCCATCGCTCTCGGCGAGTGATGATCCCTTCCACTATCTCTATGCGCTCGGAGGCCTAAACAGTTTATTTCATTTTTGCAGTCACTTCCTCGGGATTGTTACGCTGATGTACAGTTTGACAGAAACGGAGGGAAACCAGATCATCGCAGGAAGATTGTTTTGACCTGATAAGTAGAAATGGGTACATTAGGGAGACAAATGGAGCAAAACACTAAAACTTGGGGATTAGTCTTGTGTTCATTCTACACAGACAGATGCCACATGCTGAAAAATAATCTTACGTGGGAGAATGTGGGTATTAGTTTGTGAGTAAAAGTAGCCATGTAGGGCTATGTACAATTAGGACGGTCTTGTTATGCATATTGGTGGACTTCTCACCACAAGGTCCATGAAGTAGATGTTCTGGGTCTTTCTTTCATATCATCTGATCTTTAACGTTTTCCCAGTTGTCCTGGGATCGTAGTTTACGTTTTCTGAGCTCCTCGTGTTTAGACGAAGAAGGAAATCTGAACATCTACAAATTCCAAGACAACGGGGGAAAAAACATAATGTGCTAAACATCAGCTGACTCATTTCCACGCTCTTCGACCGACAGCTCAAATACTTCAACTGATAGCTCAACCGCCGTCGCTGCTTACATTGAAACTGACCATTATTTAAACAGCGCACACTTAAACTATCAGGGGCGCAACTAGTGTAATCAAATAAATGAAGTGACAATAAAACGCTGTCATTGTTTACACTTCAGTTGACACGTCAACTAGACGTCTTACTCTTCTAAACATTCAACTGCGTTCAGTGCTTACACTTTAATTTAAATTTCGAATGTTTTTTAGCGTTGAATTTGATCTTCTTCTTATTGGTCGGCCTTCCCCCCCCCCCCTCCTCGACGCACACATCCACAAGCGGCATTCAGAAACCTCCCTCTCTCGTGCGCCTTTTTTTACTTACAGTAACCGGCCTTCCTCGGCTCCTGAGCCACTCTGTACATGTAGACTAATCTGACTGTGACACATGATTGATAACCTTTCCCAAGTGTGCAGGATCCAAAGGATTAGCAGTGTTTACTTCTAGTAGCATGCGGGGTACCTCCGCTGTTAATGACTGAAATAAATAACCTGCTGACGCCTATGAGACAGCTCTGTTTACGAACAGGCCGAGACGTGACGGTCTGCCCGGGACCCTGAGTAGTGGTAAAAGTGTCTTCCCTCACACAGAAAGGTTTGTGTTTACAAGTCGCTTATGATGAAGGTAATATTCGTTTTAGTCGCATTATGATTCGTGCCAAACGTATTGGGTTCGTCGCTGTGGATTGGCCTTTAACTTTTCTGGGTCATATGACTTATTTAGATATTATTAATACAGGATTAGTGCGCTGTTTACATTTCATCCTCGCTGTGTTATCTGTCTCTCTCTTTCTGTTTCTGGCTTTTTTTTCCTCCCCCCAAACACACACACACACACACACACACACACACACACACACGCACTAAGGGGCATGAGAACGGGGAAATCCTTGACGACTTCAATGAAACCTCACACAAAGAGCAAAACTCGGGGGGGACGAGAGAAACGCAACACCGTACAGTAGCCTGACCTCCTCCAGCTACCAGAGACACGGACGCACCAGATACCGGGCGTGGCCGCCTTTCCGCACAAAGCCAGAAATAAAGGCCGGAGCTATTGCTTTCAGTGGTGGTGGTGGGGGGGGGGAGGACCCCTCGGTGACCTTCTTAATCGACCCCAGCGTGACCCCGTGGTGAGGAAGGAGAGAAGCGATGCATAGTATCACTGCTCAGGGAGTCGAATGCACATCCCAATAGCTGAAGAGGAAGGCGCTGTCGTTGTGCGCTCGCAGTAAACCAGCATGGCCGTGGCGGTCCCAGTTCCCGCCTTAAAGGCCGGTACACTCGTACGTCAGACTGTTTTCTCCCTCCCTGCGAGTGTAGCCTGAAGACTATACGCGTTGTATCTCTAACATTTCACCACAGCCGGGCTGGTTTGTCTGTTTCGGGTCAAATGGCGGTTCATGGCTTCGGGGTCCGACTGTACTAGGCTTACACTGAGGAATGTGTCATCAAGCTGGAGTACCAGCTGGGGATGCTCGGTGCTACCGAATGGATCATTTTTCACAACTCACCCCCCCCACCGAAATCACTCCCCTCCATAAATAAAAAAAAAAACTAGCAGCCGCGTTTGAAAGCAACATAACAATTGAATTATGCTTTATTTTCACGCGTCTATTCTTTTACACTAGGCAGATCCCCCTCCATCTTAACTCAAGTGTAAACAGTTATCTTTTCTGTTTATGTTCAGATACGTGACAGTTAACCCTGCGAGAGTGCTGTGTAACCATCCTATAAATCTATATTTTCCCACGTGTCACGCTGCGTTTCGTCCACAGTCGACATGGAGCACATGAGGACGGTGAAGGCTGACAGACACCAGCGCTTCTGCCAAGAGAACAGCATCGTCAGCCAGTTCGTATCGGCCAAGACGGGGGACTCGGTTGGTACCAGCTGATTCAATACGTCACTAAGAACGGGATGAACAGAGTGACTCTAATTACACTTACTTTGTCCTATTTCTCTTGTTTTCTCTTTCTCAGGTGTACCTTTGTTTCCAGAGAGTGGCTGCTGAGATTCTTGGTGTAAAGCTAAACAAAGCCGAAATAGAGCAGTCCCAGGTGAGCCGTCATGCCACCGAGGTCTTCCTCTCAATCTATGCAGCAGATTTTAAGCCACATTTGAAATTACATTACATTACATTACATGTCATTTAGCAGACGCTTTTATCCAAAGCGACTTACAATAAGTGCATTTCAACCTAGAGTACAAACTAAGAACAACAAGAATACAGAAAGTAACATTTCCTCAACATAGTCAAACTCCAAAAGTACCACAATAAGAGCCATTTAAGCCAGGACAGCAAACAATCTGGATTTTGAGTGATTAGTTCGAGGTGCAGGAGTCACAAAAAAACAACGAAAAAATAATTTTGCTCCTAACTTGAACAGAACATTTACATTTCCTTGATTGAAAGTAGCTGCTTATTTTAAGGGGTTCCTCTCTCCTAACATGATGTGTTATGTTACGCCTGAACTTAAGGGAGGTCACAGTGAGTGTGTTAGGTCAACGGAGGTCACCCCACACTGTAAAGGACCATTTGTTGTGTAAACACGAGTTTGTTACGTCTGCCTCCTGTGATGATCTACCTGCCACTGACACTGGCCATCTGTAAATAGACCCACATTGACCACATTAACGCGTGAAGTCGGAGGTTAAAGGTACGCCGCTTTAAGGTTGAGGAGGTTAGGATTGTCTGCCTGATTTATTTGGTTTATCTCCCACCGTTTTCGGGCTGAAACATGGTCTCCGCTTGCCAGCCAGACCAATGTGCCCAATGGTGGCAGCTGTAGGATTTACAAGGTCACCTCCCCCAGAAACATTAATCCTGGGTCTGATATGACTGGCTGGAGCCACACTGGCTGGGTAGTGGTTGATGAGCCTGGGGGCTACAGAGAGGTCAGGACCCCCAGAGAAGGGAGAGCATGTAAGGGACAGATTGGCCAAATTCTCAAGACCCTCTCCCATCAGCAACACGGCCGCTGACTAACTGGAAATGACCGTCGACTAATGGAGCTGTCTATCTAGTTTCTTCTTCCTCCCCTCCCTAGATAGCTCTGTCAATAAAGCAAAGTGCTTTAATCCACGCTAATCAAGCTGGGTGAGTGGCTGCGCCCAATATCCTCTTCATGGGAAAAGGCTCGTTGACAAGTGTGTCAAGTGTCTTGCAGATTTTAATGTAGATATAAACCTGATGCGTGGCCACAGCGCTCAGTAGAATAAGGAAGAATCAATAATCGGTTGTGCTTTAGCTGTTAAGACTAAGTGTATAATCCCTACCTATGTGTACCAAGTGGTTAGAAAGCCATATTTAATTGTCATGATTGTGCGAGAGACTCAATTCCTTTTTTTTAATCATCAATAATATATTTGCGTTAACGGTAGTTTGATAACTAAAGAAGGATGTTTTAGAAATCTCAAACCTTAGCTCACCGGTCTGCTTTTAAATCAGGAAAACTCATTTAAGACGTACTCCATGTCTGCTGGTTTTGTTGTTATTGTTTATTCTGACAACAATTTGATAAATCAGTGCTTTGAAATTTAAAATGTCAAAGAAAACTAAAATGCTCATCACAAATTCCCAAAATATTCAGTTCAAAAAATATACGAACCAGATGCATGTAGCACTGTCCTCTAGTTTGGAAGCTGAAAGTCAACACAAATAACTTTGTCAGTCTTAGTTTATTGACGAAGACATTCATTGTTTTGGCTCCATCTGAAACTCAAGAATGTTTGGTATTCTATAAATAACTTTATTTCAGTCTTAGTTTATTGACGAAGACATTCATTGTTTTGGCTCCATCTGAAACTCCACTGTTTTCAGATTCCTAAAAAGACAATGTAACGATGTAATATAACGTTGTAGATGTGAAGGAATGACACTGTGGGTTTGTTTCGTGGACATGGAGACGAGACTCGGAGCAGGCCGTGGCTCCGGGTCTCGCCGTGGGGCCCGCGAAGCCTCGTTATCAGCTGTCAGCGTCAGAGAGCTGAACATGAAGGTCACGACCTCTGACGGTATTGTATCTGCCCGGCAGCCCCCTCCGTCATGGTCCTGTGTCTGTTGGATCAGATAGCGAAGCCACGGATCACTCATTGACCGCGACACCGGGCCTCGGCAGCTCGTTAATCAGACAGCCAACCAGGGCCTGCTATTCAGCCATGTGGTCTGTTCCTCGCTGGTAATGCAGGCCAGCAAGTTAAGATCAAATGTAAGATAGTTTAAACTTGAAGGCCCAACCTTGTGTATCACTAGAATTCAACAGCTGCAATGTAAAGCGCTCGTTGTAGAGATTCACACAACATATTTCTAAATATCTCACGTTGGTCAGAATCAGAAATCAGAATCAGAAACTATTTATTTGCCAAGAATGTTTTCACAGACGAGGAATTTGTTTTGGCGGAAGGTGCAACATTTTACATGACAAACAACAATCAACATAAACTCAAGTACAATGATAGACAATGATAAGAAAAAGATAAAGTGCAACAGAGAACGAAGATGTGGTGAAGGGTCTGGAAGACCCGGAGGAATACATCCTGTGAATATAAAATTAGGAGTTTCTGATGATTAAAAGGGTGAAAAAGGAAAGTCTGATTTACAGTTTCTTCATGGTCTGTAAAATATATAAAATGTGAAGAGTTTACTTGAGTGACACATGTGATCAAACCATGAATAGATTAGTGGATTCATGAAAAATGAAAACAACATTTTTGACAAATCTTGTAATTTTTTTAATTTATCAAGCAAAAATGCATCTTTATCTGATAATTGGACATGGTTGGACATTGGGTTTTGGGAAATTGACACGGATTTCCTTCTATTTATTGACTAAATTATGAATATAAAAGAAATAACTAATTAAGTTACAGACCCTCTTTAAGTTCATTCCTTTTTTTGTCTCTTGTGACTTTTGGGTTCATAGCCTAATCTTGTATTACAACTTAATTTCTGTATTTCTGGCTTCTAGATTGATTTTTCCACAATGTACACTTCTTTCTTTATACATTGTCCCTTTTTTTTAGTCCGTTTCTCACTTTTTTTGTTATCATTTCTCTCCCTCCATAACCCTCTCGTCATCCTCTCTTATTCATTACCACTTGGCTTTGGACTTTCTTCTCACTCTAACCATCCTCTGCCATGTCTTGGTCCTTGTTTTTTTCCTTGTCTCTTTGCTTTCCTGACGCGTTGAACCCGCTCAGATGATTGTGAAGGCTGAGCTGGTGAACTACCCACAGGATGAAGGTCGAATTACACAAGAGAACAACCAGCGAAGCAAAATATGTTCTGTTCAATAGCTGGAAGTATGTCTCCACAGTTAGACGGATGTATTCCAGTATATCTATGTTAGATCCTAGAAGCATCACCAGTTGCTTTGTAGTTGTAGTAAATATCACAGTCGAGGTAGAAGTAGTTAAACCCGTCGGACTCATAGAACTTAATCCCGCCTCCTGTGTTGTTACATCATCGGGTTGAAACCGTCTCAGGAATCTAAGTTATGTGTGTTTCTCTGAGTTGTTTGTTATTGTGAGCGATGTAGAGAAAAAACCCTTTATGGTGATAACCGAGACGCACACGTTATGACCGGTGTCCTACATCGCTGCACGGATTTACAAAGAAATGTTACAGGAATAGTTTTACGTTTTAGATTATATGTTTATTCGCCTCGTCTAAAAAAAGGAAAAGTTAATCGATGCACTCATCATTATTATTATTATTATTTTTATTATTATTATTATTATTATTATTAAACAGACTTGAAAGTGGCATTGATATTTTACCAACATGTTTCTTCCTGAACTGTTGGTTTATGAAGTAGAAAAAAGGGCAAATGGGCAGGCTTTATTTCCCTATAACAGCTAATCACATTTATAGTACATTTGACCACTCTATACAGGGTTCTTACGGTCATGGAAAACCTGGAAAAGTCCTGGAATTTTAAAATGGTCATTTCCAGGCCTGGAAAAGTCATGGAAAAAACTCAAATCCTAAAAGTTTTGGAAAAGTCATGGAAATGTTGTTATATTCACATGTTCATGTACGCCGAGTTTGAAATAATTAATATGTTTTTTAAAGAAAGACGCTCAAAAACGCACAACATTTTCTAAATTTATACCGAGATTTCAGTTTGGTCGTGGACATTTGATTTAAAGTCATGGAAATCCACTGGTCAATATGTGTAAGAACCCTGTCTATAGACGTCTTTGTAGAGCTGTAGAATATGGTGGACATATTGTATCAGCATCCTCGGGAAGCGCTGAGAGTGTTTCTTCATTCAACGGGTTATTCTTTAACGTCTAACCCTGTGGTGAGTTTACTCTGTCTGAGCGTTCTAACTCCTGTCTGTATCTGTGTGGCATCGTTTCAGCGCGTGGTGAAGGCGGACATCGTGAACTACAGCCAGGACACGGTGGCCAGGACCGTCAACCCCCCGCGCAGCTCCATGTGTGTGCTGCAGTGACCCCCCCCCCCCCCCACTCCCCTCTCCAACGATTAAAGATGTTCAATTGCCTTCAGTCAGTATTCGTCTTTCAGGATCGCGTTCTCCGCGTTCTCCGTGTTCTCCGTGTGTCAGCTGTACGGATGAGATGAAGAACAGGCCGTGTGGTTTTCGAGGCCTTCGCCTGTAGTTCGGATATTTAGCAGCGATCATTTCATGGCTGGTTTACGAAGAAAAAAAAGGAAACACAACCTCCACTTTTCTCTTTTCCAGTTCACACGCAGCTATCATTTTATTTCTGTGATTCAACTTAAATACATACTTAAAATACTTGATTCATGTTTTAGTATGAAGCTGGAGAACAACGATAATCACTCTGGGCATTGGAAATATTTTTTTACATACGAGTATATTTTCCTCTGCCAACGCTATTAGAGACATTTGTTTTAATGGTTAGATAAATTGCAGTATATTTATAAAGATAACACTATTTACGCCTGTCAACTGCAACTCCGTCCCTTCGACTGCAAAGTGGATTTGCTCTTAAAGTTAAACGGGGAGCCGAAAACCAAATGACCTGTTACGTCTGCCGTGCTTCTCCTCGGTTGAACAGAAGGGAAATTAATAAAAAAGCCGAATCTCTTCTTTCAATTTGCCAATTAGGGGCTTGCACTCGCAGCGCTGTGACGTCAACCGTGCACTGTTATTTTACATGAATATAAAGACATTGTAAAATCTTAAATCAATATTTACATTGTATATTCTTTATTCTTCAGATTCTACAAATAATTCAACAGTATCTCCGTTGTCTAGATGTTTATTTTGTAGCGGTGGTATCTTCAGGGGTTCGTACGGTCATGGAAAACCTGGAAAAGTCATGGAATTTTAAAATGTTTATTTCCAGGTCTGGAAAAGTCATGGAAAAAACTTAAATCACAAAAGTTTGGGAAAAGTCATGGAAATTTGTTATATCCACATGTTCATTTATGACGAGTTTAAAATAATTCATATGTTTTTGAAAGGAAGACTCTCAAATTATAAGCCGGCATACGCCAAGTCCAAACAGATGGATTTGCACATAAAGGATAATAGTTTGATTAATAGAATAAACATTTATATAAGTGTTTTTAGGAATGTTTCTTCTTTTAATCAAACTATTCTCTCTCATTCATTTCTTCCATTTAAGGTGCATCGTATGCTTTGTAATTCTCATTGTTTGAATACTACATTTTCAAAAAGTTTCCATGTACACAACGAGATTTCAGTTTGGTCATGGAAATTTGGTTTAAAGTCCTGGAAAAGTCCTGGAATTCCACTGGTCAACATGTGTACGAACCCTGTATCTTGATAGTTAGGCTCTACGTGTTCACGTTGTGTGACGTTCCTCCAGGTGGAGGACGGTTCAGATGCTGAGTTCTTACAGTTTGGCGAAGGCAGGTGAATATGACTCAGGAAGTACCCGAAACATACACGCCTTATTCAGCTGTCCGTTATAGAACAGAAGTTTGAAAAGTGGCTATGATGCGTGACGTGGTTCCCAGGACGAGGACCTTCATCCCACAGCCCGTTCAGCTGTTTGTTTATCGTTAGAGACAACTAAGATATTGTACGTGTAACCAGTTGTGTCAAAGTAGTTTCTACATGCTCGTACGACTTGGCATGATTTAATGTGTTATCCACCTACCGAAATATCCGGTAAAATATGTATTTGTATAATAAAAGCTCCGTTTTAAAGCTGCTTTCATGGATTAGAAACGATGAGAACGCGCGCTGTGAATTCTGATCATGTAAACGATGTGTGCGCTTTCCCCAAATGAAGAATGTACACGTGAATGCGAATGCTTAGTTGACGTTAAACAGCCAGAGTTTGTGTTTCTAAATAAAAGTGCTGTATGGAAAACAACAAGAATGATTTGTTCCTATGCATCTGTGAATACTTGATTTGTGTGTGTGATATTTAGAAATGGCTATCTGCTCTTTTTAAAAGCCAAAGGGCTGTCTGACGGCAAAATATTGATCATTTACTAAAGGTAAACACTGTAGTAATAATAATTATAATAATAATAATAATAATGCATTATATTTTTATCGCCCTCTTCCTTCAAGAATCTCAGAGTGCCACGCAGATAGTAAAAACAAATAATACCGATTAAAACATAGTTAAAGCAACCCGTAAAAATATGAATTTAAAAAAAAGTAATAGCTGACAATAAATTAACTCAAGGTAAAAAATATGCCTTCCTGAATAAAACGTTTTTTAGGCCAGTCTTAAAACTGTCTATGGATATGTTCTCATACAACACCATTATACCTATGTCTTTAGAGTTTTAAAAAGCACTGAAATGAGTTTCTTCAAAAAGATCTTTTAACTGCTGTTGCCTGCAATATGAATTATAAAATACTTCAATATAGTATTAATATAGTATTCCAGTCTTATTTGGTGCAGACGCTCTGAATTAGCAAATGCTGAGTCGTGTAGTTTCACCAGAATACGACCTTTATGAAGGAGTACTTCTCATTACTTAGTCAGCTTGTTACCACATTCAAGTCTTGGTTTCGTTGTCATTTTTCACTCCGAGCTGCTGACACAGACCTCCAGGCCCCGGCCCCCCGGAGGTGCTCACACGAGCAGCAGGCGATGGGAACTGGACGATAGCTGATGAGGACATCACAGATTAAGGATGCATGTGTTGAAATTCAAGCATACGGTTTGAAACTTGACCACCACAGAGATCCCCCCTATAGAGACCAACCCAAGTCTCTGGTAGCTAATGAGCCACCTGGTCTTTGTTCGCTAAATCTTCCCTGACACAGACCCTAAATCCGCTCTGGACAGATGATACAAACGGCTTAAAAAATGGTTGTAAGATGTATTAATGAATCACTTAAATAGTCCGGCCTTTTGTTGCTGTCACACAACTTGGAAGAGGTCTTTCTTTCCAAACGTCACCGACACCCTGCCGGTGTATTTAGAGGGATCAAGTGCATCTGAACCCAAAACAAAGACTGTATCTTCACGGGCATACCTGTGTACCTTCGTCCAGGTGTTGTTAAATATCTGTTTGTTGCAGAGCTCCTACAAACAACACTGAAACCTAAAGAGGAGCGCGGCGGCCCCAGCTGGGGTCGTTCCAACACACGTGCATCGTTTCGCTTGAGCGGACGTCTTAGGAATTGTCTCTGCTGAATTTTTTGTCAAGAGCTGTCACTGCCGCTGACAGGCGAGACTCGCCCGTGGCTTTGCTGCTGTTTGGACAGGTGTTTTTGCAAAGAAAACAACTGCAGCCCGTTTGCAGCTTAGAGGCTCATCACGCTGACGGCGGAAGGAAAGAATATCACGGTGCGGATAACGTCTGGGAAGGGTGAGGCTTTCTGACAGATTAGCAAAAGTCAAGGGCGATTTGCGTCGAAATTAATTTGTCTACCTGTTTCCTCCGTGTGAGTCGGTTTGTGTGTGAGTCGGTTTTGGGTGTTTGCTCACTCTCCATTTGGGTACACATAGTGCAACGATGCAGAAGTAAACAGGCACACTGTATAAGGTATTTGTTCATATTTAGTCAACCACACTGACACATTAAATTTGCTCAATACTTTGTAGTATTTATACGTTTTTTCTTCCACAAATCAAAACACTTCTTCACTCTGAAGCTCTTTGCCTCTTCTCTGAGCTCTCAGCCTGTACTCCTTTAACTCTGGGCACACATCCTGCTTTTTTGTCTCTCTCTCTCTCTCCTCTCTCTCTCTCTCTCTCTCCTCTTCCTCCCCGTCTGTGTTTCTCATTGCCAACGTCTGTGATGACAGTGTCAGAAAACCACAGACGACAGGCTAGTAAGAGGGCCCATAGTTGTGGTTTGTGTCTTTGTGTGTCTGTGTGTGTGTGTGTGAGTGTGTGTGTGTGTGTGGGCAGAACGGGGCCAACACCCTCGTGATTACCCACTCACCCTCTTCCGTTTTCCACCTGTGCCGAGTGCCAGACCCACAGCGTTGCGGGTGCAGGCAGGACTGAGTCAACCCCTGTGATGGGCTCCAGTCCCCCCGGTCCCCACACTGGCTCCTATTCTCCGGCCCGCCGGCGGCAGGAGGAGTGACAGGCGAGGCAAGGCAGGGCCAGAGCTGGCATCCATTTATCCAGAGCCCTGAGGTGAGCCAGCAGTGCTTCGTTCCCAGGGTACTTCAGAGGATTGCTCTACTCCGTTGTCAGTGGGTGTCCCCGAGTGTGTGTGTGTGTGTGTGTGTGTGTGGGTGTGGGTGTGTTGGGTGGATTGTCATCTGAGAACGTTTGCAGACTGCAGCTTGTGTAGAAAGACGGGACTGTCCTGGTAGGTGCCGTGCGTCTTCTCAAGCTGAAGGGCACATGATTTATTTTCGGGGCGAGGATGTGGGCATTCGGAGGGGTCATATTTATAGTCCGCTGGTCTGGTGAGAAGACCTGCCAGTAAAAGCACAGATTCTGAAAACGAGACACGGGGACAGAAAACTGAAAAGTCTTTCTCCCTCCGGAGAGCACGGATGAATGCTATTTTCAGTGGGCTGTAATGAACAGCACTTATACCGGAGAAGAGCGGGGGGGGGGGGGGGGGGGGGGGCAACAGAGAGCCATAACAAAGCTGGGTTCATGAGGTATTCAATCGACGTAACAAAACTAAACTAAACATTTTAAAACTATTAAAGTAGAAACTGAAGAATAACGTTTTTTAGCCTTAACCTGTAAGATTTACTTACGGACCTCAGGCTGAAAATCTATTCTAAAGCGTACAAGTAACCAGATACTAATACAGGTGTTATGTGAACTCTTCTATTGGAGTTTTTGACAGTAGAATCTTTAAAGAGGATTTACTGTGAGAATGAATTCAGCAAATTAGGCTGGTGTAAGCGGGATCAAATGGATCTAATTTGAGATATTCAAAAAAGCACGTTGAACCTCTGACTTCACCTCCACGTTAAGCTTGTTTTGTAAAGATAACACCCAGATATCAGGAAAGAGGAAAGGAAAAGTTCACTGAAAATCTTTCTTTTGATTTTTACCAGTGACCCAAGTCAAGGAAAGAATATTGTTAAAACAATAAAATGTGAACTTTCCAGCCAAACATATGTTCAGTATGTTCAAAGAAGTCACTTGATGGGGATCAATCAATACAGAGCATGAGTGAAATGTAGAAGCAGTGCATCAATCCTCCGGGTGCTGAGCATTTGATACTTAAATGACAGACTGTTGGTGAGTTGTTCTGTGTGTCAGTTGTTCTGATTTTCCCTCTTTGCCTGCAGAGTTGTATCTACCTTAACGTTCCTCACCTCCAATGATCTGCTGAAAAATGTTTTTGCTCGAACAAAGAAATAAGCTGGAAAGATGACCCGAGCAGTGTTTTCTTATCTCTAATACACCGAAAACGTTCCAATTGTGTGAGATATTAAACACAATTTGAAAACCTCTCCAACCTGAGCTCAGTCCTGTCTCAGGTATCTTGGCCCTATGTCGTGATACCGGAGCAGATGATGAATGAACGTTTCAGGGCTGATCGTCGAGACCTCCTCTGGCTTGCCGGCCTGTGGAGATCATGTGTTTGACGAAGGGTCTGCGCTGTAAGAAGAACACAATGATATCATCCTGTGACAATGACAGTAACGATGCAACACTTACCCTCTCCACAGCGCCTGGATTCAGACTGTGCCATCTTTCAACGGCGAGACGGTTACTGGGTGGGACCAGCGTTGGGTGTCACTACGAGAAGATAAATAAAGATAAAAGAGTTAATAAATAAGCTGGGGGGGGGGGGGGGGCAGATTACAAAAAACATCAGTCAACTCTGATCCTGTCTCTTTGGCTTTGTGATTCCTCCCCCATTGTTCCCCAAAATACTTTGGATACAAAACCTGATACGATAGCCATTCAGATTTTTAAGTGCTATTCATTACAGCCCACTGAAAAAAAGCATTTATCCAAAGATGACACTTGGAGGCTTTTCAACAGGCTACTTAGGAGACGATGCAGCGCTTTGAGACTGAAAAAGTGTGAATATGGACGCAGACGTTCCACTGCGGCATTTTCTGCGGTGAAGAAGGACGGCTCTGGGATTAAGTTAGTGGCTCTGTGGAGAAAATAATGGTCATAGCCAAAATGAATTGAGCATTATTGCTAATTACAGAGGGCAGATCCCATCTGGATTTGTGGAAGAATGCTAATACCATGTTCATCTGCACCTCAAATTATGTCCCGTTTAACGTGCGACAGAGTGGAACTTTCACTCCATATTTGACTGGAAAATTCATCGTGGAGCCTCAGAAATGAGTCAGGCTCAGTGGAGGAACAATAGTGTGTGAAGATGGGAAGTTATACAGTACACGGCCATCTTTATGACACCCATGAGTGACTGCTTCAGGTGTTCATTTCTCTCCAGAGACGACTGCTCTAAAAGAGAACGTTCTGTTGAAATGTAAAATAAATCGGTGGTTTCTTCTACTCTATTTCTTTCCAAGGAATAGAAAGCTCGGGAATATACATTTTCCACCAGGTGTTTAGTGAAGTGACGAGCTTCACAGAAGGTACATATCACCAGTGAACCTCCACCTTGTCAGCGTTTCAGGAATCAAGAAAAATGATCTATTTTTTAGTCCGATGGCACTTCATTTCTCATGTGATCCAAAGGGATTAGAAAACGTTTCAACAAGCACAAAAGAATAATAAATGATACGCCACATTTATCATATCGTCATTTCATTTATATGTAAGTGAACGTGGAGGTCAACAAAAGCTGAAGGAGATGAGATTTCTGATCAACATTTGATGGATAGAGAAAATATATAAGGAACAAAAGTAAAATGAAGCAAGTGGAGCTCGTCTGCTGGTTGAGGTTATCGACGGATACCAATTCAATTCAATTTAAATTCAGTTTATTTGCATAGCCCATTTTCACAAATTTATCTCGGAGTGCTTTACAATCTGTACACATAGACATCCCTGTCCCAAAACCTCACATCGGATCAGGAACAACTCCCAAATAACCCTTCAGGGGGAGGAAAGGGAAGAAACCTTCAGGAGAGAACAGAGGAGGATCCCTCTCCAGGATGGACAGAACAATAGATGTAATGTGTACAGAAGGAATCATTATACACAAATTAAAACACAGTAACAACATAATCAATGAATATGACAGAGTGTATAAATAGTTGGTAGTCGGCATATTCCACGATCGAGACCTCGATGATCCATCAGGCAGATGGGATCTATGACGTCTCATAGGGTCCGATGACCCCATGAGACGTGAAGTCAGAAGGACTCCGGGGAGAAAGCAGAGTTAGTCATGTGCAATAGAGAGATGGAAATTCCTCCATAAGAAGAGAGAAAAGAGGAGAGAGGTGCTCAGTGTATCCTTAACGTTCCCCAGCAGCTATAAGCCTATACCAGCATATCCAGGGGAACAGTTGAACCTGATTCAGCCCTGACTATACGACTATAAGAGGAAAGTCTTAAGTCTACTCTTGAATGAGGTGACTGTGTCTGCCTCCCGGACTGAAGGTGAAGCTGATTCCATAAAAGAGGAGCTTGATACCTGAAGGCTCTGGCTCCCATTTTACTATTTAAGACTCTAGGAACTACGAGTAGCCCCGCATTTAGTGAGGCAGCTCTCTGGTGGGGCGATACGGTACTACAAGCTCTTTAAGATATGATGGAGCGTCACCAATTAAGGTTTTGTAGGTTAAGAGAAGACTTTTAAAAGTGATTCTTGATTTTACAGGAGCCAGTGCAGAGCAGCTAGTGCAGGAGTAATGTGATCTCTTTTCTTAGTTTTAGTGAGAATACGAGCTGCAGCATTCTGGATCAACTGGAGGGACCTAAGAGACTTATTAGAGCAGCCTGATAATAAGGAGTTGCAGTCATTTTTTGAATGTTTTCACTAAAACGTTATACTGTCCTCTGATCTCAGGGAAGTCAGACAAAGACAAAGTCAGAAAAAACTGCCATAACCACAGCGTTGTGTTACTTCAGGTACCGATGAGGCATTTACCTACGATCCAGGAAGTCCTGTTTGAGATTCAGATTTGATTCATCAGAAGCAGAACTTCACCGCTGAAAGACAGCATTGTCTGTAAAGTTACGGTGAATGGTCTTTAATTGGTCTCTACGGGTCGGCTGTAGAGAGTGGTCGTCCCGTAACCACGTGTTATCCGGCTCAATCCCCGCTAGTTGCGTGTTGAAGTGTCCATGAGCAACACCCTGAACCACCAGTTGCTCCTCGGGCGCTTCACTGCTCCTCAACACCAAAGGATGGGCCAAACGCAGAGAACAGTTTCCCCACGGGATCAATAACAGTGTACGTTTCTTTCTTTCTCGCACCCTTCTTGCCTTTCCTAATTCTTCGACCACTCACAGTGCTTTTACACTACATATCATTCACCTATTCATAACTATTCAAACACTGCTGGCACAGCCTATAGGAGCAATTCGGGGTTAAGTGTCTTGCCCGAAAAACATCGACGCAATGCCAGACAACCCTGGCCCAGCGGTGCCGTCCAGACGTAGGACTGACCTGCGCCTCTTCAGAGCTGCATCCCTGGGAGCTCCATATCTCGCTTAAGGGCGCCTCGGCAGGGTGGTTTATTTGGCTGTGGAGGGGAATTGAGCCCAGGCCCCATTGCTGAAGCACCGTGACACCAATCACAACACCACCCTGCTGGACGGGCCAACAACAATATGTAGTCAAGTGTGGGACTGGCACGATACAGAGCCGCACCGACATGTTTAAATCGAGGGATTTGTTTGAAAGATGTGTGCCGAGACATTGCCGGGGTCATTTCTTAGCGGTAGCAGACAATGTTCTTTCCCCCGGATTGCCAGTAACACAAATTGTATGTTGGAAAAAGTATCGAGAGGCACGAGAGCGTTGATATAACGCGAGGTGACGTTAGAATTCCTTTCTCTGTCCAACACAATGTGGGCAGTGTGGAAAAAGCTGGACGGTGTGATTTTTTTCAGAGTATCCATCACGGCGTCACAAACCCCTCTAGGTCTCACTTATAATACAGTACACGGCACTGTTAATCAGAAGCAGCCCGTTCTGGGGGCTCCAAGGTCATCAGAAATCATTGATGGAAATAGAGGTGCTGCACTGCCCCACAGCTTCACCCCGCATGCTGGATGTGGAGTTTCTCTGAACAAGGCCGAGCTGTTCACGCGTGATTTAAGGGCTGCTTTTGTCATGACTGACGCCAAAGATGGGCTCATGCTTATATTGGCTGTTTAGTCTGTTTCCATTTCTTGACCCGCATTGAAAGTCCACTAAAAGTTAATAAGTCTTTAATGTTTTCTTACTTTGAAAATTGCCTATGGACAGAGTGGAGCCTGTGATTTACGGACTTCAACCGCTGGAGCTGCAACATCAAGAGCGTGTATTTTTTTTTTATGTCCCATATTATAACATATGAAATCACTTCCAAGAAGCTACTAATTCACAGCGGTCTGTCAAACCGTTTTTAATCGAGTCCCGGAGTCGTGGCGGCAGAGTGCGATGACATTGCGTGCGTGCGAGGCATGGCGGGCCGCCATCATCCGGTAAGAGAAGTGCCGCGGAGAAAAGTGTCACGACAAAAAGAAAGGCGCCCGCGGGGGTCAAGTTCCCGTGTGCGGGCTGTTGTGTGAAGTGTCTGGTGATTGCCAGACTGTTCTGAGGACGCTGCTGGACACCGAGGTGAGAGGCAGGTTAATTACTATCCTGAGAGGGAAGGCTGAGATGCTTTACAGAGCCCTTTGTGGCCCGTGGTCTCGGGTTCCCAGCACAGAGAGGTTGGAGCAGAGGGTGCTGGTGAGCCTGGCACCGGCCGGGTCGCCACGCCGACCACTAAGGCGGGAGGCCGGGAGGCCCGTGTGAAAACGACACTCGGTCGTACCGGAGATGCTCGATAACAAAGATGACACGTTACAAGCTCCACCGATTGTTTGCGATGCACCCCCCTGAGTGGGCGTGGTCATCCCCCCTAACTCCTCCCACCTTTTTTCGAAATGGTAGAGAGCACATTGGCTTATCTTCCATAATGTTTGTATATTTTATTTTATGTAATTATGCTGCTAACAGCCATATTTAACACTATGAAAAAAAAGCAATTTTAGTGTCAGAATGTTTAGAAGATATAAGATAAGATAAGATATTCATTTATTAGTCCCACAGTGGGGAAATTTCAGGATCACAACATTAGAGCATTAATAAAAATAAAAAACACAATACTAAAATACAAAATACTCCTAAATTACTAAATACTAATACTAAAATACTAAATACTACAAGGGGAAAACAAAGTAAAGTGCTGAGTAGAGTAAAGTGTTGAGTAAAGTAAAGTAAAGTACTGAGTAAAATGTGGAGTTTGTCAGGATCTCCACGGATCTACAGCAGTTTGTTGTGCAGCCTGACAGCAGCAGGAAGGAAGGACTCATGGTACCAATACGATACTGTATATATGTGACCAATACAAATATATTGATTACAGTAGCTTCACTGTGAGGATGACGTACTACACAACAAAGGACAAACACCCACCGGAACAGGTGAGTGTGTGTGGACTACTGTAAGCAATTAGAAGTAAGCTCCACCTGATTGTTGACAGCAAGTCGTGTGTTAGGAGAGGTAAACGTGCAGAGACCTCCCATGCATTAAGGCCTCGTCTTTTAATTTGTCAGTTTTTGCTCCACGTGCAAAAATTATCACTTTTTCTCACCGGCACCAGTCTCACTCGCTTGCAGAAACACACACACACACACACACACACACACACACACACTCACACACACACACACACTCACACACACACACACACACAGACGTATAATTAGTGTAATCCAAAGGGTCTCTTTTGGATATTTACTTTATTCCTTATATTTGCCCCAGGCCTCATGAATCCCTTCATTATTGTTCCAGTGGAAGGCCAAAGGGAGGACACACTTGATTTACAGGCCCAGGAAGCCGCTCCAGCCCGTCTCTACACTTAGATTAACAAAAGCATAAATACTGATATTTACTTTTTACTTTTTGGAGTGGCAATAAAGGTCTGTAAGTCTCGAGACCACGATGTTATGTCTCGGTTTATTTGCTGGCCCCTGAACACAGTGCAGAGTTTTTTGGAGTTCATTAAGTAAATGAACAGGTGCCCCCCACCCCCCCCACCCCTTTAAGTCTTCATACACAGCTAATGAGCCACCTTCAGTGTGTTTAAATTATTAGGCAATTAGGGACGGGAAATGAAGAAAACGCTGAACACAGGAAGACATTAGATGTGTGTACACACACGGCTAACTCGTACAATGTGGAGTTTTCATGCGTGATTCAGTAGAAAATGTGTTGAAAACGATGTTTTTTCTTCCATAAATGAATCACAGCCTCATTCATGTTAAAGAACCTCTTCATTAATGGAGAGCTAATGAATACAAACAGGTCGGTGGGTGCTCTCTTGGAGGGGTTTGGTAATTCGAGAGGTAGAAGTTTGGTTAAATAAATACATTTGTATGGAGCAAAATTAAAGGAAAGTCGTATCCATGGACTTTTGTACCACAGAGGATTATTGTTGCAATTATTTTACACTTCAGATAGGCATGATGTAACTTGTTATGTATAATAGTGCCACTAGTAATATTTAATATGGGAACTTGTTTAATCCTCCTTTTACCTTCACATTTACTAACGTATTTTACCCTCTGGGTCAATTTGCCCCCAGCAATTAAAACCTCCAGAAAAGTATTAGAATTAATATTGTTTCCCAAGTTTAAGTGTCAGGTACTTTATGTTTGTTTGTTGACTACCTAAATAGCCCTTTAAATATATAAAAAAGTTGATATTTCTTATATGTTTGACAGTGAAAAACAGCCTGGGGTCAAATTGACCCCAAAGAACACCGACATTAAATATTGAATGGGGTCAAATTGACCCTAAAGGTAACAGGAGGGTTAAAAAAACATATATGGCGAAAGTCATTGTGCCATGTTGACATGATGTTTGGGGAAGTTTAAGATCGTGAACATATATAATGAGTCTCTTGCTGAAGCTACAACCACGCAGAGCCAGGGATGTGATTGGTTGTCCACTTATTCAGACGAGAGTACGAGACAATCCAATCACATCCCTCGATCGACAGGTGAAATAAAAACAGACATGTTTGACATTTTGAAGTAAAAACATCTGTGATTAATAAAAATGACCTGCAATAAACTCAAAAGCATTTCACCTCTTCCCTTTTTATTGATGTTCTTGGTACACTTAATTGGTTTAATGTCTTTTTTTACAGCAGGACTATGGAAAACAACTGATATTATCTGCATGAGACTTGTTGGAAGAGTTCAACAATAAGACAACGTTTTCAATTTTGCTCGTGCCACTGGAGTTTAATACTAAACCCTTTTGGTTTCAACTCACCGATGTTTGTATGTTAGATTCAATAATTCACCACAGTCGCAGTTGGCGTACGAAAAAGAGAAACGATGTAGCGCTCCGGGAGGAAAAACCTGATCCGTCTCCTCACAAGGGGCAAGTGTGAATGTGACAAAGCTTCCCATCGGACACCCAACCCAACAAACAGCCATCTGTCATCATTATAAGTGGCGCCTGATGTGCTGCACTTAAGAGGCAGCTTGAATCTTTTATGCTCGACTGCCAATTAAGGCGGGCCAATTATCGTCTGAATTATTGAGTCAAATTTAGAAACCCAATCACTTATTCACAACGGCATGCAATAGCTGTGTTTCATAGTCAAAGGGGGCTCTGATGGAGGAGCTGTGGAGGATGATCCAACGCGTCCTCGCCGTGTTACTAATTCATACATTTTGATGAGCTAATCGTGTCTCCGTGTCAGCTCTCTGCCAACGTCTTCCCCCTTCAGCGACAGCAGCTCTTTGGTTATTCATATTCCCGGCCTCGGACAATAGGAACCTCTTCAAACTCCATAACAGATAATCCTCGTCCCGTAAAAGTCACCTGTCTCAGGTGTATGGAGGGAGAATGTCAGCTGAAACACTATCGCCGCCATGGACCCTGCAGAAAATATGTTCCTCCTTTTTGTTCGTCTGACGGGACTTAACACCACTTACAGGCTTTCTGACGGGACCGGGAGTTATGTTTTCCACCATTATGTTCAGGGGTGTGGAAATTAAATCATGCAACAGGGGGATTTCATGACACTTAATATTCATTTTAACAGGAGTCATTAATATCTGTGGTATCGGGTGACTAATCCCAAAACTGGCACAAAGAAGCAGGGTGGGGGTGGGGGGGAGGGGGGTGTCGATCTCATCGTCTGCCTTCCTTCACCAGGACACATTCACAAGAGAGACATCTGAAAGGAATTAATCCCCACTGGGAGGAATGTGAATGAAACTAATTAAATTTTTGCGGGTATAGAAATGTAAAACCTTTTTGTTTTGTTTATAGAGCTTCTGTTTGCTTTGGCAGATGAGCGCCGACTTACCGTCACTGTGAAGTCTGCGTTGATGGTGAAAGTGTTTCCCAGTACTACCACGATGACGCATCCCTACTGGACACGTGAAATCATGAGAAAATGAAAAGAAAGTATCACAGATGAAGTGTCACATATAATACATCGCATATGGAAATCACACGTTGAAGGACGAGGAAGATACGGTTGAAAAAAGGAAATTTTAAACAACTTTAAATAAAAATGCACCAAGAATTGGCTTTTCTTTGAGAAAAAACTAACAAATATCTACCAACAATGTTAGATATGCAGGACGGAAATTCACTTTTAATTGTACTTTTTCTGCATTGAATGCTTCTTTTAGAGGCCAGAAGAGAACGCAGCTGGAATCGAACCGACGACACATTGCTAATCAGATCAGCAGTAATATAATATTTCAGTGATTTGACATAATCAAATAACACTACAGTGAAGACAACATGCAGCTACAAGTAAGACATCTCCAATGAAAGCTGGGAACTACATGAGCAAAGACAACAAAGAACTACAACCGTAGGTCTATAAGTCAAACTGCAAAGTCATATATTTCCTGTTGCAAAAGTTGACTGGGTGATGGTATCTTTTTTTTGCCACACTATATTTTTAGCAGGCGGCACAATATCTGGACTCCACTATGCTCTGTAAAATATGCACGCGCTCTCACACAGTTGCAGCAGCATTTTGTGACTCCACCAAGCACCACAGCGTCTGCACTCGATCCAACACCAGCAACCCACCAGCTGTGAAAAGTGTTACCCGTCCGAGCTCGGCCGCCGCTGACTGACAGCCGGTTTAATATTTGATGAGGGACTCGCGAGGAACCAAAGGTCGGTCTCTCAGAGTGTGTGATGCAGGAAACACCCAAACCGCTGCTATTGTCCCCCCCGTTCTCTATTCACAGAGCGGAGGATATGGTTCTGCACTCAGAGGGAGAAACACAATGAAGTCAGAGTAACAAAGGTTCTCCTCCAAAACCACATTTTGATCTCAACTTGAGATAGTAGATTTTATATACACTACCGTTCAAAAGTTTGGGGTCACTTTTTTCCAATGAAAATGACATTAAATTAATCAGAAATACACTCTATACATAGTTAATGCGGTAAATGACTATTCTCTGTTTTTTAATGAAGTCTCTACAGAGGTGTGGGGCCATCTCCAGTTTTCTAGCGGTACATTGTGTTATTGCCTTAGAAGACTATGGTTAGAACACCCTTGAAACACCCTTTTTTCTTTTTTATAACTTTTTATTTTGCATTTTCCACAAACAGATTATTCCTGAAACCCTTTTTATGTGAGCACAGCTGAAAACAGTTTTGCTGGTGAGAGAAGCTCTAAAACTGGTCTTCCTTTGAGCCACAAGTTTGAAGAACAACATTAATATTTCAAATGAAAATTATTATTTCTAACCTTGTCAATGTCTTGACTAGATTTTGTATTAATCTTGTTAATAAATAAAAGTGTGAGTTTTCATGGAAAACACAAAATTTTCTCGGTGACCCCAAACTTTTGAACGGTAGTTTTTATATTAAGTTTGTATAGATTGTGCACTTTATATAACTTTAAATAACAATCTTGAGCTGAGTAAAACTACAATCACACTGTGTTGTCCATCGGTAACCCTACACTTTTTGTTTATTTGTTTTTTTTGTCTCGTCTTCAGCCAGAACTCATTTAATTCCAGATTTGTTACACCACCTCCACGGTGTTGTCTCAGCTCCCTTTTAACCACCACCACCCACCTCGGGGACCCCTGACCTCTGACACGGCGCTAACAATATCACCATCACTCTCCGCCGCTGCGTGCACAGCCCACAGCTCAATGTAGCAACTTCAAGCTCTTCTTTAGAGGTTGTTGAAAGGCAATTTGGGAAAAGTAGGACTGAAATAGAAATAAATTACGCGAGTTTAGGAGAAAACAGATAAGTTAAGTAAGTTATCGTGCATGAAATACAATAGTTTGTAGATATAAATATAATGTTAAATTAATACAAAATTGTGAAATTTGTTTAGTGTTTCTAGATTTAATGGATGAATTAGGAATCGGATTAAATAATCCGTTTAATTGTGAATACAGGATACGATGACAATAAAATGTGTTGTTTCCTTTATTTAATTGTACAGCTGATGAACATTGCCCATTGTAGTTCTGATGCTTTCTTGTACAAAGACGTGGAGCACTGTGTGGAGGAGTAGCATTACGGACCAGAGTAACGATGGAGTCTTCCTCCGAGGTAAATCTGAGCTCACGCGTCGTGATGGTGACGTACCTGAGCTCAAAGACTGAGGTGAAATATACTGTATCACATGTCCTGCAGGTGTCTGTCTGCGGCTCAGCGGGAATCCGTGGGATTTACCGCCAGACTTAGAGGTGCACTCTCTTCATACCACCTCTGGCAGCGTGCCTGAAGGAATCAACAGCTCAAGCTTTTTTTAATCACTGTCAGGACGTCCGTGAGGGAAGTTTGGCAGGTTGGAAAGAAACATTGAAACCGATCCTCCTCTCTTTGCCCTTTTTCGCTCAGCTCTTAATCCATAAACCATCCCCGAACAGGCCCGTCTGGCATCTGGTGGCCCTCTCGTCGACTCGCAGACGGGCTGCGAGCGCTCTCCTTTCTGTGATTTCACTCAGCCGTCCACGCTGCAGAGCCTTTCAGTCCGTTTCCCTTCATCTCCTTATCTCCGTTTCATCGTCGGTCACACACAGCAGCCAATTAGTTGGTTTATTGACCCGGATATGTTTCGTCAGTCAGCAAAGAATTATGCTGCAACTATTTGATGAATGATTAACTGTCATTTTTCAGACAAACTTGGAACATATTTACTGATTCCAGCTTCTCAAATGTGTTTATTTTTATTTTCTACATTTTTATTTTCCCCCTCATATATGATAGTCTTTAAGTTTTGCACCATTTGTTAAAAAACACAACATTTAAGAGTTTATAATGGACATATTTCAATATCTTCTAACGTTTGATAGACCAAACCATTAATTTATTATTTGAGAAGCAGAATAAACCTAAATAAAAATAATAATTATTTGTTTGCAGCCTGAAGCTGAAGTAAAATCCTGAACTTTCTACAGGTTATGATTCTCTAGAGCTCAACATGTCAAAGTTGTTTTACGGCAGACATTTTCTTTGTGACAAGAACAGTGATGCTGCAATACATTTAAGGTTTAGCGATTATTCATACCGAAATGTAAAGAAAAGTCAAAGTAGTTTTGTCACAGTGCCCCATTATTAAGTTAGTTCCATTAGGGAGTACTGACAAGCTTATTTCAACTAAAACAATCTACAAACAATCTTATGTATAACATGTTATGAGTCAACTGGTATTTTAGACCAACAGTGCATAGAAACATTTTCCATGTTAATCAAGTAAACAAGTATTTTCATAAAACACCACAGAGATGTTTCTATGATTTATGCTTAAATGTGTGCTTTAAATTATTAAAATGTAGATCTATATTCTAAATGCAACATCTATATGTAACACATTTCTTCTTTGTAATCTGTGTTGAATAGAAAGTAAATTGATACTGAATACACACCTTCTATGAACAATAAACAAACACAACTGTAGATATATTATGAAGTAGTTTCTGAGGATGTTTTGTGTCATTCTCAATACATAAAGCTGTCAAACCATCAAATGAACTTCACCTGACAAAAACTATGAGAGCAGAACGTTTTTAATTAAATGAACATAATTGATAAGCGGCGTGCAGGATACTAGATGTATTTGATGTGATGCGCCTCTCAATAAGAACATTGTCATAATTAAAAGTATATATGTAGAAATTTAAATGTCGACTAAGTGTCTCAGAGAATGTAGTTATAAAAGCCTTGGCTGACCCAGCACTGAGTGATACCAGGTATTCGTCTTGTTTCTGGAAGCAATGGAACAAATGTTTGTATGTTTTTAACCTCTAGTGACTTTTTGGCTGCAATGGCTGGACCGGTGTCCTCGTATTGTACTTTATATATTATTGTGTTGTATTTGTGTTTGTTGTTTTATGGACCATGAGTCTGGAATAAAGATATATATATATATATATATATATATATATATATATATATATATATACAAGTATATAACAAGGAAAACAACTCCAGCCCCCAGTGGGGTGAAAGGTGAGTTTATGAAAGCCGCCTGCATAAAACCATCAGTATTCACGAGCTCCTCCCCTGTAACGGGTCTTCAGGTGCCACTTGTTCTCCTCATGAGCCCCCCTCCCCTCCTCTTCTTCTCCAAGGAAACATGCTGGAGCCCCTCTGCTTTCTCCTCAGCGACCTCGCAAATCCACAACACAAACAGCGGCGGCCCTATCGGGCCCCAGCTGCCGACACGTCTGCTCAGCGCCGTATTTATTTAAACCTGCCGCTGGCCCTGGCCGTCCTGCGCGGGCCTCGCCGGGGGCCGCCTCCCCGGGGGCCTCGCTGGCTTGTTTGAGAATCCATTCACACCTGCGCATTAAATTACTGACACTAATGTTAGTAGTAATGCTTGGACCGGCTCCCACTTTTGGACCCATAAACTTGCAGGAGCTGGGAAATATTGGGCATGTTGGTGAGGAAAAAAAAAAAAAAAAGGGGACAGATCCAGACATGATACAGGAGGTGTTTTGTTAGATAAGCACGAGCCCGTCTGTGCGGTGTTTGTGTTTTCTAGACCCATGAATGTTTGTGTCTGGCTGTTTAACTCACTTTGGTGTGACTGAATAATATCAGATGATGTCAGACGTGCAGTGGGGTTAATATGTATATTTTCATTGTCAGTGGGTGAGGATGACGTGGATTTGAGGCGTTTGGATTCGGCTCTTTTTGGAGCCCGGCGCTCTGACAGTAAAACAGAAGACACTGTCGCCTCAGGGTGGGGGGGGTGGGGGTGGGGGTGGGGGGGGGTGACACATTGTTTGACTGTTACCTGGTTGCTAAGGACTCAATGGCTTTTGAACTTGAGAGGTGTGGAGGCATGAACACCTGCGCGGCCCCCACCCCTCTTAAAAAAAGCCCTGGATACCTTTCACCTTGTCTCACTCTGCGGCACTCAGCGAGGGGCCAGGAAGAAAAGGGATGAGCAGCGGAGAAAGGAAAGTATCCGAGAGACGTCTCCCGGGTTGTCAGTCTGGGGTCAGGGGTCAGAGGTCGGCACTGGGGGGGCATGTCAGGTGTTAAGTGGAGCAGACAAGCCAATGGAGGGCTTGTTAAATGCTTACCTGGCGACCTGCGGCCAGGTGGGAACACAAAGCAGCGGGCTTTAGTACCAGATCACCCAAACAGGATGGAGATCAGAGGAGACACACACACTTGATACGGTGGAAGACGTTATTTAGAAATAATAGTGAAACACCAGAGCTGAGATTATTAGTCGAGTGAAAGAAAATGGAGTGTCAAACATTTTAAACAATCACTTAAAAACTATTTTACATGAGCAGGTTGCAGATTCTCAGATGTTCTTCTCGTCCTCTTGTATCATAGGACACAAAATAGTTGTGGAGCAATGTACCTCAGTACATTTACTCAAGTACTGTTTATGTACACAGTCGTATACATATTAAGAATAATTGTACTTTTCCCTGAGTGTGTTTCATTTTCTACTGCTCCGCTGCACTTTACAGGGGAGCATTGGGGAACATACAGGGGTTTACGGTTACAGTTTTTAATTTCAGATGAAAAGTTTACATACATTTACATTTACATTTACATACAATGCGTTTATAAAATATAATTCATTTGAAAAAATGGTACCAGTTCAGGTTGCAACTGGTTTGGCTCGTGACCCCATACAGCATCTAGCCGTGCCCTTCTGGAGACGATGCCTTAAGGAAGCGGTTTCACCTTTTTACTGAAGGACAATAACTTTTGATACTTCAGGAGCATTGAGCCAATAATACTTCTTTACTTTTGGGATTTTCAATGCGGAACATTTTCGTACATGTATTAGTACTTCTACACTACCGTTCAAAAGTTTGAGGTCACTTAGAAAAAAGAAAAAAAAGCACTGTTTTTTCCAATGAAAATGACATTAAATTAATCAGAAATACACTCTATACATAGTTCATGTGGTAAATGACTATTCTCTGTTTTTTAATGAAATCTCTAGAGGTGTATAGAGGCCCATCTCCAGTTTTCTAGTGGTACATTGTGTTATTGCCTTAGAACACTAGCAGAGGGTTAGAACCCCCTTGAAACCTTTTTTTTTTTTTACAACTTTTTATTTAGCATTTTCCACAAACCGATTATTCCTTGACATTGAAACCCTTTTTATGTGAGCGCAGCTGAAAACAGTTATGCTGGTGAGAAAAGCTCTAGAACTGGCCTTCCTTTGAGCCACAAGTTTGAAGAACAAAATTAATATTTCAAATGAAAATCATTGTTTCTAACCTTGTCAATGTCTTGACTATATTTTGTATTCATTTAATAAATAAAAGTGTGAGTTCATGGAAAACACAACATTTACTCTGTGACCCAAAACTTGTGAACGGTCGTGTACATATTTATGAATAACGATCACAGCTCAAGACTACACAATGAGGAAAAACAAATGTTTGCGACATAATAATCTTAAACAACGGACCGTTGTTGCAGATTAAAATTCCCTCCTGTCTTCCTTATGTTATGTCTCTAAACTGAAAAAGTAGTGCATTGAGTCCACTTAAATAAAACCACACATCTGTGTAATGTACGCAGCTCTCGTGAGTTTAAATCAAAGAGGAATTGCATCTAAAGGTTAAACGTGGCTGAACTACTGCGCCAGTGACGCGTCAGTGACATGCGATCGCCTGAATCTAATTAGAACGCAGATTACCACAGCGTGTTACTGGTCATACAACGTCCTACACTGGGATCTCGATAAACGCTAATCTGTCTGTTGAAAAGGCTTATTTGCTTTTGTGCTGTGTGTTCGTGTGTGTGTGTGTGTGTGTGTGTGTGTGTGTCTGTAAGCTGGAGGACAAGAAGAGACAACGTTAATGATGACGTGTAACAGACGGCTGAGGGGCGAGGCTCCTCTTCAGGGAGGTGAGCATGATGTGGAGGTGGCATTCAGCGGTCTATTATTTATTGATGTCTATTCATGATGGCTATTGTCCTGTGGGCACAGCATGGAAACACACACACACACACACACACAAAGTGAGAAAGCAACACCTCAGTCTGACTCTGGAGCAAGGAGAATAACTACAGAGAAAAAATGTCAACCTGGTTTCAAAGTTGAATAAGAAGATGTTGTGTTTGTTAGAAATCAAAACATGAAATCCACAGAAAGTAGATCTATAAATTCACCTGAGTAAACATTATCACGCATCAACTGAGCAAACCAGTGGGTTCTGTCTCTTATTAAAAACATTCGGACAGCTACACCTGTCAAATAATGTGTGCAAACACTTGCATGTGGTTTATTATTTTTAAGTCTTTAGGTACACGACTGGAGAGTTTTCAATATGCGCACCTGTTCCTTTCATGCTCCTTTTTATATTATTTGTAAAACGACTTATGTGAATTGAAATCCAGCCTAAAACCCTTTTTAAATGTAGTTTGTTTTCAGGGACCAAGTCAAAGGACATTGTGTTTTATTTTGCCAACACGTTCAACGGTTGTTTACAATAAAAAATCAGCATCCCCATCTTTGTGAATCTTATAATGAACAGTTTTCATTGACGTTATTGTATAACAGATTTATTTCAAAACTTTTAATGTGTGGACCTCAACGAGATGAAAATAATGCTATAAAATAATGCTATAAAATAATGCTATAAAATAAAAGGAAACTTGAAAGGCTGCGGATGTAACGTGTGACCGAATCAAAAGCGTCAAACACACTTTGTGTGTGCAGACAAACGCCTCAACGTCGTTGTGCGAGACGTTTCTTGCCCAAAAACAAAATGAAACTCTCCGAGCGGCTGAGTGGCGGCGATGCAACCGCTTTCCTTCACTGTGGGGGGGGGGGGGGGGGGGGGGAGTCGACAGGAAGTCAGTGGCGGTATCAAACAGATTGCATTTAAAGGTGTTTTGAGAACATGTGAGCGACCGCAACTACACTGGGTCATTGGCAATGCAGCCGCAACTGGACATTCAAATGATTCTGCAGCGGGATGATGAATTAGCTGTGGACAGACACAGAGGTACACACTCGCACACGGCTGCACACTTACGATTGCATGACCCTCTTTTTTTTCCTTCTTTCTTTTCCGTAAACCTTCATTTTTTTATTTTTTTCATTGGTGGTATGACAAAAAAAGCAATATGATGACATCACCAGGTTGTGATGGACACATTTAAAAAAAAAAATCAGTATTTAAAAAAAATCCTGATTATTCTTAAAAAAATATTTGATCATCAAATCTCCACACACAACGTAGTTCCCATATGATCCACACAGGGTAGAAGAAGGAGGCAACAAACACTGAGCAGTAGTTTTCTTATGCAGCTGATTATAAATCTGCTCTTTATTGAGGGCCTCAGGTGATCTGCACGTCATCTGGTTCAGTTTTGATCCCTTTTCATAAACGTTACCAACCATCTGATCCACCCTCTCCGCTAAGTGAGCGGCCATTGTTCGTGTGATTGTGGCCTGCGCTCCTTAAGTTCTTCAAACCAGGAAATGTTTAAACGGGGCTAATTAGCCGTTATTCCCTGCCGTGCGCGGCTCTGGCGGTTCACGTCTGTGGCTGATCTGACAGGAGTCGTGCCCTCTGGGGTCCTGCGTATCAATTATGGGGCCTTTCACAGTTTGCCGTTTTGGTAACATTAGACCGGCCCGATCCCAGGTCGGCCCTTCAGTGCTTTTGTGACTTTGGCTTTGAAATCAGTCCGCTCCGTCTCGAGGAAGGATTTTCTTTTTTTTCTCCTCGTCAGTGCAGACGACAGCAGAACTTATGTTTCACGAGAACGTAAAGGATGATGGGAAAAAATAAGCGTATAAATAGTCAAAGGGTTTACCAACTAACACCGGTGTTCAATGCCAAACCTGACACCAACCCCCCCCCCCCCACACACACACACACACATACCCCTCCCTCCTCCCTCCCTCCTCCTCCTTCCCACACACACACACACACACAATTCCCTACAGACAGTGCTATACTCCCTCTGCTGCCTCTCTTCTGTAAACACAGCTCCTCCGGCCTCATTAAACAAACAGAAGTCTGCATCAGAAGGTGAATCAATCAAAGCGGTGACACTTATTACATTCAGGCGAACACGGATGCTCTTTTTGAAATAATCTAGCAGGTTTAACTAAGAGTGGACGCTTGGACTAACAGCTGACGTTAGAGTAGATCATTCGGGCATATAATGGACACTCAATTCTAAATATGCGCCAAATTTCTAAAATAAAAGTCATATCATTGCTTCTTCTCTCCTATGAATCTCAGTTTTTAATCAAACTATTCTGTATATGACTCATAACGTAGTGTAAAATATACATTTTTGTTTTTGTTTAAATCAGTTAATTTATATTGAAGATCACATTTGTTTAGTGTTGAGCTATTTACAGTTTATTCTTTCTTTTTTTGATCATCTTGCTGTCTTAACGATTTAAATAATGTGTTTTTTTACCTTTGTCAGTATTTAGTAGTATTAGTACTTGTACTATTGTATTTATTTGATGTATATTGGTATAGAGACAAGTATATATCATGAAACAACACTGTACCTCATCATTTATAACATGAGTTAGTTTGCAAGACGGGACTTTAAAATACACAAAACTCGACAGTAAGTCATAAGAAACAAGAAACAATCAGTAATTAAAATAAAATTCAATAGCGAGCACCAAATTATCTTTGACTACATGAATGAACTGTTTCAACTTCAGTTTGATCTTGATCCAGTACTATTACCACTGTTTAGCATCACCAGTACAGTAGTTTATAGTAGCAGCACCAACATTAAAATGCTACTTGTAGTTTCATGACTCTGATCGTGGAAATTCTCCATGATGAGTACTGTTAAATTCTATTTAGTTCTTAATACTAAGAACTTATAGGATCTGAATACATCTCTAACCAAACAATGTAAGTGTTGTGAACAACTTAAAATATATCACTGGTTTAAAGCTGCATGCTCCACATGCACCTTTTGAAAGAACTTTAGTGGCCACTGAGCTTCTGTTTAGAAAGTTGAGGAAAGTAAACTTCCTGCATTTCCTTGAGAGTGAAATAAAACCTACAACAAAGCACAATTTCTTTTTGCAAGAAAAAAGGTTTTCCAATTTTAATTTGTCCTTGTGAGAAAAAGTGCGCCTCAAATTATCTGAAATGTAAGATAAACAAGAGTCAGACATGTGTCACCTTTTTACCAATTATCATTAATAAGGGCTGTATTTTGAGGGAGAGGCTCAAACAAAAACACTCCGCGCTGCTCCTCAGTGATGAAATTAAGTTGTCATTGGAGCGTCTGCCTAAATCCTGCACGCTTACGGGAAAAAAAGACCATTCTGAGTTCAGAGTGCCATGTAACATTCAATTACAATTTAACAGACGGGTCTCTATTAGTTGGTGTCCGTTTCAGGGTTGGAGGCACGAGGTCACGACCCGCTCCTTCGTAAGTCTCAGGCAGGTGCTTATGTTGGACCAGATTTTAAAGTAAAGAGTCGGACCAAACAGAAAGATTAAGTCCAATACAAAACACACCTGGTGACACAGTCTCCACATCATCCTTTCCTGGGGTTTGTCCGTCACACACACGCCCCCGGACACACACACGCGCCCCCAGACACACGCACACACACACACACACACACACACAAGTGGAAATTCAAGCTGACAGTCAACATCTCAAATAAATATATTTCTCCGTCTTTTTGTTTTAAGATATTAAAGTAATTTCTATAATTGTTTGAAACAAGTCCACTTTTCCTAATTCCCATCTGTGTCCTTGACAACGGGGTCACGGCAGAGTCCTCCACTGGCAGCTGCGCCAGATGCTGAACAGAGAAAAGAGAGGGAAGAGAAGGAAGAGAAAAAAAGAATAGAGAGGGGACTCCTGTCAGGTTATTTCCCTGCATGCCTTTCCAGTCAGCTCTACCTGTCCTCTTCCCCAGAATGACAAGCTGATACCCTCAAGGCAATAAAAGTGAGCAGCGGCTGTAAAAAAAAAAATCCCTACCTGTGAAAGAATTGTTTGAACTCCTAATTGTGAAGAGCCCTCGGCAAATCCGGGGGAGTTAGGGAGGAGGCCTTGTCCAAACAGAGAAGAAGAAGACAAGGATCCTCGCTGGCTTTGCGAGAACACGAGTCAAGACAAATAACAGCGAGAAAGACATCGATGAAAGGTGGACAGAGGGAGTTCTGCCGGTTGCCCTTGGACACAAGCGCATATGTATGTATGTTGTGAGGAGAGAAAATACTTTCAGAAAAGTGGGAAGGCCGGGTGTGAACAGCTGCATTTGCAAAGGGAATGGTCTCTTCAGGTCCGTCTCCTTTTAGGGAACAAACTGCTCAAAGTCAGACGCCGCTCTAGACTGTTTGCTCTGTTTGACTGTTTTATTGTATGTTTTTAGGGTCTCCGTGGAAAGAAGTGGATTATTATCCTGGCTGAATAAAGTCACAGAAGACTTGACCAGCTCATGAGGCCACACAATGACCTGCAGGTGAATCAACAAACAGTGGATCATTATATCCTAGATCCCCCATACTTAAAATAAAATTCAGTTTATGAACTTACACTTGTGTTTTATTGAATATTTATTAAATAACTATTTTTAAGGATTTTTTAATGAATACTAATTTTAAATAGATTTAAAAAAAAATCTCACGTACCCCCTGGAGTGCCTTCACGTACCCCCAGGGGTACGCGGACCCCCATTTGAGAACCACTGACCTAGATGAAGTAATACATGACAAACTGAAATACACATAAAGTCATTTTACACTACAGTATTATTAGTTGCCATCCACGAGTGAAGAATCTGAATATTTCTTCTAACATGAGAAACAAGTGTCGTGCCTCATCGTCACATTGATTTGGCTTAACTTTGATCGGACTGGTAACATTTCAAAATTTGCGGAAATAAATCTAAAGTGATTATTATGTTATAAAGCATGAGTTCTGCAGTTCTGAGGAAATCACTGCTCTATATGACTTTAATGGCTTTGAATCACTATTGAAGATTAGACTTTTGTGAAATGAATAAGAGACACATCAAGTAGTTCCACTTCGAGAGCCTGGAATATCTTGGAGACTAACCATCTGAGAGTCTCACTCTTTCACACACAAACTTCAGAGCTAGACGGAATAGTTCATTTGATTTCAGTCACAACGCAGTGAGGGATTCATTTAAGTCAGAAGATAAACCGTTTTGACTTCTGAGTTTAATATGTATATTCGTATTAGCAAGCGTATCTGTATACGTTAATAGCTTCACATGTTTTCACTTATCAACTGATTCATCTGGAGCAACGTCTTCTGAAAACCAGACAGCATCCAGACCTCGATCTCCTGCAGGAGGATAGACGACGACATGACAATACTACTGCAGTCACAATACTGCAGCCCAGATCCTCAGTACACATCCTCCTCCGTGATGCATTCAAGATGCTCAATGCTGAATTAATCAATTATACTTGGACTACATTCTGCTCGATAATACAGTCAACTGTCAAATCAGACATCATTATGTCAGGCTGTGTGCAGTTTTAAATAGCTTTAGATTATTCCGGTTGTGGAAAAAGAGGCGGGGAGCGGGGGACTATATGTAATCGTTTCAGCGAAATTATTTAGTTTTTGGTGAATTAAGAAAAAAAACGTGGCACGGGAAGTAAATACAGGACGGGAAAAAGTCGCCACCTCATAGTGTTCGCCGTTACTTTATGACGCCGGAGTGATGTTTGAGCGTACGTTTGAAAGCCGTCATTGTGGAGGACCCTTCGTTCGTTTTCAGAGGCCCACATGTGACTAGCTGGACGGTTGTGACTGCACACTAAAGAGGCCCGGTGTTCGGGAAGCAGGCACCTTCAGTGGGAGCACTTGGGGACTTTACAAGAAACGGGATGATAATGATGTAAGTAGGTGTCAGAAAATATTCCATAAATAAACAGTGTGTGTCTAACTGGAAACATTCTCCACACACACTCAGACTCGTTAAAACACGGCTCTTAAAACAACAGCCGGGCTGTTTGGGCCGTCCCACAGGAGAAGCAAACCAGAATAAGCTCGGCCTCTCTCCTGCGACAAAGCACTTGAAAGGTAACATAATCGGGGCGAGTTCTCAGAGATAGAGCAGACTTCCATCGCGAGACGTTTTTCAGCCACTCTCAGCCGCCCGGCCGCCCGGCGCTACACGAGTTAAATCTGGTTCTTATCTCGCAGAAAGTCAAATGTAACCAAACAAGTGCGGTGAAAAAAAGAAATCGGGCAAGCGGTCTGCACGTGTTCGGTCCCAATAGAAGCATGAAAAATAAGCAGGCGGCGGCCTGACGGCATCCTGAGCTCCACTGGGGACTCCAGGAAAGGTCCAACTCCTCCTGCCGGGCCTGCCATGTCAAACTGAGGAAGACGGCGAGCTTTGAGAAATCCTTTTCTCTTTTTTTTTTACTTGGTCTGAATTCAACAACCTTTATGACAATAAACATATGTAATTTTCCTTCGTTGAGCAACGGAGGAAAATTAGCTGTGTGTAGCCCATTTCCCACTGTCTACATTTTCAATGTATTTGGTTGAATTATTTTGCTTTACTTTTGTAATCTTAAAGAATACATACCCTGATTTTGATTTCCATGAATAGGAAGGCACAGATTCTTTAATGAATTGTTCTGGAATGAATGGTTCTGGAATGAATGGTTCTGGAATGAATGGTTCTGGAATGAATGGTTCTGGAATTAATTCTGGATTACCTGAATCGTTTCGTCCGTAAAATGTCAGGTAACAGAAAATGAACGAGGCATTATCCACTAAGAGACCGACTGGCAACGCAACAACAGTTTCAGCTCCAAGATAAATTTTATAATATATTATAGCCTGGTGGAGCCTTTGTAGTCCCTTTCTGAGCATGAGAATGTAATGTATAAAACATCCCATAAAAAGACCCAAAACAACAATAAATGTATCTGCCTACGCTTTTTTGATAGATCTTATTTCTCTGTTATAGACTTCGACTTTTTCCCAGAAACCATAAAATATACATTATATCTAGTTATTTTATTAACAAAAACACATTGTTACATCATTCTGCTGCCGTAAATACTCACTAGAGCACCAAACATGAATATAATGTAAAGTATTAATCCATTGCATTTCATGGGTTAATCAATTTAGTGTTTTGTTGGAACAAGTAGGAAAATCCAGTTAAAATGTTCCTAAATCCTCAGAGGGCATCTTTAAACCTCGTTGTTTGTCTGACAAACAGTAAAATTAATATAATTATAAAAACCTTTAACTAACTAACTGTTTCAGCTCGATAAATACACCATACACGTAAAAAAAAAAGCGTTATTCAGATGGACTTTTTTCTATGACACACACACACACGCACACACATGCACAATCAGCCAACGTCTCCTCGGCAGCTGGCACAAGTCTCCTCCATTCATCACTACATCTCTTCTACTTGTAGACCTTTCCCTATTATTAGTGTTAATACAAGGCCAGAGGACATGGAGGCAAACAGGCCTGGCAGCGCTTATAAAACCCAAATGTCAGACTATGACATGCTGCCAGCTGCCGGCGGCTTTGATATGCGGAGGCTGGATGATGCTTATTTGATCGTTTCATTAGAAAATTTGGTCTAGGTGTCAAAGAGGTTCCCTATGTCTGTGCTGCAGCTATTAGGCTCAATTATAGCTGCCAGAAAGAGGGAGAACTGAGCTGGCTCTGTGCACCGCATTCAGAGTGGCCTTAAAGAGCCACTGAGAGTCACAGAAATTGCTATTCATAACACTTAATGGCTTATGAATTAAGTTTTCCCTGTAATTATTCTTAATCATACCTGCACACTCAACACAAAAAAACTACTTGGCTTTGGGACATAAGCAGGTTTATTTTACTGCGGTCTTTCTCGCTGCTCCATTTTGATTAAACAATTATTTAAACTTTGGTAAAATCAAAACATTAGAATCACCAATACAGTTTAATACCTATTGGAACTGAAATTATTAGTTGAATAATTGATGAGTTCAGTGGATCCCACAGGGTTAAAAGGGACGCAAGATCATTCACTGTTAGAGACGATAGGGAGATACAATTTATTAATACAAACCTTTTCATGTTTTCTAAATGTCCACAATGTTATAATTAAGTTATTACAATGCACAAAACGGTTAGCGTCAGTTAAAATAGGTAGACGATAGGTGGCTTTATTAGATGGCTGTCAATGGTGACATGAGTAAATTACACCGTGCGTGCAGCCGCCACCATTTACCGGCCCGTTGCTACTTCCGGTGGCTCGCTGGCTCCGACTACATCGTGAGGAATCTTAAAGATATCATGTTACGTTTGTCAGTTTCTGTTAGAAGCACACGTCATTCATGGTCGGCCCCTCCTCCTCGGCTCAATGAGGGAGAGAGAGAAAGAGAGAGAGAGAGAGAGAGGGTGGACACACCTCCACACAATCCTGCAGGAAGGTCAAATATGGCCGCTGTGAAAATGACCGAGCTAAAGGATGTCATGCTTGTGCCTCAGCATCAGAAAAGAGAAAATAGACAGAGACTCAGTAGCTGCAGGCACCACCACACCTCTTGTGGGTCATGAGAGATGGCTGATATTAT
Source organism: Liparis tanakae (assembly GCA_036178185.1). Lineage (NCBI taxonomy): Eukaryota > Metazoa > Chordata > Actinopteri > Perciformes > Liparidae > Liparis > Liparis tanakae. The sequence goes on along the minus strand of CM070095.1, from coordinate 4,788,847 downwards.
TTTTGTATCGGTCTATACACTCATGCACAACTTTAACCACCGCTGGTTTGAGAAGGGCAGACGGAGACGAGACGCTGAACACTGATCTGAGGTCTGTGTTTGTTGACAAAATAAGTCTGTCTCCACCTGCTGGGTATGCTAATGCTAGCTAGTGTCTGTCTGTTATGTAACATGGTCATCAGGAGCAAATGAGTGAAACCTTTCTGTTACAACTGGGCGGTTGTTATTAAACGGGCTGCTCTATTTAGTCGTATAATCAGTGCTGATAGTCCGTAGCTCTTTAGAATATACATTTATTTCAAACGTGCATCCCATTGAAAGCAGCTGGCCCTTTGCTCTCTTCAGTAATAGATGAGCAGGTGTCATAAGGCCACTGGCAAATTAACTGGTACAGGATTTCTGGAGCTGGCATATCAGGAAGTCAGGTGGTCGTAGGGCTCTACTCTGTCTACGGCTTAACTCTTCAGGTTCAAAATGGTCAAAAAGACTGTGTTGTCTAATTATGTTGAATTTAGAACAATAATACAAGAGCAGAAAAAAAGAACAATTTCTGCGAAGTAATCTTTTTACCCCAAAATGTTTTTTCTCTTTTCCAGAAATGTGTTTTTCTCTTTTACTCTTCAGAAATAGTGCACATTTCCCCTATAGTTAAAAACTAAATAATAATTGTAATACAAATAATCTGAATCATCACAATTAGACAGTGCTTTGTTTTAAGGGGCCATCGGTCAAACAAAAGAAAGAAACCCCTGGATTGGATAATAAACAGAAAATTACTAAAATTTGAGAAGCAGTTCACCAAAACACACCGATTTATCCGTCTCCAATGTTTTTAATGGATTTGTTTTTCTTTGTCTTATAGCAGCATTATGTTTCTTTGGGCTTTAGACTGCTGCGTGATCGGATAAAAAAAAGTTATTTGATTGCAAAACTTTGGACTTCAGGAAATAATGATTAAAAACAGTTAAAAAATGTCCTATCACTAGATAGACAAAGTGATTATGGGAGAAAACAAGGGTCAGATTAATCAATAATGACAATTAGTTGTAGCCTGGATTATGATAAATTCTTAGCAAACGTAAATAATACAGACTGTAACTCTCATGCTGATATATTGCATCTACTAGAAATAAATCCTCTGCTGAGTTTACTCTATAATTGTTGCACCACGGAGGAATAAAAACAGTCGGGACCATATTACCATTTCAAAAGTCGATTTTCTAAATTGCTTGTATGACGTATGCGCACATACATGCAACTCTTTCTTTAACATTTCTTTTGGAACCACTTAAAGATTAGATGTAATAGACGTGCCGGGAAATGTGCCGCTGAAGGAATGTCAACCACATGTTCGAAAATAAATAGACCTGTGAGAATTGAAACTAGCACTCATAAGGTTAATCAAATCTAATTTCTTCATGGTTTCTCCGCTTTCCCTGTCATTTTATTATCCTAGATTTATTTCTGGGCAACAGTAATCCAGGCATAACTGGGCCCTGCCACACTAAATTAACTGCACACAGACGTAGAACAGAGTGTGCATTTCTCACCTTTTTGCATAACACTTCTGCATACCAGCAACGCGCGGGGGAAGTTAACTAATTAGAAAATGAAGGGGCGGCATGTTCGGATTGGCCTCAAATTACGCAAAATACTTTCCTCCTCACGACTCTGTGGTCGGCGAGACGGCGGGCAGAGAACCCTCTCTCCATCCGGAGCGATGGCCTCCGCTGTGATTAACTGACTGGTCAGTACAAAAAGAGAGGAAAGGTTAAGAGGGGGAGAAGGAGTGAGGTCTGAGCCTTTTTCTCTCTCTTTTTTTTTCTCTCTCTCGCTCCGGGTGGCGTCTCCGGCGTGGCACAGGCCCAGGCGGAAGGAGTGTTAAACCTCTCAGGCTGCGGGGAGAAGAAATGACAGGATTCCCTCAATCTCCCCTCTGTTCTTCTAATGGACTCCTCCGTTGACATGGCAGGGTTAGAAGCTTCATAAGTTCATATTCCCCACATGAACCCCTCCTCCTCCTCCATTTAGCAGTGTTGCCTTTCCTCAATGGCTGCATCTCTTTTACCCAAAGAATCAACGTCCTATCAGTGAAATCAAAGGCGATTACACAGCTCACTAGTCATGTAGGATCTCTGCGGCTGCGGTAAGTATGCAACGCAGGCCGCAGCCCCAAAGTCTCTGTTTATTCAGTGAAAGTGCTCTGTAATTTATTTAAAATAATCTATTTTAACAAATAAAGAGGTCATTGACTGAACACATTGCTGCAGGCGCACATTTGAGAGTCGGACTGGCTGACAGGCTGCCGAGCTGGCCGGACCCAGAGGACGCAGAGGCAGGCCTCGGGCTCCGAACAAAGCAATTCAACGAAATCTGAAGAGAAACATCAGATGTTTAGTGAGGGAGTACTTGCCCTCCGCTGATCTCTGAGCTCTGATCAGCACGGTGAAGCCTTTTTTTTTTTTCTTCTTTCTTTTTTATTATTGAAATGTTTGGTTCGGATCCAGAGGGCTTGTTTGAAGAAGGGGTGGGCTCGGCCCTAGTGGATGTTTGGGGGCTGGAGTAAATATGACGGATGGGATTACAAGGAAACCCTCTCTGCGATTTCGAAGGGCTTGAAATAGAGCTGGTTTTTCCTGCATACCAGAACATCTCCCCACTTGCTCTCTGTGGTGGATTCAGCAGCTCAGGTGCACTGTATCCACGTTATGTCTGCCTGTCTGATGGGATCTGACTGCACCACAGAGCTGGACGCATCAAAGGAAGTCAAAGAGAGGAGGCCAGTCCCACTGTAAGAGGCCCAGTTATATAAATGGAGCCAAAGTACTTTGCTTTATTTGGACTTGTTTGGCCTTATTTGTTTGTTCACCACACAGCTTCATACTTGGCAAGATGCAGAGCACCGTTTTTCCTCCCACTTTAAATACCTACAGTAAGCAACTTGTTGATGCTAGGTTATAAAACAACTTATTTCCATCATTAAATCTTTAACATTATGGTTTTAGCCAACAATAGTTTCATCAAAGACTCCATTAAACTGAATGTATGACATTTTCTTCTATGCTAGAATGTTATTGCAGTATGCTGGTTTGTTTACCCGCCTATGAATCACATACATTCAGGAGACGTGTGAAGTTCAAGGGCGGCCGAAGTGGCTAATTTTTGAGCATATATATATACACATGCATATATACACATGTATATATATATACACAAACATATATATATATATATACAGTATATATGTATATATATATACACACATATATATATATATATATATATACATGTATATATATATACATACAAACATATATATATATAAATGAGTATATATATTAATATATACATGTATATATATACATACAAACATATATATATGGATATATATATATATATATATATATACAAACATATATATATACACTATATATGAATATATATATATATATATATATATATATATATATACAGTATATATGAATATATATATATATATATATATACATACACACACATACATACATATATATACATATAGAAACATATATATATATATGAGTATATATATTAATATATACATATATATACATCTATATATGTATTTATATATATATATATATATATATATATATATATATATATATATATATATATATATATTTATATATAAATACAGTGCACTGAGAGGGGAACGAAGACGACTGACATTTCACCAAACCTTTCTACTGAAAACATCAGCGGGGCATGACTGGCATCTGTTGCAATAAGTGGTTGGTCTCTTCTGTTCAGGCCAAAGAAAACCAGGTTTAGTGTAACCGCTGTTTCCTCATGCAGCCGAAGAGAAGCTGGAGAAAGGGTTCGAGAGTTTTGAAAGATGTTGTCATTCCAGTATGCAGCTTTATCTTTATGGACCACATATCTTTGTCTGAGAAAATCTGAAGGTATTAGTCTCCATCCGCTGTCAGTCATTTCTGCTATCTGCGAGTTGGTCCTCTCCTCATGACAGATACGGTCTGTGTTACCTTGTGAACAGTGACAGGCTCCATCTCTATTGGCTGACGTTGTGGTCTGGGTGAGTCAGGGTTAGGCTTATGGATTACTTTACTAATGATTTTGGCTCGAGAGTGAGCTTGTTTTAAAAGGCAGACATTCGTCCGGTCAGTTTGAGTTTCATACAATGTTATGGGTTGTCCAAGTTGTGTGTAGAGCACTTCTTCAACGGCCAAAATCGACACTTGATCGTTTAATGTTCTTGTTTAACAAACCCGGGTTTAATCTGCAGAGCAAAGAAACAAGAAATCCAAATGGCACGGCTAATTCGTTTCAACTTAAAGCACGGTAGATTTCTTTTCACAAACAAAAACCTGCAGGCTGACTGTAGGCGCTTTCAGCGTAACACAATATACTGATTCACATTTGAGATGTTTGCATGTACTGTACCACCAGTGGAAGATGTCCTCTGTGATTGAGGCCACCCAGACTGCAGTGTTGTGAGGGAGCGTGCCCCTTACCTCCCATTGGGGGCAACAAGGTCCTATGTCCACATTTCAAGCAGGGCTGTCACTCACAGTAGGGGAGAAAGGGTTCTGTCTTGGGGTCAACACTTATGTTCTCCAGCTAAGAAAGCAAGGCTGCCTCTCAGAGGATAGGCAGCAGTTCAACACAGCGTGCTTTGTGCTGCATCCATACAGGCAGCGGTGGAGGAGTTAAGAGATGAGCAGAGGGGAAGTGAAACTGACAGAGGACAGAGTGAAAAGGAGTCTGGAGCTTTGTAATAAAGCCATAGTAACCTTTGTATGCAGGATGTGGGGCTACATTTGCATCGAGCGACATATTCTCAATGACTAGTTCATTCTACATGGACATGACGGCGTCTTCTTCCTCGGCATGCGCAAGAAAACCTGGACAACTGTTGTCTGCCTAGAGGATGACGGCACACACTTTATGACAAACTGATGTGATTGCAAGCTCTGCCATTCAGAACAACGATGAGGGATATTCATCATTGTTGTAAAATAAAGCTGTAAGCGACTGTTGCATTAAAGATGAATAAAACATCCGTTCTCAGCTTGACCACTTAGCCTCCAGAAAATATCCCATTACATCAAACTTCACACAGGATCACAGGAACAAAATGTGAAAACCAAAATATTTTGGTTGTTTCTGGCCACTTGGCGGCAGCGAAGCAAACTATTCACATAACATAGATATTCACAAAGAAGCTTCTTATTTTCACATCCAGAAGACATGGAGCAACACCACATGTTTGCTCCGCTGTAGCTCTGCAAAGTCATGAAGTAAATATCAGATTGTTTAATAGATAATCACTAAAGATTTTTTTTTTTTAAATGCTAATGCAAACTTGCTCTTGTTACTAACTGTACATATCCCTGTCAATGTGTCACTATTAGAAAGCAATTTGCTCTCAAATTTGTGGCGTACCGAATCTCGATTACTCAGACGTCTCCCGTCCGTAGAGCAGTGGTTCTCAAATGGGGGTCCGCGTACCCCTGGGGGAACATGAAGGTACTCCAGGAGGTACTTGAGATTTTTTTTAAATCTATTTAAAATTAGCATCTATTAAAAAATCCTTTAAAAAATAGTTATTTAATAAATAGTCAATAAAACACAAGTGTAAGTTCATAAACTGAATTGTATATTAAGTAGGCAATTTTAATTTAATTAACCCTAGGGGAAACACTGCTGTGTATTACTACTTTTCTTTTGAAGAAATAGAAATATACTTTATTAATCCCCAAGGGGAAATTTGTTGACAATAGTAGCACCAATAAACTAAACACAATAAAATATAAGTATTAGAAAGAAAGAAAGTGACTGTGCATAAAGTAAAGTGTGCAAAGTGAAATATAAAATACAAAATAAAATAAAATATATATGTATATATATATATACACAACATATATGTAAATACAGCACTGTAAAATTAAATAAAATATATATATGTAGATTATACCAAAGATTATTTGCGCTGGTTAGGGTGTACTTCGCTGAAAAAAGTATTTCACAGAGGGTACATCACTGAAAAAAGGTTGAGAACCACTGCCGTAGAGATCCGCTCCACATGATTTGGAGAGGAGGGCATCTCTAAAAGTTGTCCTTATTAGAAAGCAGCTCCTGTCGTCAGGCAGGTTGCAGCTCTCTGCACTTGCGCTGATGTTGTTATATCTGTTTCACTGAAGGGCAGAGTGTCTGCTGCCAATTTGTCCATCTTTGAACCTCTAATTGAGTTAGCCAGGATTAGCATGCAAAACAGTCCTATGCGTCTCGAGGAGATAAAAGAGGAGGGTGGAGAGGGAAAGACGGAGGGATGGACACATGTTTGGGCTGGTGTCACCTCTTAATGTAATTTGGCACATTGTGCAATGTGCTTCTTCTGGTGTAGAGTTTCTTTTAAGTGGCTAATGCCTGCGGTGGGTGAGCACCCACGGGAGACAAGAGAGGTCAGTGTTTTGGGTGGAGCGTGTGGAGAAGGTGTGGGGGATCTTCCTGTCATTCACCGCCCATTCCGCTGAGCCCCGCTGAACTTTGACCCCCCCATGCCGACAAGCCAACAACCTCCACCTCGGACTGAGCAGAGCAGCAGCGTTGGGTGTCATATGGGGACGCCGTTTGACTGGATTTCTTTTTAAGAATAGATATTTTAAGATGACATGCACCTTTCTTTTGAAATTAGAAGATTTAAACTTAAGGAAAGAATTTAATAATTTTTTTCAAGACTTATTTTGTAGATGATCTCATTTTAATGATGTGTTTATGTGTGTGAACGACATAGCGCGGTGCACACTGTCCATAATGGAGTAGTCATTGTGTATCGTAGCAGAATGATGCAGATACATATGAAGTAATGTTACTCTTGTTGTCAAAGCTCTGTTGTCCAACTGTTGAAACAGCTATTAAAGTACAAAGAAACTGAAGTATTTGTAATGCAGTTATCCAATTTACAGTTAATCAGCATTATAATAGTATAAAAGAAAACAGCGGTGACACGAGTTTGCATTAGTAATCGTATTCCAATGCAATTTGTCAGTACTTTTTTTTTTTAAGTGCTAACTTTCAAAAAATATATATTAAATGACTTGTTTAGTCGGACATCATTTGATCCCTTTGTGTCCAGAAATGTTCTTTCTGGAGGTGAAGAATCGACGTCACCCTCACAGACGGTTCACATTAGTCATCCGAGGTACGCAGGAAAAGGTTAAGATAATGTCCAAAGTGGAAAAAATTGAGCCATTAACTTCAGACTGATCCTAAACTGGACGGCTAACTATTGGTCACATGGGGCTCCCGCCGGCTGCCACTCAAACTCTCCATCTCACTCATTCCTCCTCTTTCTCGAGATGCACAGCTGTAGTGGGAACCTTCAATCAGCTTCATGATGACACAACCCTCCGTTTTCATGCTCTTTCTTGAATGTGTCACCACACACACACACACACACACACACACACACACACACACACACAAGCACGCACACACGCATGCACACACGCATGCACACACGCATGCACACACGCCAAACTGGCAGACATCTGTTGATAATCATTGCCCAGTCTCAGCAGAGAACTAGTGATATTTAATATTTCCTCACCACTTGAACAAATAAGCTCTAATAACTGGAAGGTACTTGACCACAGGAGTAGAGGAGATGTGCAACATGAAAGGAACTGTGTGCACTCTGGTTGAATCTGCATTACTAAACTTTCCATAGTATTTTACCCTCTCCATATATCTTGAAAAATAAAATCCACTCTAAAATCCACCACCCACCATCTCTTCTAAACCACAAAAACTTAAACATTGAACAAACATTATAAATCACTGTTTAAAAGAAGATATACATAGTTATAAAATACTCACACATACTGTGCACACACACGCGTGCACTAGCATACACACACTTAAAGCTGATGCGCTGCAGTGGTGCTGCAGAGCATCGAGAGACTTTCATAAAACACTCATTAACTTTCTTTACAAAGCCGCCTTTGTGACCTCTCTCTCTCTCCCTCTCTCTCTCTCTCCCTCCCCCCTCTCTCCCTCTTCTCTCCTCTTCTTTTCTCCTCTCTCCCAATGAGAAAGTACAAGAAAGTACATCTCAGTCAAGGTTGAATTGAGTAATAAAATTATTTTATATAAATAATAATGTGCACCCTGAGGTGCTCCGGTGTCTTGAAATGTAGATAAAGTAGAAATATATTGAAGAAAATGTGAGAATCCTGGAATAAAATGTCGCTCTGCTTCTTCAGATGTTCAAGCCAAGTTTCAAATTTCAAAGCTGGTTACATCAGTTACTGTGTTGCAAAGAAGGCGGCTCATACGCTTGGACCATATTTTTGTACTTTTGGCCATTATTTCTATGAGTTATGATCACATTAACCTCGTTCAATTTCTTTATAATAGTCTGACTTCTTCTGTTTTGGTCCTCGCTTCACATTTTATACGTTTTATTGCTGTAGCGCCAGATATCAGTGATACATGATCCTGATGCTGGTTTTGGATATAAAGAATGCAGTTTTCAGTATAACATTGTTTTTTTTTGCAGGTGTCTAATTGATGAATGAAATAAATTGTGTATGTTTGTTACACAAACATAGTATAGTTTGTTTACAAGAAAAATCCAATATGCGATTAGTTGATTGTCATTTCTTTTAATGACAAATGACCAAATGAATCGTTTGTTTCGCTATGCTTCTTTAAAACAAAAGTTCTCCGTTATATCCAATTACATATTTTTTTTAATTTGGATTGTTGGTCAGAAAAATACATGAATTAAAGGACTTTAAGAAATGTTGCATATTTATTGACATTTCATAGACAAACAATTAAGTGACACGTCAATAGAGATACATGCAGTACTAGACAGGAAAGATGGTAACGCTATGCAAGTCAAAATAAACCCGAATAACATCATCATTTAAAGATGAAACTGTTGTGCTGAACGTCATTTGCAGCGTGACCGAGCTGCTTCTCCGCCGTGATGGATTTACCACAGGGCACTTCTTCCTGCCCGCCTCAGATCAAAGAGAGCAACCTGCTCAGGTTTCACCCGGAGCAGCTCGGCCCGCTTCACTTCCAGCAGATGAGTGGAAGGTTTGGGCAAGAGGTCGGCCGCACACCGGGGACTCCCTGACGACCGCCGAGGTGATCGGTATAGATGAAGTTACGTTCTCATCCCCGCTCCAGAGACACAGAGACAGGATGGAGGATTTCGGTGACATGTCGCACTTTATCTTGGACTTTGATCTGTTGCTCCGTGTGAAGGTGTCCCGAGATATCCGCACGCCCGCCGCCATTTACATTCAATACGCCCACTGTACTGAAACGAGCTGCGGAGAGGTCGGCGTCAGAGTGCTACACATTCTATAAAGGCATACTTGTTAAGTAGGACTTGAGGAAAACTGCAGCAGAGTCAAGAGAGCAAAGAAGTAGGGAAACAACCTCCATGATGGATGACAGAGAAATAAGTATCTGGGCCGGGGGGATGGGGGGGAAACTTCTAATTACAAGAAGGGAGGCACACGCTCATTCATCCCAAGGGGGGCTCTCAGAGCCTCGGCCTCATGAATTGAATAGTGTGGTGGGGAGTTAAGGGATGGACCAGAAGTGGCACCTTTGCCAACCACAGCGCCCAAGCCACCTTGACTCTTTTTTTACCGCACGCAATTGCTCTCTCCACGCGCCGCGAACCGTCACATAATCAAGCCCTTCTCGCTGCCGCACACCTAGGACACAAATCTGAATACAACCCCGCCTCTCATTTATTACCTTATAAAAATACTTTTGGTGAGTTTTTCATCTCGCAAAAGGAGCATACTGGTCCCCCCCCACATAGTGCTCCATTCATCATAGGCTGGTGTGGGGAGAGTGGGAGACCCACTGCTTTTACATTTCCTGTAATTTTGCAGCTCCAAAGGTCAGCATCAATATTAAAAGACAGTAGCAAAAAACGTATTATTTCCCGACAGTTTCTCACCTTTGCCAAACCATATTTGTGAAGTTAGTTATAGTACGTTGCCGTATTGGGGCGTCTGCGTATGTCTTTGCTTGGTTACAAACCAATTTGTCACCTTTTATACTCCTGACTTCCTCTCAGGTCAAGAGGCCCCTGCGGCGCCCTAAATGCTCTCCACAAGCTTATGAGGCTTGGTGGTGAATCTGGTGCTCGTGAGGCATAACTCTCCCTGTCAAAACAGAGAGGGAAACCATGATTCCTCGCCATGGAGCCCCGCGCCGCTCCACTCTAATAAGGCAGCAGCCACGATGAGGTCATTCTGAGCGTTCGCTGGGAGCGTTTATTGAACGTGACTGCGTTGTTGGTTTGAATAACATCTCGTAGATTGTAAGAATGTGGGATTTTTTTAAACATCAGATTAGCTTTTGGTTTGTGTACTTGATAATTTTACAGTTTACACGAGCTGAAGGTGCTACATTCTCAGAAGAAAGTTATCTCATTATCGCCAAAGGGCAACTTGTTTTTTTGCAAGAATTTGATGTTGAACTTGAAAATGAGAGCTTGGAAAAGCTCCTTTCCTTCTTGACCACTTTCTCAAAGTGGGCCGTTGTCCAGCAGCTACATGTACTCACTTCGCTGTTTGTGTTACAGTACATATTGACATTTGCAGTTTACGTTTTGAAAATATCGGCCAATCATATATTTTGACAAGACAAATTTGAACCTCATTGAGTGTGTCTGTTTTTGGGTGAAATGAGAACACGATCTGATGGTTTACAGTAATGTTTTCTTCCAATGGGCATTGCTGCAGGCGCGAAAATCAACTGAAAAAAAGCTGAAAAGGGAGCTTTTGATGGAAAGAAATGCACCCAGCTGTGAGCTGGACTCAACACATGTGATGTATCAACAAACTTGTATCTCATGCCAAGTTTTCAACAAACCAACAGCTAAATGGGAGATTTTATTTCAAATTAGAATTTCTTCTTGGATCTAGAGACATTAGACTTAAAGATAATGAGAAGTGATGTGTCCTAAAATATTGTAGGTTCAAATTTATTTAGGTGTTGTATTGATTTGCTGTGAATAAATTCTGCTTTATTATGCGATCTGAACAGAGTGGTCACGGTAAATATTTTCATTATATTATTATTATATATATATTATATAATTACTTGTCAAATTATACATCAGTTATCTCTGTTATGGTAAAAAAAGGCATTTCAATATTAGACAAAGTGAGCTTCCTGTTTGATAACTTTGATTGTTAATTTTTTTTTTACATTTAAAGTAAGAGAAATCAAGTGTACTTCTTCAGTGGTAATAAACTTCTGATTAATGTCGGTGCAGCAGCTGAACTCTTTACATTAATAAAGTTGTTATTTGAAGCTGTTTATGTTTCTCTTATACTCCAATTATGCACTTAGGCATTTACATATTTGAACGAAAAGCTCACAAGATTAAATATCACATTCAAAGACTCTTTTTATTGGTAAATTGGAATAAATAACTTAACTCTTGACCATCACAGGCGTTAAGATGTTTTCTTTTCCTGCGCAGTCAATCATGTGCTTTGACATAGAAAAATAGACCCGAGACACTTAGCAAAGAAAACCTCATTTATAACACGCTTCAGTGCGTATATTAAGCATATTTAAGAAACACTCGTAGATGTCGTGGAACTGCTTCCACTTGAGGCAATGTTTGCTTTTATTAATAAAATGGAAATGGCTATTAAAATGAACACTTCAATTATCTTTGGAAACAGAGCTCGTCGCCCGTGGATGAAGTTCAACCACTTAAGCGTCGGGTTGTGTCCGGTGGAACCAAATAAGAAAAAGGAAACAGTCCGATGAACAAATACTTCAACATGAAGGGGCGCTAAGAGCATCACCCTTCATGGTGGGAGGACTTTCTCTCGTTTACTTTTAGCCCGGCGGCCTTTTAAGAGTGATAGAACGCAGGTTTTCTTTTCCATTCATACTCTTGTTAGTCTTGGATGCTGCGTGCAACATGAAATATGTGTGCGGGAACATCATCATGGTTCGGATATATTGGCGATGGCAACAGAGCATAAGGGTTTCCCTATTTGTGCCACAAGATGAGAGGGTGTTTCTTTCTCTGGCGCCAGAGGCCCTGTGAACCAATAGCTGATCAAACGTAAGACCTCATGTCTGGTGGACACTCGGTGCTGGAGACAATGATAGCTGGTTGGATTCAGTCAGGGGAAACGATGAGACATTCGCTCGGGGTGTGAGGACACAGTGAGAGTGATCATTTGTCAATTTATGAATGTCAACGACTTTGTCACTGGTTTGGCTCGTGTTGAATGGAACCGGTGGTCATCGAGGGACCGAGAACGGCTCAAAACACTTCTAGTGGTTTCTATCCATGCAGACTGTTTTGGTTGGTTTGCCTGCGTCTACCCCAATACAACGGGGGTGAATAAAACATCTTTGTTTGGTGCTCAGAGCGATCAAAAAACAGACTTTTCCGTTACTCTGGATCAGGGGTCGGGAACCTATGGCTCGCGAGCCATATATGGCTCTTTCTGTGACGGCATATGGCTCTTTTGAGTTTGAGTAAAAAAAAAAAATCTCTATCGCGCCAGATTACAGCAGAAGTAATTTAAGGTCCCTTTTCTTAAAGAGCACGACTTTGTTCTTTTATTAAACTAAACAGCCGTCTGTTATTGATCGTATCCAACCAGCAGCATGTCACTTCAGTCTCTACGTGTAACAGACGAGCTTCGATATGCCGGCGTATGCGCTCGCATCGGGGCAAAGAAAAAGTCACCTGCACCCCCCCTCCCCCCCCCCCCCTAGTATCATGCAGCACCAGAAGTCGCATTACAATTATACGTTAAAAATACCATATGGCTCTCAATTAAATATATTTTGAAATATTTGGGTTTTATGGCTCTCCCAGTCAAAAAGGTTCCTGACCCCTGCTCTGGATGATCCATGCAACAGTTTTCATCGGGACACTATTCCTTTGGGGACGCAACAATCAATGTGGAAACACATACAGAATCAGTGGCCTGCAAAATGTTAATGCGTTTGACTGATAGCTGCAATACCTGAATTAAATAATGACGCTGAGGAAAAATCTGTATTTAATGTTAATCATGAGGTCGTGTCTGATCTGATCAGGATCCTCCCAAAGACTTGAAGATCAAAATGGTTCAGAAAAGAGTTCCGAGACAAACTCTGTGAACTGAGTCCTTAATGTAGAGCAACAGCACAATGTTGAAGGAGACCAAAACGCATTTTAGTTGTAATTGTAGATCCGATCATTTAAAAGATTTATTGTCTGAGTTTCAAAGCTCAACCTTGACCTCGGATAACGTCACCACGATGTTTATTTAGTAGAAGCCTGGTGTTCGGCTCGTAATTGAGCAAATGGAGAGTGTCCTCTCTCAGCAGTGTGACGTTAAAATGTAGGATCTTTTTCCTAACTTTAACCAAGTAGCGCGCATCGCCTAAACTTAACCAACCATCAACCAAAGGAGTGGCAGAGCAGAAAACTCTCATACGAGTCATTTTGGAAAGGGACAACTTCTGTGTCGAGCGGTAATGATTTCAACCGAGACAAATGTAGGACATGTTTTGAACATTCGGACATTTGTGGCGAGCAGCATGAGGCTGAATGAATCCTGATGACTCATTACACTTGACAATAAATATCGTGGCCTAAAGCCCTGCTGACAACCGCAGTCGTCTTCAGTCTGAAGACGGCGTATGATATTCATTAACCCGCATCATGTTTTCCATATGCGGCGCTCAACTCTCTGATTCCACATCAAGCGAGCCCGTTTTTAGCACGAGACGTCATTAAAGTAACTATGTAGTCATCGTGATTTACATCTGAGGAGCAGTCATGCTAGATATAACAAAAGCACAACTGACAAAAATAAAAAAGGGCTGATTATCTCCTACATTAACCCTGCGTGTAACACTGGAACAAAAAGGCATTCCTCTTTTGGGTGTACATCAGAGAGGGAATTCAACTGTTCCCCACTCCATTCTGCGGTTATTTATCACCCCTGACGGTCGAGCGCCGGCCCACAGGAAGTGAAGCGTAAGTGCAACAGGAAGAGGATAAGGTGGACGGTCTGATCCCGAGCATGTAAATCAAGCTTTTTTTATGAGGCACGGCCACCCTGGAAGATGAAGTGCTCTTGTTGTGAGAGAAAACAGTGGAGCGGTACACATGTCATAACATTGACACCTCGGAGGGGGTCGGCTGGGATCCATCCTCAGGCCACGGCTCCCATGTGCCCTCTTGGCCGAAAACGCCGCTAACCCCCCCAACCCCTAAAAGTCATTATTCTCTCCTCACACACTTTTACCCCCCTCGTTTTCACTGTCCCCTGCCTCTCTCACTCCAGATCTGCCTCAATCGGTTACCTACGACATCTTTAAGAGCAGTGCCCGGCTTCTGTCCACCAAAACACTTTCTCAAACAATAAACAGAGGACCTAGGTGGTCCTGTCAGAGCTGCTGTCTTCATAGAATAACCAGCCACCACAAGAATCTCCTCCTCTGCGCTCCGTGGACGGCCTGCGAACGTGTCCATGCACTCCCCGTGTACTCGATTGTCAAAACCTCCTTAAGAGTGTTTGGCCACAAATGTCACCGTGCTAATGACCGCTAATTGGATTTAGTTCACACATTAGAGTTAGCCAGTATTAATTGTTCGGCACATTGCCAGAGGTCAGACCTGTCACTGAGAAATGTTAATATGCTTCACATTTATTTTAGTTGTTTGAAGAGCGGAGCTGGATTTACCTGCAGGGGGCCCCGGGAAAAAAGTGAGCACTGGGCCACTGATGACCCCACCCTCGCCCCCACCTTTGTTCCTAAACTTAATATTTGCCTGAAATTAAAGATCAAAAACATGAAAAAAGGGTTCTTCTTCTAGACAGAGCCTCACTATTACAAACAAATGCAGGAACAAACAAATACCCCTACAAGTATTACTTTATATTATTTAATTAAACGTAAGTTTAAGTTAACAAACTGCCACACTGGGAATCGACGGACTCTGGGGGTCCTGATGGTCTGCCGCTCATTTTGCCCGGTTGGTAATCTAGCTTTACTTTCAAAATATAGAATATGCATAATGCATGAATCTAGTTGGGTCATTATTTTCCTCACGGAACAAAATGACATGTTCTTAGCACGGGTGGATGGTGGGTGATATAAAATGCAGGACTTTTGATGCTAGTTAGTACAACTTTAGGATCTACAATCAGATATTGTAAAAGGGATAGAAATCCATCATCAGTGATTATTTTGCTGTTATTTTCAGTATTAAGATTGTGTGACTTGCCAGATATGGTGCTGATCAATATTTCCTCATTGGGTTGATATAAGATCAAGAGCAGAATAATCTCTATTACATTACATTTCCTTCAAAATGTATTTGCGGTTGCAAACTGTTTTTTTTCTCTCCGCCTCACAGAAATCCAATCAGCTCCATACGGGTGCACCGGGGTCACGTCAATAACCTGCATGCGTGTCGGTGTGAACACCTCGCTGCTTGTGTGGAAACCGTTTGTCACATCTCATTAGTCCAGGTCCACCTCTTAGCAAGATGCTCCCCCAGGTCACATCTCCTCTCAGTGTGGCTCTGATACTAATATTACAGATGCACTTTATTAACCAACCATTTCAATGTAGAATAATTGACGTTGCACATACGGAAAATCTTGGTTTTCATCCCCGCTTGCTCCGGAGCCGGTGAGATTTAGAGCTGTTGTGGCTGATCTAATTGCAGGAGCACCAGAAGTATTTGTGCAGGAAGCTCTGTGTTTACCTCGAGTGTGTGACAGGGGCCAAGGAGATGGCTGGCATAATGGGGTTTATTTACGTTCACACTCACTTACACTGCCCAGTGTCTGGCACTCTAACCAGGGGGACACATTCCTGCAGAGAGACGTCATTGGTGCCGCTGCACATAGAAACTGTGTTTGCGAGCCGCGGGGTCAGTCAGAGGGATTACTCAAATTGAATGACCAGGTTTTATGCGACTGCAGTTCAGATATGTACAGCACAAAATCCACAACCTCACTACGAAACGGTTTACCTACTTTCTATGTCGGACCACGTAGTTTGGATTTGTACGTCAGTCAGCCCCGTATGTCACTTTACATTTTATCCTCATTTGCTACTTTTTTGCAACAGGTTATATTAAAATCAGCATCATGCTATCGTTAGCGAGCTAAATGAGCCGTGCTGTGATCTTAATGCTACCCAGTTAGTGTCGCGTTTACGTCATGACAGACTGGTCCCAACGGTCTCAAACTGGTCAGAGGTGGCAAGATGAGGGTTGGTTGATGTTTTGAGCAATTGTCAAGCATGCACCAGCAATAATGTGTTTCATCACATCACAAACATATTTTATTGTCTTCAAGTATGTATTTACTCTTTAAATGTTTTTTATACAACCGTTCTTAAAAGTGACACTTTTGACCATCCTAAATTAAATCATCGATTAAAAATGCTGATTATTTTATTAACTTATCATATTTGATAATGATTGATTTGTCTGCATCTATTAAATGTCAGAATTTCCCAGACCCCGAGGCGACGTCTTCAAACCATATGGTTTGCAGGGCCGACAGCAAAACCATATGGTTTGAAACATGTGGTTTGTTTTTATAAAAGACAAAAGAAAAAACAGCTAATTCTCAATCTAATTCTCAAATCAGTTGCACATTAATTTGACAAATTTGGTTGAATAAACATGAAAACACTCATCAAAAGTAGAAGCTGTTATAAGTTAAAATTGTTGCATGACTAATCAATAACAATATTTAAAAAATGTTGTAAGTGGGAATCATTTTACTGCAAAAAAAGAAAAAGGCAGAGGCACAACAAGTTTACATCTCACAACAATTCAGTTTTTAAACTAAAATAACAATGAGTAAATTAGCAAATCTAGTACTTCAAAGCAGCTGGAAAATCTAAAATGATTTAATCATATCCAATAACTAATTACCATGTTATTTGATGTCTAAGCTGCTTACGAATATTTAGAGACGTTACTAGACTTGCACAGACGAGCAGTATTTGAATTTGAATGACCAGTATATTTGGAGTCACTGTATATTTATGCTGGACTGTTTAGCTTGGCATCTCTCTGCTGATAATTTATGACACATCTGGTGTCAATCTGCCATCACCTTCCTCATAAATGGTCCCCAAATCATGAATATATTCTTGAGATGGCAAGAAATGCTCGTTATGAGCCGGGGCTTCATCGGTGGAGTCTATCTTTTTCACAGTTGACTGGATATTTGGGTACGAATCAACGTGTCTGAGAGCGAGTTAGTGAATGATATACTTGGGAGTCCAAGTGTGGGACACATGCAGCGCCACAACGGAAACCAGGGAAGCAGCATTAATTGAAGGAGAGGGGGTGTGTGTGTGTGGGGGTGTGTGTGTGTGTGTGTGTGGGGGGGACTTCTTCTCTCGCAGAAATTCAGCATCATGAAATTCTAGACTTCCCCTTTCCTTGCAAAAATATGTCGAGGCAAGTGCTAACCAACTCAGAGGCCACACAACTGCATGTGAAAGCCTCACTGGACTGTGGTCCTGATCAACTTTAAAAAGGCACATTATTCTTGTCTGTGTTGCCAAAAGAAGTTACAATCTATACTTAACATGTGTGCTGTTATTTTCTTTAGGGCATTTAAAGTCTCAACACCTGAACAATTACCATCACAGCAGTAGAGAAATATAAAGAGCAGTTTTCTCACCGCTGTAGCATACATGGTCAGTGTCAACACACTTCGGAAAACAAAGACCATTTACTGGATTTTTCTTCTCTGCTTTCCTCTTACTCCCAGTCACAAATGCATTTTGAAAGCACTTGGACAAACACTCCTCCACATGGAATACAAAAACAAAGAAAGCGAGTGAGCGAGTCAAGTGTTTTTCTTCCCATATCTTGCCATGTTGCTCTGGCGTGGTCGAAGCTGGACTGTTATAACAACTTGCAGAAAGGTTTCAGTCAGAATATCCTCGATGGAAGCGAAAGAGGGCCGGTCAGTGAATGTTTCATTATATCTAATGTTGCCTTCCCTGAAGCGCTCTCCAAAGTAAGCGAGCCGCGTGAGCCGGGACTCGAAACGCTCAACCCCCTTGTGACCACTTGGAGCAAAGCAACTCTCCACTTTCTCCAAACGAGAGCCTCTGCATGGATTATGAGTTTGAACACAGTGGTGCTTTTTATTTAAGACGATTTTTCACTTTTGAAAGCGTAGGCTTTTCGCTCCCTGAGAAGGGGACTTGACATGATTAGGAAAAGGGGGCAATATTTTTTCAGACGATAAACAGGCAAAGTGTAGCAAATATTTTTATAGCGGGCACTGCCACCACAAACATATTTAAAGTGAATGTTTTGGAGATGAGTTGATAAGATGTGTGTGCTCTGGTGTGGCTCGTTTTCGCTCACTCAAACTTGCTAATGAAATAAAGCAACATTTCTGTAAATGCTGTTAAAACAGAACGAGGAGACCAAAGACTCAGTTCATGTTGATGTGGGAAAAAAATGACATTATTTTAACACATTTTAGGCCAAAAGACGTGTTAAGATAAGACAAACAGTTGTGTTTTGTAAAAGTCAGAGTGCCACTGCTTCTGCCTACAAAAATCAAGACTGATCTTAATTGCCTCTATTATTTCACTAAATGGTTAATGACAGTGATTTTATCCACACAGAGCAGTTTGAGTGTGTGCACCCGCTAACAGCTGTGTGTGTGTGTGTGTGTGTGTGTGTGTGTGTGTGTGTGTGTGTGTGTGTGTGTGTGTGTGTGTGTGTGTGTGTGTGTGTGTGTGTGTGTGTGTGTGTGTGTGTGTAGTGGTTCTCAGCCGGCTGCTGAGGTCTTTGCTTTGATTTCTCTGCTCCGGCATGTGCGAGGACTTAGCGGGCCGCGCTCCCGGACATCTGTTGAATATTAGGGGCAATAACAGCTGGGCGGACCTCAAACACGGTCACCCACTTCACCTCGCCGTGTCTCTGAGGATAACCCCAGCTGCCTCACACTCCAGATGACAAGTGCCCGCTCACGGGCCCGCTGAGTTTCGGGGCCTGCCGATGAGCCGAGCGCCCTCGCTTCCAAACAGTCCATCGGAGTCTCTTTCTTTCTTTCTCTGACGTTCTCCTGCTGAGCATGGGGAACAAAGTGGGTGGTATGAAGTGATTTCACCGCGATAGCATCCCCCCCCCGTGTTTGATTTCCCGTAATGTGTGGGCTTGCTGTTGAATTAAATGTTGGCTCTGCGGCGGTTGTCCGTCAACCGCTCCCCCGTGGCTTTTCCTCCTCTCAGAGATCGAGAGAAAGAACCAAGGTGGTCATTCATTGGGGCAGATGTTGAGGTCACACTTCTAGAACATTTCCAAGAAATCTCTCTTTCCACTCCAGTAGCGCTCGTTTTACAAATGTAACGTATTGTTTAAAAACGAGAGGACATCCTTCATTTTACTAATAAAATCGGGCATTCGTCAGCAAGAAAAGGCCACATTGCTGAGTTCAGCGCACTCACTGGTCCTTCAGCTAAAGCCTCACTCGGTGTGAGCGTTAGCTTACGGCGGCTAACATTAGCAAACACGGTAGCTAACTCTATTTAACTGACATTACTAAGTCAATTTGAAGAATTAATGACTTCTACATTTACACTACATTTAAACAAAACATTTAAACAAATTGTCAGTCAATTTCTGGATACACTCATGTTGCCACTAAATCCTGAATTGGTCTAATATGACTTGAAATATATAATGTGGAACTGATATTTATGAATGAGTTTGCCTTCTTAATGACTCTTCTCTACTTGAGGTACCGTTACAATGTTTTAGCATTTCCCCATTGTCACTCAGCAGCACAGTTAGCTTCAAGGCTGCATGAGCAACGATTAGGAAGAATCCCACATAAAAATATCAGCCAAAGTCATCAGTTTTCTCTTAAAGGAAACCATGTAGGCACAAATTTTTGGTCGAAATTAATCTTCAAATAAAGCTTTGCTAGTTGAACCAACTGTTCAAAGTTATAAAGCATTTAATGTGTGAAGATTCATAAATCCCTGAAATTATAGGGATGGGACACGTGAGCTATATAGAAATCAGCCATTACTAAATATTTACATCATTAAATGTCAGATGTACACTAAATGTTGCATTCGCTAAATAACTGTGTATTTTATATATATATCAGTATGTAGTATATGTATATATAGTATACTAATGCCGGTCATATGAGCATAAATGGATATTTCCCTCTCATTCTGAACTAAATGAATACTGTCATCTATGAAAAAAAATCTATTACATACAAATATTTTTCCGTCTTTGTATATCTTTCAGAAGAAGATGCTACAGGACCTTCATAATTACACAATGGCGATACTGATGTTTTGTAACTATAACTGCATGCATGAAGTCTTTCCCAACAATTTTTAATGGTGCAACCACAAGTTTGAAACTGGATTGTAGTTACTTAGAAATAAAATCATATATAAAAGTTACACAAAAAAATAATGCAGCTGTTGCAACCCAATTCTGACCTGCACACATTCAAGGTCAAAGCTTTCTAAAAAGTTATATAGTTAATACATTTAAAACTATTATGAATCACTAAATCAATAAGTACATTCATGTATAACTGCAGTCACTTGCTGGCGCACTGCTTCACTTGGTCCAATATTTTAAGGCGCTGCATTCTGGGTGTCGTTATGGAGTCACATTTTATGACCTTGTGATTAGTGTTTTTATGGCGGTAGGGAGGTCTGCAGATGGTCTATGTAAACTTGTCACACTGAGGGGCTCTTGTCGGGCGGTGAAGGAGAGAAGGAGAGCTCTGTTAAACCCACAGGAATATAA
This sequence comes from Liparis tanakae, assembly GCA_036178185.1. Taxonomy (NCBI): domain Eukaryota; kingdom Metazoa; phylum Chordata; class Actinopteri; order Perciformes; family Liparidae; genus Liparis; species Liparis tanakae. The sequence goes on along the minus strand of CM070095.1, from coordinate 4,767,990 downwards.
ACAGAGACAGAGTGCCCTCTCCTGGAGGCCTTTTCATTTCACACTGTGGATGATTATACACCACTGCAGCCAGTCCAGGAGGGATTTAACCGAGTGTGAATGCTACAGAAGCACACCCGTGCTAAAGACGTGGAGAAAACATCATATTCTATCAGTGAATCAGTTATGCCTTTATTGATCGCCAGATGAGGCATTTTATCGCAGCACAAGGAAACTAATAAATAGAAATAAATAAAGTATATACATGTGTGGTAATAGGAACATAAAACAGAACAAAATACAAATATAAACTATATGGAGCAATTAAATCCCAAAGTGACGGTGGTCGGATAATACATGAAGCAGCAGTCAGTTTAGTATGTCAACAATAATTATATAATAGGATTGACTATGGTTAAAATTATTAAGTAAAGTCTGTATTAAAATTAAAATGTAATATAAATATAATAGTGTATATAATATAATAGAAACACTAACCTAATGCAGTATAATACAGTGTAAATAATCTAAAAAATGCCCATCTTAAATTTGCCAAAGCCAAAGTTCTCTTGTTAGAAATCACGTAGATTGTTTGACCAACAACAAAAAAAAAGTGTTTAATTATTCATCATAGACCAGAGCGAATGAACATCTGAGGAGCTAAAGCCAGTGACTTTTTTGGGCAAATGTGTTTAAAATATGATGTTGACTATGCAAATTGTTGACTAATCATTCCAGCTCTATATTTGTTCAACAGAAAGTAGTTACGATGAAAACAGTTCAAAGTGCGGTGGGATAAGTATTGAGGCTGAACTAATTCATCCTCGTACTAAAATTCACTGAGAACAAAAGAAGAGAAAGAGATTCTGCTGCCCCGTTGCCTAGTGACAGAGGTCCTGTTGTCTTGGAGATACTGATGACCCTTACATCCTGTTTAGAGTTTTATACATTATGTGTTAAGCGCTTCACACATTCCCCAACCTTCAGGCTCTCGTCTCACACATTCTGCCTCTCAAGAAGAAGAGCGACGCTGGAGAACCTTTTACACGTAGAAGTTAGACACAAGCGTCATTATATTTTTTATTTTATTTTGATTATTATTACTTTTTATGTAATTTTAATAAATTCAAATGACATTTCTCATTTTCAAAGTCAATTTTAAGATATTGTCTCTGTCCTTTGAAAACCTTGTAGCCCTAAAAATGCTCCAACTTTTCAAAATGATTGCATCTAGCATCAATAGTTAATACTGTTTGCTGCATTCATGAATGTGATTTATTCAATTTATTTCTATTCAACTCTGTGACAATCATCCCGTTTTTTTTTTATGACTGCAGCCTGAGTCCATAAAACTGTTAAAGCGGTGATATGCTGAATCAAATTTAATTTCACAAATCATTACTCTTGGCTCCTGCTGTTTCAGTTGCAGCCCGAGCACAACATGTCGATGGAGATGTAACGAAGTTTGAGAGACAGGCGGGACATGTAGAATGGAAAGTACGTAACAAGTAGCAAGAAACTGCTCCATTGTGAGCTAGATTAGGAGTGAAATACATTTGTGGATGGGGCTTTCTCTAAATGACGCATGCACACACGGAGGATTGATGGAACTTCAAACGTGTTTTTCTTTGTAATGCATCATTATGAAGCAGGGAATCCGTCAGCGAGGGGAATCTGTGCGCTTTGGTCACCGGACCGGTCCTGCAATTATGACAGAAGTCCTTTCACTGCGAATGGAGGGACATATGGAGAAACTATTGAGCAAATAAAAGTCAAGCAACAGGTGTTTTACTGCAGTTTTTTTCATTTACCTTTACATGCATGTTAACTTTACTCTATTCATTTTGATGAACATTCTGGCTACTGGGATGAAAATAATGATTTCATAGTTTTGTTTCACACAACTGCTAACCCTGAGATTGTAGTTCCACAAAACCAAATACTTTAAAGGTACGACATTTTAAGAAATATACTGATTCACTATCTTGCTGAAAGTTCGCTGCCAGGAGCAAACATTTTCACATTTAATAAACCAATATAGCAGGTTATTTAGTGACTTCCAGAGATGCTTGTAACTGAAGTTAAGCAAACTGTTTCCACCAAGAATTACTTCTTCCTTTAAAAAAGTAATTCTTGTTTTTTATTCAGACACCTGTAATAGCACCTACTTAAAAAAACTAGATTACAAGTTTAGATAACTTGAATAAAAACTCATGTTTAGTTGTAATGTCAAGAGTTTCTAGTTGTATTTATTCTATAAATGAGTGAAGCAGTTCCCGGTTGTATTGCCGATGCACCACAATGTTTAATCAATACAGTCCAGGCTGAAATCCACAATGTAAAATGAATCAATGAAACAAGTCTTGTTGAAGTCAATTCAAAGTGGTTTCCAGTCTTTATGCTAAGCTAAGCTAGCTGGCTGTAGCTTCATATTTAGCAGACAGACATGGAAGTAATATTGATTTTGTCAACAAACAAAACGCATTTCCCAAAATGTCAAACTTTTCCATTAGGAAGGATGATTACAGTTGTTTGCATGTTGAAGGATGAAGCAGCTTCTTTTGCACAGATCAAAGTTTTTACACAACCACAGTGCACGTCAACATGTCTCTGTGTTTAGAGAAGGTCAAATTATTCAGTGATCGGTTCATGCGCTTCTGTTTTCTGTTTGGTTATTGAGCCACTGTGGGATTTTCCTGAACTTACCAGCGCGTCACTTCTGCCCATTTTGGCCACATCTGAGCCCGGCTTCCTCCGTTACCCACTAAATGCTTAAAAGAAAGCTGGTTTGCTTGTCCAGCAGCTTTCAGACTGCCAGTCACAGCAGCAGCAGCTCTCAATGTGCCCAAACTAATTAATGACGGTAATCATCTCTCATAGAAGACCTTTTAACGACTTTGTTTCAAATGTCGCTCTTATGCCACTCTCATATATCCCCCACCCCCCTTTTTACGATCACTCTTTGTGGTAACCGTCCTGAAAGACATCTTTAATTTGTTTGGATTCAGCTGGAAGGGAGGGATATTACATCTATATTTAACTCCGCGGTGTCTCCACTTGGACAAGACTCCGGAGGCTAGCTTATTTTTTCAGGTGCTTATACTTTGGAGAACGGTGAGCCACAACCTTGGAGATTTCCACTCAGCGGAGCTGCCGCTCACTCCAGAGCCCAGACTTCTGGGAAGGGTAATGCGTGTGTGTGTGTGTGTGTGTGTGTGTGTGTGTGTGTGTGTGTGTGTGTGTGTGTGTGTGTGTGTCGGCAGGGCTTTGGCGATAGATGGCGGATAATGATGCATCAATTAATCATGATATGGTCCGTTAATGCTGCAGGGCCAGAGAGAGTATAGGACATGGACCAAAGCAGGATTTATACAAACACGGACACATGCAGACTCCTAATTTACAGTGGCACATCAACACTAGTGAGGTCATTCACTCTTACTTTCATTCATTAAAATAGTTTTTGTACTCTACACTTGTCCTGCTTCTACTACAACTACTTGGACAGGATCCTCTGCTCGGCATCGACAAAATTAGCTTTTGTACAAATGAAAACCGGCGATCTCCCAGCCAGTAGTTTGTAATGTTATATTTTGACACAGACGTGGCATCTGGTTTCAGGGAATATATATATCTGATATGAAAGGCTGAGAAATGATTAGATTTAGCCAACCAATACTCCCTGTTATATGTTGTCATGGTTGAAGTTCAACACTGAATACAGTTTCTGGCCAGGCTGACAGAAAGGTTAGTGACTAACATGTTATAACCAAAAGAAATGATAAACATTTTTTTTAAAGATCCTGGCTATGGAAAACAGAATTTTGCTCAATGAAATATATTGTAGATAATAAATAAAAGTTATTCTTGTTCCCTGTAGCCATGTTACTCAAGAAGGTCAAAAGGCCCTTTGTTGTTTCAATGAGGACTTGATAACTACAGACGGTGTTTGTGTTCACATGATGAATTATTATCCAAATATACTCTCCTTTAGCTCTACCGACGCCTGAGGAAAAAGATCTGCTCTTTAGCTGCTAAATTAGGGTGACCATATCCATAACACCAAAAAGGAGGACACGATGCGGTATTTTGTGAGACTGAATAATTGCATAGGACGTTGGCGCGTTCCCTCTACAACACAACGTTGTGTGATTCTACATGTGTGTGTGTAACAGAATAGTCTTGAAGAGTCAAAAAGTGTTTGTTCACAGTATTTGTATTTGTTTAATACATTGTGGTGTTCAAAAACTGACCATTGAGATGAAAAGTGCCGAGTGCCACAAGGCATAACATTTGTGTTATTCATTAAATTAATGTTTTAAAAGCATAAATAAAAACAAACATTTGGTTTACATTTAAAGGCTCAAAAAGTAAAGCATTTCTAAAGTGATTCAGTCTTTTGGGGACTTGTGTGCAGCGTCTTTATCCGTGTGCAGCAGGCCACCTGTATTCAAGCAGTTTCACTCAGTTTACTAATCCCTCTACAAACAACACGCATGTAATCACTTAGCACAGGGCAACCCAAAATGTTGAAAGAGCCATATTGGACCTATAAAAACAAAAAACAAATACGTCTGGAGCCGCAACAAATTAAAAGCCTTATATAAGCCTTATAATGAAGACAACACATGCTGTATATGTATCTATATTAGCTATATTAGCCTACTATCAAAATGACTAAGTTGGCTACAAATACATAATGAGCCTTCCTGATTAAATGTTTATTTGTCCTGCGGTGCATCCTGTAGAATAACGCACCACGTGACTACTTGTTGTGCGATGCCTCCTCCAGTTTAAGCATGTCACCTCCGATACGACAGGGGGCGCTGTTTTCATTACGACTCCAGGCATAGACGGATTAAGAAACCACGGGCCCCTGGGCCTGGACGTGTCAAGGGCCCCCCACCCCCTCGAAAAAAAAAAAAAAAAAACATAACGCGAATTATATAATAGCAGTGACTTTTTCTCTTTTTCCATGGCCCACCACACAGCCGCCGGTATATAAACCGCCACCTGCCCGGCGTCCCGCCCTGCTGATAGAAACGTGTCGCAGGCTATGACGCAAATCTTCCGTGACAGAAATGTTGAAATTTAATATTTATTTCTACACATTTTTACAGCATTGGAAAATGTTAAGAATGTTTGTGTCATGTTTGTCCTCCTACAGAAACCATATTAAAACAACAAAATGCATTTCCCTCCCCCATCTTTTTTCATTTTCAAACACTTTTGAAAAAGCTCCAGGGAGCCACTAGGCAGCGCTAAAGAGCCGCGGGTTGCCGACCCCTGACTTAGCACAACCATTCAAGCATAACGTGTGAGTTTCATCAATGTACCACGGTTAGTTTAGTTGTTTGGACTGAAATTCTGCAAAATCGTCTAGTCTCTGCTGATTGGTCAGCTGCAGTGACGTCAAAAGTGACGTCTTCAGACAGGTCTCTTCTGATTGGTCAGCTGCTGTAACGTCAACAATGACGTCAAAAGTTACATAATCAGACGACTATCTTGTTTTACCCACAATGCAATTTAAAACCTTCGCCACATGAACGTAAATAACTTTAAAAATAAAGAGTTTTGTAATGTGAGACGAGTCTCTTCGAGCTGTATATTAATGTTGCATATATATGTAGCATCATAGATATGAAACAGGCCCCGAAACAATGACGCAAAATACCTGCACCCTGACTGTGTGAATGCTTGTGCCGCAGAGGGTATCGGCTCCGATTCCGCCTTGAGGTCGTAGCCTTATGAGCTAACGCTCATGGGGTTTGGGATTCCTGACCCGGTGCTGGTCTTCCAGTAACGGTGAATTAGTTGGCTAATCCCGATCCAGTTGGAGGACTGCGACAATAACCCAGTACCGGGGTCTAGACCGCGGTACTGGGTTCAACAGCTAACCCAGCTAAGGATCTAAGTGGGAGGCCATCTGACCCGTTGCTGGGAGACCAGTAGTGGAGGACTGGTTGACTGGACCCCATGGGGTGGGAGGGGGGAGGGTTAGGATTAGGATTAGTTTAGGGTTTAGACAAAAGTTGTAAAAAACAAAACACAATAAACATATATATATATATATGCGTATATATGTAGATGTTTATATATATATGTATATATGATGTGTATATATGTGTATATGTATATGTGTATATATATTTATGTATATATGTGTATATGTGTATATGTTTATATATGATGTGTATATATGTATATATATGTATATGTGTTTATATGTGTGTATATGTATATTATGTATATATATATGTATATGTGTTTATATGTGTATATGTATTTGTATGTATATATATATATATATATATATATATATATATATATATATATATATATGTGTGTGTATATGTGTTTATATGGAGTATTTTTTATTTGGGGTTTATTGAAAATTGTGATGCCAGCATTTTCCAGAAGGTTTTGTCGTGTTCTTCTCGTCTGCTCTCCGAAAGGCCTTCATAGCAGAATAATAAAATAATAATATATTGTGATACCATTTCCAAAATGATCGTGCATCTGGCAACACTGAGATCGGTCACCAATGACTGTCCTCTCTAAGTGGAACATAAGGGAGATACCATTTACAAAACTCCAAGACCCAGAGAAACACAAATATCCCACGAAGCAAAAACCTGGACGTTTTTGGAATCCCTGCCGGACGCATTTTTTAGGTCTCAAAAAGAGGACATGTCCGGGGAAAAGAGGACGTCTGGTCACCCTAGCTAAATGTGCAACAATTCAGGAGGGATTTGGAGTTTTTTGCTAAAAAAAGTGTATCTTCTTTGGCTGAAAATGACGGTATGAGAGTTATGAGACGACTAAAGCTGTAAGATTGTGCTAAACAATGAGGTGAAATTAATTATAAAGCTCTGTATAGCCGAGAGGAGCTGCGGATTCAGGTGATAATGTTCTGTAAGTTCATAATTCTGAGAGACCCGGTCACATTGTCATTTAAAAAATGTGCATCATGGCCGCTTTGAAAGAGGTGAGAGTTTTGCAAACCTTTAAAATGAGACCACTCGCTTGGTCCTTTAACTTCTGAAGAGTTCAACTCAACAGTAAAGTACGGACGGTGTGTAGACGGTGCAGCGTCCAGGTAAGTGTGCGTGTGTGTGTCGAGGAGACAAGCTGCAAAAACAACATTCATGTTTTAGAAAACTTTACCAATAAATACAAAATAATAATCGTTAAATCACTAATACATGAACCAATTATCTAAATAACACAGTTGCAGCCATACTTTCATTGTTTCCTTCTGCTTGTCATTACTTCATCTGTGTTCCTCCCATATAAAAACAAACAAGGAGCCCTTCTAAACCAACAGTCCAGTCTGGTAAACATCGATCACAGAAGGTGCATGACAAGAGCAAAGCCACATCGCTTTCATTCCGTGTTACTCTGCTTGGTTGGACCTGTTTTTGACATATTGCCTGAGTGAGATACACCAATTAGCAAACGAGGACCTGATAAGGACGGGGGGGACGGACAGCGATGTGACAAACAGAGAATGCAGCACACAGACATAAATAAGGAGGAACGGGGAAGGAGAGAGCGATAGCAGCGGCGTGGCAGCGTGTTTGTACAGCTGAACACAAGCTGAAGAAGCCCAGGCCCCTCTCTCACACTCCATTAGGCCCTAAGCTCCACGGAGTGCTGCACTCGACACATAAACAGCCTCCTGGAAAAGCTCGGGGATGTATGGGAGAGCCAGTGGGGGGGGGGGGGGGGGGATACCAGGCTGGACGACAAGAAGCAACAACTGCCTTTTCACATCAGCACAATGCCTCCAAATTACAGACGGAGACAAGAGATGGAGACGGAGAGGCCTGGAAAAAGACCAGAGCGCCGTCCTTTGCCAACGTTTCGTGTGCTTAGATTTCACACCTCCAGCGTGAACACGACCAAAGATAAAAATCTGACTTTCCCATAGACATCCAGGGTAAAGTTAAACATGTCCCAGCTCTTTTGCTTCTACGCATCCACACATCTGAATTAGGTTTCATTCATTGGCTGTTGTTGTATCAACTGTTACATCATTATTGTAAATCTTTATCCCCAAGTGTGGTCTCTGTTTCCCAGACAGTGACATCAATCCAATGGGAATGTGGAACATACGTCTACAGATTGTACAGATGAATAGATCAGTGTCCATACTTTTTTTTTATGTGTCTCTCATGTGACTACAATTCAAACCAAACAAATGAGGAGGAAGGACAGCGGCGGAGTCACATCTTCAGAGCGGTGTTCCTCAACTGTCTGTCTGCTGTTGGCTGCTGAGCAGGTAAAGTCCTGTCAGATTCTTTGTCTCTGCAGACAGCTGCCTGCAGACAAGAAGGAGAGTTCTGAATTATTTAGGTAATAGTTCTTATTTTACATAAATTTTCCTCGGGATTAATAAAGTTTCCATCTATCTATCTATCTATCTATCTTCTCTGGAGGTTCATCACTAGGACAAACCACTTTCATATTGTTTTTATAGCAGCAACTTTTTCATTGAAAACATCTTTTTGGACATTTTACACCTTTATTAATAATCCATAGTGGACAGATGACAGGAAATGAGGGGACAAGGATGGGGAACGACAAACGCCATAGATGTACACAAACCATCCACAGTCGGCTCTTTGACACGCGACTTTTAACGGTTTCTGTCGAGCAAAAAGCATTTCAACATGACGGCAATTCCATCATTATTATCACACGCACATAAACACATGTAAACACAGGTAGGACACGTCGATATACTTTACGCACTCAAGGAAGCACACACTTGACCTGAGTGGATACATGCCGTGTGTGTGTAAACACAATAGTGTACTTGTTGCATAAACAAGCACACTGTACTTTCATGCACACTCAGAAGCATGCGTCCTCCTGTTGCACGGAGACACACATGCAGCGCTCCACAGGCTGCTGGAAAAGTGGCGGATTGTATAAACAACGTGAGCAGATGTAAACAAGCATCGTGTTGCGCAATATGTAGGCCGGTCAGGTTCAGGGAGCTGGGAAGTTTGAAGTCCAACCTGGCAACACATTTCATGTTTTTAACATCGCAGTCTCACTCGTGGAACAATTTGACATGGAATTAAAATCAATTCACGACACTCAACAAGGTGACTTCAGGAAGTCTCTACAGCTTCCGCCGGGAACTGAAAACGCACCTTTTCTGGATTAAAACACAGATTAGCACTTCAGTGGCTCTTAAATATCTCTTATTGTGGTACTTTTGTAGTTTGACTATGTTGAGGAAATGTTACTTTCTGTATTCTTGTTGTTCTTGGTTTGTATTCTAGGTTGAAATGCACTTATTGTAAGTCGCTTTGGATAAAAGCGTCTGCTAAATGACATGTGATGTAATGTAATGTAATGTAATTGTGTTTTGAACAGTGTTTCTTTTATTAATCGGAAGGCATCAGCCGTTGTCTTCTAGTTTCTTTCTTTTTCCTGTATAGAAAATAAGAGAGATGTACTGTACTTTATACCTATTAACAACATGAATGTTCTCTTCCTGTATAACTGTTGATCATCAGTACAGACCGAGATGAACACCAGAAGTCTGTCGTCTTTCAATCCGACCAATAATGATGTTTAGTGTTTGTTCTAAAATGATTGAAAACATTCTCTGATATCAAGTCAGGAGCCTTCTGTAAGATCTGACATGAAATATGAGTCAGTGGCCAACGAGCACAAACTCCAACTGTAAAGTTGGGAAATGAAACCTATAAACAAACAACTAACAAAACTTCAAAATCATTTGGACTTTGTGAATTTGGCGTTTTTGCTTTCACAAAAAAACACACTGTTCTAGATAGAAAATGTATTTATAAATGACCTTTTTATTTATTTCTGCCCCACCAAGTATACGTAGATGTTTCCTATTCATTCAACTAAAAAGTGATATTAAAGAGTAAAAACAAAATGAATAGAAGCCAATGGCTGCATGGAAAGTAGAATAAGCATATTGGAATTCTTTGGAAAATGCTATAAAGTTTACGGGATTTCTAGTAAATGAACTAAAACATGCAAAAAAACAGATGATCCCTTTCACTGCAAGTATAATATTTCACGATCAGGTGCATTACTTGTTGATCTCGACCTGTAGGAGCCGCGCTGCAGCTCCACCAACCGCACCTCCACCACAGATGAGCTCCCCTGCCTCCGGGTCAAGTGATGGGAGGGAACCGATACGTTTGGGCTGCTGCAGGGAGAGACTAAACACTCGCAGAGGGGAATGCCGTTGTTTTGGAGATCTTCAGGAAGGTTTTTATGTACTCAGCTGCTCTCTGGCTGCTGCGTAGCATCAGTTCCACGTCGTTTACTGCGTTTCTGCATGATCAGGTCTACGCCACACACGCAGACAGAAGACGGAGGTTTTGATGGATGTCAGTCAGTCCCACTCGACTGCACCCTGAAGTCTCTTATGACCTTTTTTCTTCTTGATTATTTGAGGAGTTCTCTTCTATTATTTCATTCTGATGAGGAGTTTGATACAATTTGAAATAGAAACTGTTGTTTTACTTATATTGTCAGATATAGACAGATTTATCCAATGGACATTTGACATCAACAGGATGAAGAAAATTAATCATAATCAATCTTTTTTTAACTATGCTAACATCTGTCCTCTAAGGATGGTTAATTCTGTCTTAACGTCAGTCCAGACTGGAATATTTAAACATTCATTTTGTACACATATCAATATATCAATATAACCAGCCTAGGCAGCGGCAAAAACAAACATCATAATGAATTCTACTTAATAACCTTTAAGGGAGGAAACTTTTCTCAGTGTCTTATACCAAAATTATTTATATGACCAAAGTATATGAAAGTGCCATCTTCTTCTCCCGACAAAGGCGGTGCAGGAGTAATCAGCAGAACCGGGTGACAACGGTTAGTGGTTAGAAATCATCAACAGACCAAGTGCTTCTTTCACCATGTGGGTATCGTACTTTAAAGGCATTCCAATAGGAGCTGGCATCCCAATCTTTACACACACACACACACACATACACACGTTACAGCTGCTAAAAAACATATATCCATCGTTGCATGCAGGCTTTCTGGATACGGGACCCGTATTAACACCCCCCAAAATATTGGCTGATTTGTTCTGGGTACACATGCAGGCGGAGGCAGTTGTATTTTGCAGTTCTAGTCAAACAACGCCTCCTTTAGACGTTAGACGCTTCTCATACGGTCGCCGGTTTGATAAATGTTGATCCTTTGACACGGCAAATTGCAAATATGCTCTAAATGTGTGCTTAGCATGCGAGGTATGTACACAGGAGCATCCTCCACTTGTCGTGTGAAGACACCTGAAACACACCTGCACGTTTTAGCCAATAAATCTATGAAATCCAACACCGAAGATGTTCAGCGTCAGACATCAAGTGTCCCGATTGAAGATGCATGATGAAGATGTCAGCTACCCCGTTGACCCCTACATTCCCCCCCCACCCGCCTCTCCTCCTCCACAACAAGAGGTCCGGCACTTCCAACACCAGAGCCAGACATGCGATGTGCCACAGCGCTGTGACGAGGGGAGCGTCGCTCCAGCGTGACGGCCAAAGAGATGACGGTTTTCCAGCGGTGCTGGTGGAGGTTGTTTTTTTTTTCTTCTTTTTTAAACGCTGTAGTGAGGACCACACAGAAGAAGTGGCTTCTCACCACCGGCCGACTGACGATTAAGCGAGACGTAGTGTATTTTCCTATGGCTCCATAAAAGACACAAGCTGGGGGAGCCGTAAAAGACGGTGCAGAAAGACAATCGTCTGGAAATAAATAAAGCCGAGTGGGAATAGAGGGGCGAGCACTTTGCTTCTCACCAATAAATTCCCCCAAACTGACCACTGTCTGCATTTTTCTTTGTGTGCTTATTTGTTCAAAATGCCTACGCTTGTTCGTCATCCTCTGTTCAAATGAACTTGATGCTGAATTAACGCAATTAAGTCCAGGAATCCCTTCAGCCCCTGGGACTGAACTCAATGAGTACAAATAAGGGATTATGTTTAAAGGATTATGGACCTTCCTTTGGATATCCCAGCGATGATAAAGTGTTGTGAGATATAATGCGCCCCTATGAGCCAGCTCCTTCCAGTTCTTCTTCAGATTAATGGGCCGTGTTGGGAAAAGTGTGCAGCGAGGCATGGAGCATAAATAAGGTCTTTAAGTAGGCAGCTATGGCGGCTGTGGGCTCAGTGGACGGCTCTGTCTACACACAGACAAAGACCGAGCTGTGATTTACTGGTCCGACATCGCAGCTCGACTCGTACAGATAAAAGGGAGACGCTAAGAATGTGGTCCGTGACTGAATGCGATCTTACAAAGTTACACAAACCCTCGAGCGGTGTCAGTGGAAAAGTTTCACCTCAAAGTCATATGAGTACTTGGAGAAGTTTTGACGCTTGTCCAGACAGTGTTTTATTTTGTGTTTTCTGAAGCTCACGACTAAACAAGGTCATGAATCCTGTAAAGTGGCTGCTTTGCTGGTTGGAGGATGTCGGCTGTGTGGGTCAGATGTAATCCAATCCTAACCCGTGTTTTTACTTTCAATGTCAGAGTTGCAACTTAAACCATCTGCAACGTAAAAAGAAGAAGACACAACGTTCCCCATTCAACTTACATTATGTTATCTTCTGCAGCATCGAGGTATAATCGTACATACTATTTGCTAAGAAAGAAGCAATGCCTTAATATTATTTATTTTTTATTTTTGGTTCATGAAAAATGGGTCCTACAAGAAATAAATGAATGGCCTTAAAATAACGTCTTTTGTAAATTACAATGTGGAAAGAAAATGCATTAGTTTGTCTCATCTTCTTGGTCCCAAGATGCAAATATGTAAAGAACTGTGATGCAACCATGTCTCCTAGAAATAATACTCATCTACCAGTAATTTGCAATGCCATATATCTTTTGAAGGATGCAAGATGCCTCAAGATGCCCCTGGATAATGTTTTTTTCTTCTGATGCTACTTCATGAACTTCTAGACATCTCAGCTGCAACTGAGAGGTCGATAATGGCTCAATATATATTCTTATGCTGTATAAGATATATCCATATACAGTATCTGATATTTGACCACTCCTCCAAAGAAAAGTTCACAAGAAGTGCAATAAGAAGGGATTACATTATCTCACTATGGAATAAGTACCAGTCTGAATAGAGAAGTCTATCCCACTGACTCTGTCTGAAAACTGGCCATAATCAGTTTCTTTACAGCTCATTAAAATAAATGGTTCATTAGCACTCCGTCAGCATTACACTTGATCGCACCTTAATGTCCTCAATCTGTCGACAGTCGGTGACTTTTGCTCACATCATCATCATTGTGTTGCTTGATTTAATAGTAGTGCTTATTGTGCAACTCTTATATTATTCCATATTTATATTTTAATATCCCCCATTTTATTTATTTAAAAGTCTTGTATTATGGGCTAATGATTCAACATAATACCTAACAATGTTTCTTCTCACATAAATATGAAATGTTCTTATTTATTATTGCCTGCATGCTTGTAAAATCTGTTATAAGAGTCACTTCATAACATCTGTCCAGGGACTATAAATGAAAACACCTAACAAACGACACCTTTTACAGCAATATTTAGGAATGTGGAGCATCTCTGTTAAATACACCCATACATAAAGTGAATATGGTATAGCTCTGAAATAATTAATTGTGCCAAAACGGGCAACAACAACTGCAAGAAAGCTATCCGGGGAGAAATTGCTACCTTTCACGTTTCGACCGTGGTTACGTTTGAGACTCATCTTGGATTGCTGCGGTTCAGATTCCTCTGTGGATTCCTTGATAAAGGAGGTGAAACACAGAGCAGTTCATTTAGCATTAAGAGCATTTCAAGTAACCTGAAACGGTGAGAGCAGATGTTCACAGCCTCAGCAGCTGGGTCCTAAATACTGCAGAGACGTTAAGAGATATAGGGGTTGACTATATTGTAACATAAAGCTGTGGACAGGAGTTGATCCATACATGTTTTTTGGGGGGGTTGAAGAGTGAATACCACCCACTGAATACCACACACAGCTGTGGTGCTGCTGGGGAGGGCTGACGCACCAACATGCCTCCTCCAGCGGAGTGATAACAGATGGAGATACTGGAGCGAGAGCTCCTAATCCAGAGGTGTTGAACTTGTGCAACCCTTAACGCAGGAGAAGAGAGATACGAAGTGGTCTCATCCCCTCTTCATTTGGTAATCCTATCACTCAACATATACAATAAGAAGCTGGATTCTACACCAACGTCATCAGATCCCGGGATGGCACAGACATAGTTCGTCCTTCCATCAAATTGATCACAAGAGTATTAAAATGTAGACCGTGTAACATCAGCTGGTTAGCTTAGTTTACCGTAGCTTAGCATAAAGAAGGAAGGCACTGCTTCAAGACGTGAGATAGTCCCAAAAATAACTGCCCCCAAAACAAAATAAGTAAGATAAATAAGTAAGATATAACTTCATAACTAGAATGGGCACTCGGTAGAGTGCATACCATCGCATATCACAAGATTGAGCGGTGAATTAAAATGATTTTGGCATTAGTTGCATGCCAATTGGATATAAATGGACTATGCTATAGTAAAAAGAAGATTCTGACCTTTTCATGACCTTGACCTTTGACCCGATCAATCCCAACATCTAATCAAATGGTCCCCGGATAATTACCAATCATCCCACCAAATTTCATGCGATTCGGTTTAATACTTTTTTACTTATGCGAATAACACGAACGCACGCATACAAATACACGGCGATCAAAATATTACCTTCCGAATTTTCAATGCGAAGGTAATTAGCCTTAGAGGCAGGGAGGTGGATTTAGTTGCCTTTCGACAGAGCGAGTCTAGCTGTTTCCCCCGTTCCCATTCTTTGAGCTCAGCTAATTTGCCTCATATTTAATTTGCAGATACAGACTCCTAACTAAAAAAAATGCTTTCGCAAGATGTCAGTCTACTCCTTAAAAAACTAAAGAGCACTTTCTATGCTCTTACACAAGTAACACTTCCCCAGAGTGATATCGTGTGACATGCCTATAGGGTATATTGGTTTCTATTTAGGTAAAACATTGCTGTAATCCTTGGCTATGAAAACCCCCACGAATGAACCTGCTGCTCTGATTTCATTTTCGAGCGATGTCAAAGAATCCGTCATCAGCACCACAGAAGAAGAGATCTGCCAACCGAAGGAGGCCTTGATTTAGCAATCAACTGAAATAGCAACGGAGGGCCAAAAAGATCTGCGCGTTGATGGATCGCTTTAGTGAGCGCCACGATAAATGAATACAGGGATGAATGCGGTTAAACTTCCCTGCGATTTTTTTCAGATCGACTCTGCTTTTACGAATGACCTCACTTTTTTCGAGAGCAAATGTTATCTTTCCAAAGTGGAATGCTTACAGCGCCGCTGCAAACGGAGAGCCTCTCCTGCTGACTGTGTTTTCAGAGCAAGTTGAACTGAGTGCTGAAGGATTTTGAGATGAAACAGAATATTTGTGTAGATATGGAGACTGAATGTACCGAGCGGTTTGAAAGCCTGTGTTCAGTTTAAAGCAGACATGGGGAAGGACTAGCATTTTTTTTATATAAGAAACAAGATGACAAAAGCACAAGATCTGCTGGAGAAAAAATATATCCATGGAATATTCCCATCGGCTTTGTTTTGTGTCATCTTTACAGTTACTCAAAATTAGACTACTCTGTCCAAGCCTTGGTTCTGGGGGGATGCCTTTCCTTACAACCCTTAATTAAACACTGTATTCATATTTGATTTTTAAAGGAAAAAAACTTATTTGAGACTGACAATAGATTAATAAAACATGTAGCATTATAGTTGGTTTCATATGCTGTAATCTAGGACAATAACTTAGACAGAGTTGGAAAAAATAGTCAAAATTAACCACTTTGTCTCTCATTTTATCTAAAGGTCCTGCCTTTCTTTACCGCAGTATAGTCAAAGTTAATGGACTTTAGTATCCAAAGTACACATCGTACAGAATGGACCTTAAGAGAGTTATTAATAAATTCACATTTAAACAGCATGTTGTGGTTTATTTTAACCAATTCCTATTCTTTATAGTACACTATGATTCTTTTTGTGAATAAACTATCCATCATATATACATCTATAATCGTAAATTTATGCATGAAATGAAGTGAACTATTTTACACTCTTGCATTTACAGCGCAGCTGTGTCCATCATTGGTGACATTAGACAACAGAGTATGCCTGGACAAAGTGGACATGTTAGACGGTGTCATAGCAAGAGAGAGAGAGAGAGAGAGAGAGAGAGAGAGAGAGAGAGAGAGAGAGAGAGAGAGAGAGAGAGAGAGAGAGAGAGAGAGAGAAAGCGAGAGAGACAGAGGACCCAGATGCCGACAATTCTTCAAAAAAAGGATTTAATTCTACTAGAAACAGGATACACAGGACTAGTACGACAACACGAACTAGGAGGTACAAAGTCAGACTGGGAATGAGACAAACAGGGTTTAAATACACAGGCACGTTGAAGGTGATTGGAGAACGGGGAACGAGACACAGGTGTACACAATGAGGGCGGGGCCAGCAATCACACAGAAGGAACCAATCAGGACCAGGTCAGACAATCGCAGGGAGACAGACGACACAAGGATTTCGGAATAAGACACAAAACCAGACAGACCCTCCGGGTCGTGACAGGAAAACAACAACATCCATCTTAAGTTTTGAGTTTCTAGTGCAATAACAAACCGGAATATACTGCATTGATCTGCAGTCTTCTGCGTTGAATATATACTGCACAGTGTGGGTACGTTGTGTTACTTGTTGTATAATTGTTGTAATGGTATGAGGTTTGTAACGTGCTGTTTTTATTGCGTCTGGTGAGACTCAGTTTGTTTATTGTCCGGCCGAAGCCGTAAAATTCTAAGATGTGTTCTAGTCTATTTGAAGCAGATAAAACATGTAATAAATGAGTATGTGTTCACTCCACATCACCCCCCCCCCCCCCCCCGACACTGTGCATTGACAAAAACAGTACACATTTCAGAAGGCACGTTGTTAAAAATGACTCAAATTGTTTTTTAAATGATCTTTTATGTCATGAACGAGAAGCACAGGATGAATATACAAACGGTTCATTATGAGTGCGGCCAGGAGAGCATAGTAGTGCAGCCTGTCTCGTGTGTGCAGACATTTATATGATGCAGTTATACTGAGCTGAACGTCTTCCAACTGCTTTCACGTGTCAAATGCATAACTTTTTTTTATGTCTGAGCCTATTTGGGAGCATTATTTTCCCATTTGATGTGGTTTATTTAGTTCTGGAGAATAATGTAATAGTAGCAACATTAAATGTACACATATGAGAGGGTAAATGGCCAGTAACGTGAATAACTTTAAAAGGGAAAGTAAGAAAACTGTGCAAGTTGGCATTTCTTTAATGTTTTTTTATAATGTTTTATTTATTAATCATGCCCAAAGTTCACTCTGAATTTGGTAAGCACTGTTTTAAATCCGCTGCACCTGCTGCTTGGAATACACTCCAAAAAACTCTAAAGTTAAAGGACCTCATCAACTTTGAAACTTTTAAGACTCGTGTGAGAGAAATTGGAGCGGCTTCATAACGCACTTGTTCTTGTTTGGTGTAAATCCGGAGCTTTAGTCCTGTTGCCTTATCTTTTTTAATGTATTGTATTTGTGTTATGTGTTTTCTGTTGTGTCTTGTGACTGTTGCAATTCTTCTATGCTGCTGTCTTGGCCAGGCTTCCCTTGAAAAAGAGGTCATTGTATCTCAATGGGACCGACCTGGTTAAAATAAAGGCTAATAAAAAAAATGTAAAAAAAATGACAGAGAACAGCAGCGTGGCCTCCCAGCTGATGATGTGGTTGTTTTAACCTGTTGTTATTTTTGTGGATTCTAGATACACCATGCAAAGAGAGAAAGTTTGCTGCTCTGGATTCATTGCAATACAATATGTAATGCAGCCTCAAGAGGGGGCCCATGTACTCAGATTAGCTCTCACATGAAAGCAGAGCTGGACATAACCTTGTTCTTCAGGTCAGTGAGGATGGGCGCCGCTCATAGATTACCACGTTTGTTTGTTTTTTCAAATGATTTGGCTGGTTGTTATTTCCAACCCTGCGTGAAACACATGATATATAAACACAGTAGTTATATTCTATTCAACTCGAATATTAAAAATGTGTAGAGTCTGGAAAATGTCATACATTCAGTGCTAGTTGTTGGAGATTTATTGAACACTGTGTTCTGTGCTCATGTTGGCTCTGTAGGGCCATAAAGAAGAAAAAAATGTAATGTCATTAGCTTGATGATTTAATAAATAGTGCTAGTTGGAACTCAATTCAATAATTTAGGAGGAAGGTAGTTTTCCCGACAGTAGAGGGAGACATCCGCTGACAGCAGATTCAGTCAGTTTGAGAGGA
Source organism: Liparis tanakae (assembly GCA_036178185.1). Lineage (NCBI taxonomy): Eukaryota > Metazoa > Chordata > Actinopteri > Perciformes > Liparidae > Liparis > Liparis tanakae. Next base: position 4,749,564 of record CM070095.1, on the reverse strand, counting down.
GAAAATCAAATAAACATAAAAAACTAATTGTTCTGAAGACAGAATCTATTTTATTTATTGTGGAACTAATGCCTTACAATGTATTTACATTGTGTGTTGAAGTGAATATATGATTATAATGTTTATTGAGCACATGTTTTCTCTTAAAAGAGATCTTTATTTCAGTGACCCAAATTGTTTCAATTAGGGATCAACTAACTAATAATTAATCAAAACTCAAAGGATCAACCTTATTATTTATATTACCACTAATGTAGCCCGATTCAGGTGAGATTAAAGATTGTCATTTCCATGTGTTATTTTAACATAACTAACGATAACAGCTGCTATGGCACTACAAATATTATAAATATTTCTACTGCTGTATTACCACCACATACACCGCCAATCCTTCTACAGTTATTGGTTGCACTAGTTCTACTTTAAAGGGAATTACTTATTAAGACACGAGGTCTTCAGCTCCTCAATTTAACCAAACAAAACCGATTAAAGATCATAACGTGAACATGAACGAAAAACAACATTCCATCTACAAAAACTACTTATGAACCGTAGAGATATTTCATAACAGGCTGGAGAGTAATGGTGATTTAAATAATACAACATGCTTTTTAAAGCTGAGCGAAGACTGAACCGGCTTTGGTGGCTGTTCATCTGAAGTTAGAGAGATGAGAGAGGCAGAGTGGTTTTACAGATAATTAAATCTGACTCATTAATAAATGTATTACGTCATCACAGCCACTTCTTCTTCAGCCGGCACTGGATCATTACACTTTGTAATCACGCAGGAACATCAGAGCATTAATCTAAAAAGCCTACATTTGCTGTGAGTACTGATATACAGTACAAGTGTGCAGAAACACTTGCCTCATATGCAAACAGGCACAAGTCCCTGTTCTGCATTCACTGATATCAGATCCAGACCCGAGTGATGAAACAAATTAGAGGTCTGAGTCTGATTTAGACAAAGAGTTTAAGAACTAACCCCAAATGAGGTCGTTGCAAAGCTTCCTCGCCACAGGACACCGCTGGCCAACAGTTGCCTGAAGTTGAGAGAGACGCAGAGTGAAGTTAAAGAAAAAGCATTTCAGATTAAATTCACCTTCTGGAGTTTAATTTGGACCTTTTGTGGCCTCGGATTTCCAAACTTTACATCATACATCATTGTTTATCTTCACATTTGCCCCTGGCAGTGTATAATCAAACAGCATATAAATAATACACTGATAAATTTAGTTTTATGTAGTTGTATCACCTTTTCACATCTTATCCATTTCCTTTGAGAATATTGATGCCACTCCCATCTCTGCTATAGGTATGAGGCCGAGTCTGGAGACGCTCAGCTTAGCCAACCACAAGGACTGGAGAGGGGGAGGAACAGCTAGCCTGGCTCCATCCAAAAGCAGCATCCGGCTACCAGGCCCCCCCAAAAATCACTAATTTAAATGTTGAATCTCATTTCCTGTGTAAAAAAATAGAAAAGTGTAAAAATAGCAATTTGCAGATTTGGCAGGGATCCGTTTCTAGGCAACCAGTTGAGGCATAAGTGCGGCAAACAGCAGCAAATTGTCCTATTCACACTTTGGTTGATAACATTCATAAAGTGTTAATTAGTGAGCTGTAGAGGTGCCGTCAACAATGCATGTTGTTGCTATCGGACAGAGCCGGTCTTTCCCGTCTTTGTGCTACGCTAACAACCGGCTGTCGCTGCAGCTTCATATTTAGTGTCCAGAAGTAAGAGTGATAGAGGTCTCATCTAAATGTCATTATACTATTCCTTCAAGTATTTATTCACGTCTTCCTCAACTATTCTACAGTTGCTTCCCCTCTGACTCTTTCTGTGTTCTTACCTGGTGTTTAAACAGGGAACAGATGATTGATGACTCGAAATGAAACGGCTGCAATCATTAACAATGACCTATGATTACACACAATACATCAGAAAGTATTCATAACCGTTTAAAAAAAAAGTCATTCAGGGATGGGTTTGAATTGAAATACAATGCATTAATGGGTTCAACACATTCAGGCATGTTTGATTGTGGAAATAGTTTGACCACAAACAAGTTATTTGTCCAGGGAAAGTTTGCTTGAGTCTCAAATGAGAGGATGTAAAATAAAATATGACCCTGATGACGCCTCCTCGCTGTTTGTACTGCCACTGTGAGTACTGTTAGTCTCTGTCCTTTTGAAAAGGGAAGAACAAAACTGCAGTTACTGTACAGAGCTAGTAATACGCAACAGCCTGGACATTGTATTCAGTCAGTTAACATTTTGGGAACACAATTATCATCTGGCATCGACGCTGGCGAGCACGAGCGCGCCAGAAAAAGTTCAATTAATGGCAGAAATTCTACAACAGTAATTAGTTCTAACGTGTAACGCGGCGACGGCGTTTGGACAGGGCGTTGATGGAGGGAATGTAATTGCTGTATTTGCTGCTGAAAGCTCAACACGGGTTCTCGTCTCCGTTTACCGGAAGCAACGTCGACGCCCCTGATTGATTTTGGCCGTCGGCCGCCATATTCATCGATGAAATAAGCATTTCTCTGCTTTTCCACATCGCCCTGCTCTGTACTACCTGCAGTGGCTGGACTCCAACAGAAAATAAGCTTATCAGCTCGTTCCTGCAGCTGCCTTCCAGTCAAGTACATGCTCCTCAGCGCCAACACGCCATTCAGTCCTTTACTCCATTGATAGCGGGGCTTCTCTTTCCTCCAAACTGCTTCAGTTGTGATATGCAGCAAACAGATAAGTGGAACTTATTTGCATCACCAAACTCGATATTTTTGATGGAAAGACATTTTTCTTTTGTCTTCCATCTCCAGGGGGATTACGTTTCAAGGAATTTTTGAGCAACACCATTTAAGTGTGGCTGATAAGGCCTCCTTTGGACTGAGATAAGAGCCTATCCACACACATTATTGATCTTTTCCCAACCTGTTTATGGAAGAAAAGCTGGAAGCGGTAAAGCACTTGTCAAACGGAGAGCTGCACGCAAGTGAAAGGAGCTGAGATGTGTACGAAAATACAGAGACAAATTATTTTCATTACTTATTCATCTGCAGCCTTGAGTCAGAATATAGTCCAAAAAAAAAGCCTACATTGATACTCAAATTCTTTATTTTATTCAACGAACATTATTACACCTAAATATATTTGCTTTACTATCATACATGACACATAAAGGATCACATTTTATCATTTGACAAGCTGAATCTAATTTAAATGTTGGCATATTGTTTTTAAAGCCAATACTTGTTGATTGGCTTTTTCAAACTAATTGATTGCAACTTCACTGTGTGCTAAGTTTGTTTGAGTCAACAAATGCAGATTTAGCCAAGAGAGGAAGTTTTATTTATTCATACTGCAGCCTTTCTTGAACACAATTGATTCAGATAACTTCATACCGCTATTTTAAACAGTGACACCTCTAATTTCAGCGCCCTCTGTTCATCCCAGTTTCTGATCAGTTTGTGTCTCCATTGAAACACATTTGGTTTGATCCTTGCAGCACCAGAAGCAGAGATTCTCCACCAGAGAGCTTTTCTCCTTAAGCTACACACTCAGTCCTGCTTTCAAACTATAAGCCTGAAAAAATATAATAATCCAACATCTGTTGGACAAGTTAAGCTAAATTGCCTGTGTCCCGAGCCCATCCTAACCATCCTGAGCGTGCTTCGAGCTCGATGCACAAAACAATGAAATTGGCCCGTGGCGATCGCTGAGGGGGAAAAAAGCGATGTCGTGTCATGCCAACAGTGCACCCTTGCTGCGTGCTAGATGGCAGACGCACAATGGGGGCTGATGCACATGACCTTCTGCTATCAGAGCAGACACGCTCATTTATCACCCGCAACCTTGAATCATTGTTTTACTCAGCTTGAGCCCTTATGCTTCTGCTCACGCAAAAAAAAATAGACTGAGTGCATTTGGGTTTGAGACGAGAACAGAGTCAGGCAGCAGAACGCCTCGCGCTCAGTCTACCACCCCTGTTCCTGAAATCCTCTCCATGCACCGTGTCCACAAAATGTGCTTCGATTTTTACACTCTTGCATCTTCTTTTCTTCTTTTTTTAACAAGGAAGCTTCGTACCTCGAAGACTCCCTACTGTATTGTTTTGAGGAGATTGGATTATTTATGATGCTGTCGGGTTACAGCTCATAAATCTAATGAGGGTTTTTGGTGTGTGTGTGTGTGTGTGTGTGTGTGTGTGTGTGTGTGTGTGTTTCACAAGCTATGTGCGAGTGTCTGCATGTGCGCTGTATCCCAGACAAAAGACTTGGAAGGGTCTTTACACATAGCTGGCAGATCACCCACAGTTTTACAGATCCTCACTAGAGTGGCAGAGCAAAGAGGAACAGAGAGGAGCTGGTGCTGAGGACAGGCCCGTGGCATTCTGTATGAAGTAGATGGAAACAGGATTGTGTCTGTGGAAAGTAAAAAAGGCCAGAAATATGCAATATGTGCAGGCATGGAGCATTAACCACGGGAGACAAGAGACAGAGAAGCCTTTCTTTTTTAAGATTGTGTTATATATTATGTTTTTTTATACATGTTTATTTACATATGCATAGATACATACATATATTATCTTTTATTGTATGCCAACAGCAAAAAACAGTTTGCTATCAACCTTAGTATGTAGTAAATAATAAATAATAAATATTAAGGACACAATTGTAATGAAGCCGACTACTTTAGATTTACTCCGCATACTGAGTTTCCTTTTTTTAAACAAAATTCATAATTTAAAGTAGTTCATTTAGTAGTTTTTCGATGATGAACAGACATACACTTAAACAGACAATACATTACAGAATTAGGTCACAGTGACAAAGTCTATTTACATCCCAGTTGTATCTAGAACTGAATAAATACACATTGAAACTAAAACAAAGGGAAACAGGCCAACATGGTAATCAATAATACCGTGGCTGTACTTAACATCTCCTGTGTTTCTGTCCTGTTTTAATTTGCAGGCCTTTGAGGTGTCTGACAAGCTGAGGGAAGCAAAATGTAACTGGTCACTGATTGACAGTGTCGCCTGTGAAAAGGTATTTCAGTGATGATTGCGCTCCCAATCTTTCGGAGCGACCGACAAAACACTTCAACCAATCACACCCACTTCCTGTAAAACGCTCCGATTTGCGCACATGATTCAATCAACACGAAAGCAGGAAAATGTAAAAATTATATTCCATGTTGCAGTTGGGCATGTAAAAAGAAAAGGGTTTGTGTCTAGTGGGACAGGAAAGGCAGCACAGGAGAAAGGGGGAGAGAGAGAGGTGATGGATAGTCCAACTTCCTGCAGGAGAAGGGTGTGATTAATGGCCGTGCACTCGGCAAAACACACCAGCTGTGAGGGGAGATAAGTACCAATACAAAGAGCAAATTACTGTCTGTACTGTAATAATTAACCTCAGAGACCGGCACACACAGGAAGTACAGTTTCCCTGGGTAACAGCCTCATTTCCTCTATCTCACAATAAAAAAAAAAACACAAAAAACTAAAATATCCTTTAGCACTGAATCCTTGTTTCAGCTCCAGGATTTAAAGCGTTCTTTTTTTTTTATGGCCGCATGAGCTGTTCCCAAAGATGTACGAGCAAATTACAAGCTGGAGTTATTTGAAAAGAGAGAGTCCATTGTGGAAAAGACTGTCAACACACTGCTGCCAAGCTCAGCCCCCAGTGCAGGATGGGTATCCAAACAGTCTTCAGTGAGATATATGTAGTGGAATAATTGCTCGCCGCGCAGTAGGCAGGAAGCGATACAAATAAACCAACTTGTTAAGGTTTTGGACTCGTTGTTTATGTGGGCTCGAGTGTTTGCGAAAGTTGAGATGCAGCTGGAGGAGCTCGAGATTTTTTTCTGTTGACTGAAAAATTTGATCAGCCTGTGGAAAATACAGGTTTGAGCAGAAAAGCGTAAGCGATCCACCTGCCTGGAGCGCTCACCGTGAATGTAGGTAATTATTCTTCATGCCTGGAGTTCTCAGTGGTTTTAAACTCATAAGCTGCCCCCCCCCCCCCCATCCCCCGAATCTCCCCGCACTAAACTTAGTCTTTGATAACGGTTAATTACTGTGACGCTGAATTCTTCAACCATAATATTATTTGAACCAAAGCTGATTAGAAACATGTGCCGGGGTGTTTGAGTGTCAGAACGATTAAGGATTCTCTCACTCGTGACCTTTCCACTCCCTGAATACGCGGTGTGCCTGACATCACTCCCCTGGACTCCCTGCTGAGAGCTCGCCTCGGTTTTCTACCACATACTCTGAAACACAGCTCAGTAACGTCCAGTTGTTTTAGTTTGAACGTGTGCTAAGAGGGAGTAGCTGCATACAAATTCAAGAATGTATTATGTAACACAGAGAAAAATGTGCGACGAAAAGTAAATAGTTCCTACTGGGGGGAAAACACGCGACTCCTTCTATTAAATCCCAGAACTTCCACATGTGATAGTAACGTTTATACAAACCTGTTAAATTCATTCCTTGTACATATACAGTAGTATAAAGCAAAAAGCATACGGAATCATGGACTGGACTGTAATTTCAATTGAGATAAATAATGCTAATTTATCTCCTCAAAAAGGCTCACTAGATTTATTTTGTAAATTGCTCCTGTCAAAACGAATTACAGGGATTAACGTTTGCTGCCAGAGTGGAAACTCCACAAATAGCTGGAAAATAAGGAAGAAGCGCAGCAATCTGTTTCATGAAATGCCCTCAAACATTCTCTGTTGAAAGTTGAAACCATTGCTGCACATGTATATTTGGTATGGCATAAACCTATGTCAATGTTTAGTTTGGTCAGTAGGCCATATATATATATATATAACTTTATTTTAAAAGACTTACTTCTTCAGATTCCTCAAACTTGCGACATTTTAAGAACAATCATATTCCAGATGACAAACAGTTAAAGTTACCGTGTGGAGTTTTTGGCCACGAGCAGTGCGATGAAGAAATGCAATGAGTGGTCCACCGTTTTGCTTGTATCATGCACAAGCACACACACAGGAGGTGCACACACACAAAAGGTGCACACGCACGAAAGGTGCACACTTACAAAAGATGCACATGCACAAAAGGTGCACACGCACAAAAGATGCACATGCACAAAAGATGCACATGCACAAGAGGTGCACACACACAAATGATGCACACTCACAAAAGGTGCACACTCACAAAAGATGCACACGCACAACAGGTGCACACTCACAACAGGTGCACATGCACAAAAGGTGCACACTCACAACAGGTGTACACTCACAACAGGTGCACACTCACAACAGGTGCACACTCACATGCACAAAAGGTGCACACTCACAAAAGGTGCACACTCACAAAAGGTGCACATGCAGAGGCGTGATAAACATTCCTGTCAGTGGTTTCATGCACAGCGATGTAATAATGTGCAAACAACTTCACGTTTGTAAGGCTCAAGGATGTAGTGCATGCGTTTCGATGTGCAACATCGAATGTGAACAGATTTCCTCGACATAAAACATAGAGGAACATTTTATAATTCTAAGTTACTACAGAAACAGAAACTAGAATTACCGCCTCACAATCGTTTGCCTCCGCCAACCAGTCATAGTGCAGTTTACATCCATGTTTCAAAAAAAATATTAATTCATCAAGTGTGTAAAATTAGAGTTATGGTCAAAAACATGTTTTGAGAGGTCACTGTGACCTTTTCCCTTTAAGGCCAAATGTCTATACACTGTAGAGCTCCAATCAACTAATCAACTGGTCAATTCATCACAGTTGAAAATAATCACCAACAATTATGATAATTAAATAATCGTTTTCAAGTCTATTATCAAGTACAAATATAGAACATTTGTTGATTCTTGCTTATCAAATGTGAGGGTTTGCTGCTGCTCTGTGGTTTTCAGTCAGCAGTATCCAATATCTCTGGGTAACAAGCTAAAAACATAACACGTTGCGTCTGCCACTTTCAGTATAAACTCTGCCATTTCCAGTCAGTCCTGTTGTATTAAAAATGTACAAGAAGAACACCATTACATCAAAAAATGCAGCCGAGCGGGGGAACGTCTGTAGCAAGATCCACAATATAGTTTTGAACACAAACAAACTGGGGGAAATAATTTAAGTAATAGATTTCAAATTGGTTTTTCATACCGGAACACAGTTTTGATGATTAACCAACCCGTTTCATCACAAACACTTTAAAATGGCAACAACAAAGGCACATTTCTGAAATGAGATTGTTTGGAGCGGTCGGCCGATGGAAGGAAAGCAATGATTTGCGAGACTATCGGACTCAAACATATTGCCGACCGGACGCATATCGAGATGTTTGAAGTGACAGAGCGCTCTCGCACGCTCCCAACGCCTGACCTTTGTTGCGGCCCGGACCCGGTTCCTCTCTGCGTTTATAGAGATAATCACTCCTCAAACATGAGTGTGGCCCTCCACGCACTGCCTCTTTTGGATCACACCCGTGGCAGACGCACACACACGATAGATGATAGGCCTGGTCGCGCTTCATTAGCTCACCGAGAGGCCGGCGGGACGAGGAGGCTGTTCTCTTGTGTTCGCGGTGGTTTCTCTCACCTCAGATTGGGCAGTTGGTGTTATTGTGCGAGATGGAGGGGAGGGGAGGCAGGCCGCTGTGCTCTTCATGCTGGTTTCCTCACAGTCCTCTTTTATTGATGAGGCCCGCTAAACAGCTGCCTTAGCAGGAGGGAAATAGAGTTCAGCGATGCCCCGGCAACTCTCGACAGCGCTCTACCAGGGAAAAGAAACCAGGCAAATGGAGATGAAGGGAAGGCATTAAAAGTAAAAATAGTCCCATCTTTCTCCCGAAGTAAGGCAAAATTGTGTTTCAGTGCATACATTGTGATATATACACACACAAAAAAGTAGTGGTTATTCAACCACGTTTGATCACATGTGAGCATCCAGCGGTACGGTGTGGTGAGGGTTATTTCAGAGGGGCTGGAGCCTGAAGCTGCACAACGAAGGCTCAGAGCTGAGATGTCCCTTTGTTTGTTTAAAGGGCAGGAGAATCGATGGCCCCGTTTTTTGAGGCATGGCTCTGACCTCTCGCGGTGGCACCTGTATCAATCACGGGCCGGCTGCGTTCTCTGCCTCGCTGCTCGTCACATTTGTCTCTCGCGCTCGCGACCGTGGACGGAGGCCGTCGATCTACTCTCGAATGTCGGCCCTCACTTCATGCCGGCTGTCAGCCGGCACCGAGCGATGCATAAACAGCTTCTTTTTTTTTAAAAGGTGACAAGAACAACTCTCGGGGAGAAATCTATTGGAGGAAGAAATTGATTTTTTTTTTAAAGATTTAGGTGTTATGCTGCGAGACTGTGAGGACAGCGCAGGAAAAACGAGAAGCCGGGACGCTCTTTGTTGAAGTAATTTAGTAACATTGTGACAGCTCTTTTAGCTGAAGTTAAAAAGGATCTCAAAAGTTACATTTATTCAGATACTAGTATTGTTTTTTGCTATTTCGGTTATCTTGGGAAATATAGGTTTAAATTACTTGGTTAAACACAATGAAAATTCAAGGAGGCATTTGTTTTGTATTGATCTGCTGGTCGTGCTGAGGTTAGAACAACTGCATTAAAATTCAGTTGACAGATGTTTGCATAAATGTTCCAGTCGACTAAACTCAATTATACTCCAAAGGCGTAAATACGTTTCGACACAGTCATTTCACTTGTTTTGTTTAAAACTCACCTAAAAAAAAGGCAATTAAAGCACAGTGACAATGTCTTTTGTATATTTAGAATTACAAACACGTGAAGGGGGAAAAAAAAGTTTGAAACTGTTGTGTGGCTGAACAGAAAGTTTCTTGTGATGAGACACGAGACGAAGACTCACCAACTGGAGATGCCAATTAACACATCAAAGAGTGAAAACAAATTCCCTTCAAAACTTTCTCACCTCACTTTCAGGCTGCAGACAATTGAACGTCTGTTGAATATGCATTACATGCCAGTGCCAGTTTCGCAGACACACAAGAGTCTAGACAAAAGCGTCCGAGGGGGCATTTGGATGGAGCCGCCCTCTGACCACCGTTAATCTGTATGTGTGGCCGATCCCTACGAGGCCTCGCTGTAATCACACAGCCGCTTCTCAGCAATCCAGGACTCCCGTCTTGTGTTAAAAGAGAGGGATGATTCCCATTATGGAGTAATTAGTCTTGTTGTCACCACCGGACCTTGACAGTGAATCCACTTGGCGGCGCTCTGATGGGATGTGGGTGTTTGTGACTGCTGAATCACAATCAGCATCGCCTCTACTTTGCCAAGCATGACGGCCTCAACTTCTCACTGCACAGGACGGACGTCACGGCTGACAGCTGTTGACGAGTGGTGCGAGCCAAAGTTCTCTGCTGTAGTGTCACTTTATTTTGATCTGGTTCCTTGGGGTCTTAATGTAATGTTTGTAACATATTTTGGTCAAAATACCACAAGAATCATTTCAAAACAGCCTTTTTACCCCGTCAGAAACACCTCCCCACAGACCAATGCCAAAATCTACCTAGACGTTGGCGGTGATCCCAATCGACGCACTCAAGCATATCGTTTCTGACATAGAGGAACCACAACAAGCCGTGTGTGTGTGCTTTTTTCCAGCGTTTTTGTGTTGGGAGTCATGCCAGATACCCAAATGAACGTATAGAAGAACTATAAAAGGGGAATTTTCAGAATGTGTCCCCTTTAAGTACTTTGTTTTACTTTCCTGGCATACCAGTGGTCCAGTTTTCCACAGCTGTTGGCTGATTAACACACGACGTCTGGAGAAGGTTGGTGGAACTGGCAATTTGAGGTAAAAGCCCTGAAAGGGAACTTTTATCTCATCTTTAATGTCACATGTCTAAACTGAGTCTAAACTAATTATGTTCTCATCTCTGCCAGATCAAAGATACTGAGGCTTTCATGACTGACAGGAGCACCCATTCTATTATAGCAGTACTATTTAGTTTAATATATGGAAACAGATGCAACCGGTCATCAAACACAATACATTATTCTGCCAGTTCTTAGTCAATATGAATATATGAATTTACATTTACTGTAAGAGTTTTTATACATCAATCTGGTTCTTGTAAAATGTATAACCACATTAGCACAAAATCAGACACATGCTGTTGATAAATGCTTTTGATACGCTACAACAAAGTGATGAATAGGAGAAAAGAGATTGAACATCGCTCACATTCATAACAGGCGGTGAATGATTAAGTATTGCTCTGTCATCGTGGACATGTTGTGAACATTACCGTGACTAACCAATATTGCCAAGACTAAAGAAGTTCCAACTAACATTTTAATGTTTTTAATGTGAATTGTAAACTAGAGGTCTATAATAACATGAGACAAGACGGCAACATGTATCCTACACTAATGGATATTGATATTGCATCAATTCTTTAAAGTTGATATCATCATATTGTTGGCAAACAGTTGCTTATTTACTTATTTATTTAGTGACAGAGCACTATGGTTTTTAGAGCTCTTTCAATGACAACAGATGCCTGTTGCTGTTGACAACAACACTGAGAGCAATGTGGGGGAACCAAAACAAAAAGTTGGAGGCTGGGAGTTAATCAATGAGCTGGGATTCCCTTTAAAGCTCTGGGAAGCTGAGGGCAGTCGGGTTATAATGCTCTCCCTTTCACATCGTTATTTTCTTCCTCACTTTAATTCACATATCCAATATATCTATAGTTATATGCTTAAAGTTGGAACAACTTTAGGTTGCTTCACATCTGATACAGGTGAGATACATAATAAGAGCCATCTGGTTGTGAAAGCCTGTGGTCAAAGCTATAAAACTATTAATCATTAAATGAACTTCAAAAAAGGAAAATATTTTATCTTAGAGAATGTGCCCTAAAAAAAAAAGTCTGAGACCCCCCCCCCCCCCCCCCCCCCCCATCTCCAGGGATCAAATCAGTGGGAGACCTTTGTCTTTTTCTTCCAACCTCTCCAGTCTCTTTGTTCTGTGTCTGTGACGGGCAAATGACAGAAACTGACTCCTTTGTTTCACTACTGGAGATGTATAATTCATATAAAACTTTTTTCATTTCTTTTAATAATTGGTAAAGTCTAATAAAAACGCTCAACGTTAAACCTTGATTTTCTAACGTAGCTTCATTAAATGATTCTGCTTTAAATTAAAGTTACATTTTCTAAATTATTTGCCAAACATTATTTTATCTTCTTGTAGTCATTATACCTGTGAAGCTCCAGAATATCAGAGAGGTGGGTCAATTATTTCCACAGCTCTTATTAAAGATGACAGCTTTCACATATTAAATGGCTGTAATTGCCCCATTTAAGCTACAGAGTTATATTTGAGATTATGCCTCTCGGAGGATGAAGTCAATTTCCTTCCAGGGTCGTCACAGAGTTGAGATAAGGATTTTTACAGCGGGAATGCTTTACAGCTAATGTACTGTAGTTTCCAGTTTCACCTCTGTAATTCTCATATTGATTTCAACTTAATTGTTCCTCTCCTCTGAGACAAAATCCATCTGGTGCTTAATGAGAGCGCTTCTTGTGCAAATGTGCTGCGAGACGTCCGTGTGAGTAACGATTCCACCAACAACTGTAAATATCTATAGAGAAGTTCTCAACACTGTCATCAAGCAGTAAAAGACTAACAATAATTAGTGAGAGCCTATAAGCCAAAATAAATCAACGTTGTTGTTGCTGTTTTTATGAGAAAACTATGCACCCGTTGCAAAGGTAATTCATTTGAACATTCAATCCTGTACTTCTATTGAAGTTTGCCTGTAAAAGCATCAGATAAAAAAAAAGTAATCATATGTGTTGTGCTTTTGACCAAATTACTCTTTGGGTTTACTTTTTTTTTTTTAAACCAACAGAACACTTTATAGAAAATCAAGTGATTTATGGAAAAATGATAGCGAAAAATGATGGCAACTTTTCTACAATAAAAAAAGCAAGTTTACCAACATTCCCTCTATATTCCACTATAGGTCACAGACGTCCCACCAAAGCAGCCGACCGACTGGAGGGGAAACACCCGGAGAGTCATCGCGACTTTACATTCTGAGAAGTATGGGTGCCGACAATTTGTTGTGAGCGCACAAAACAAGTGGTAGTGCAGCATCATTTGCACTGAACGCCTTCTCCATGTAGACGATTCAAACTGAGGCAAGACGCCGCGCTGTCCTTAGTGTTGTGTGGGTTTACGTCATCACTGCCGCTAGCTCCCATTTGTTACTGTAATTGTATGGGTTGGCTAAACTCTTCAGGTTGGTATGGATGCATCACACAAATGCCCCTCTCAATGGTAAGTTGACTTAGAAACAAGCCAGTTGCTTTATTTCTAAATACTGTAACTAACCATTAAGAAGATATTATTCGGTTCTGCTTTACATATTGTCATTCATATTTGTGTAGCTCCCAGGAAGAGTAGTTACTACTTCGGTAGTGGATGCAAAACAATATAGATATTGTAAATGAAACCCTTCTTGTTGAAGTGAGTTCTATACCTTTTTTTTATTAAATTTTTACACTGCTGAATATTTGCACATATGTTGTGTGTATATATACATATTTGCATATATGTTGTGTATATATACATATATATTTTATTTTGTATTTTATATTTCATTTGTATAGTTTGTCACTTTTTCTTTCTTTCTTATATGTATATTTTATTCTTGTGTGTTTAGTTTATTGGTGCTACTGTGTCCATAAATTGCCCCTTGGGGATTAATAAAGTATAATTCTATTCTATTCTATTCTACCTGCTGTGATTGTGTTGGGTGTTACACCTCCGCTCACGTGAGATTGAGTCCTTGAGACAAAGTCAGATGCTCTAGTCTGATATGATGCGAGAGACTCCGGCCTGATACCAACGCTTCCGTCTTCATGCCTGTCTGACAGTAGCATCTGTGTTTGCTGAGGTAGAAGACGAGTGATGAAGAAATGAGCCTCCAGTCAAAACGCATCGTAAATGTGAAAACATGTTCAAAAAGCCGTTCGACATATGTTGCAAAGCATTGCTGCGATGCCTTTTTTTTCTCCAGGATGAACTACAATGAAATCAAAGCTGTAGCATGCAGCAATAACTGAGTGAATGGCACCCCGGCATAAAACAAGCTCCTTTGAGCTGATGTATTGTATTTCAACATATCGCTCGTTGTCGCGGCAGTGCTTTCTGCTGAAGCGGCTCCTATACTGTACGAGGCGTGGCGGCCTTGAGGTGACAGAAAGTGCTGACTTTTCCAGGCCATGTTTACGTGATCCTCACAAAGGAAGAAAAGAAGAAAAAAAACAGCTGCACTGAAAAGCAGAGTCGAGCTTTGACGGATATTTCATGGCCAAGTCTCAAGCTCAGATTTATGACTCCCTTTAAGCGTCTTAATGTCTCCGAAAGAGAAAATAACTTCAAGATAACAAAACATTGACGCCGGCTGGATGTCAGAATCAATACAGTTTGTTTCACCCAGTTGAAATCATTGCGTGGGGGTCATTGATTCCCGATAGGTGCAGGACTCGCTACAGTTGCTCCTGCGTGTAGCCTTCACTCCTCTCCCTAATTGTCTCTCTAGCTGCTACTTAATAAGCACAGCCATCTGTCCTCTTGAATCAGTTTGGAAGTAAGTGTAGAAAAATGTCACAAAGAGACAAGGCCGTCACGCCAGAGACCCACACCAACACGCCCATCAATAGTCCATCGGCAAACTCTCTCAGATCATTGACTTCACTGGTATGATGCAGACTGACAGCGGCTCGACTCATCAATAGGTTTGCGCTGCCCGTCAGATCCAGTCAATGGAATATCTAAAGAGGGAAGATGTACTGCAGAGCGAATATGCTGTAAGAAGCTGCATCGACAATAGAGCCGGAGGTCTGTGAAACTTTCACGTCTCTAAATGTCAACTTTTTGAGACTAGGATAATTTTTTTTAGTTTGTTGAATGGAGCTTTGAAACAGTTTCATCAGCCTGAGATGAAATCATTTTCTCAGCCCGCAGTCAACGCGTGGAAATCATTCAGCCCATCGAAAAAACACTGCACATTTACACAGTCGTCACATACACGTGTTTGAAACAGTAAATGGACGATAATATCCGTTTGATCATTGATATGTGAGGAAGGAAATATCTGTATTTGCTTTCTTTCAAAGAGTTATTGGAGAATATTGATAGATCTCCCTTCTGTGTGTTTATTATGGTTTAGTATGAAGACTCAAAGACGATGGAAGCCACTAGCTAGTAGAAACCCACCAGAACCTGTGGAGGGTTTACTTAATGGAGCATCTGGATGTTTGACTTCAGAAACAAACAGAAATGTAAAAACAACGAGTTCAAGGGTGAAAAGCAGGATTCGGCCTCACGTTCTGTACCACGTTCTGTTAAATGGTCACTGTGGAGGATTAGGTTAAGTCATACATTCTTGCTATTACCTGAGAGGCATGATGATGGATTACAGTTTGGCCCCAGAACAATCCCAATTTACCGTCACCAACCCAACAATTACCATGACAATATTTTGTAAATTTCGTTTTAAAACTGTCCAGCTTGTTAATTGTATGACAGATATATGTTCATATGTTTCCTAGTATATTCTAATTATTACCTTCGTATTCTGAGAATGCGGACGGTTATGTTTTGATCGCTGTGTATTTATTTATTTGTATGTGTGTGTGTTTGTGTGTTATTCGCATGAGTCAAACGTATTAAACCCAATCGCATGACATTTGGTGGGATGATTGGTTATTCTCCGGGGACCATTTGATTAGATTTGGGGATTGATCGGGTCAAAGGTCAAGGTCATGAAAAGGTACAAAAAAAGTGCCTGCGCTCTACCAAGTGCCCGTTCTAGTTTTGTAATTTGTTCCTGTGGTGGGCTCAGCAGCAGGGGGAGGGAGGGGGGGGGGGGTTCAGGGACCGGTGCCAGGTAGAGGGTTAGTCAGCCTCACCTGACACCAATCTTCGACTGTGTGTCTCGCCGATAAGAACACTTGTAGCGACGGAGGAGCGGATGGAGAAGGAGAAGGAGAGCAGGGAGCAGGGTGGGTCGGAGCGGCAGAAAGCAGCGAGCGGGGGGTGTAACCATCGAGCGTTACATTTCTGTGAGACATTTATCTACTCGACTTTTCTAGGGCGTGCTGCGCAGAGCAGGAGCTAAAGAAGGGCGTCCATGAAGCAAGGTCAAATACCACGCCCCGCAGAGATCTCACAGGGAGTGACAGCATCCAGAGACTATACA
This sequence comes from Liparis tanakae, assembly GCA_036178185.1. NCBI lineage: Eukaryota > Metazoa > Chordata > Actinopteri > Perciformes > Liparidae > Liparis > Liparis tanakae. The sequence continues at coordinate 4,733,314 of CM070095.1, read as the reverse complement.
GAATAAAATAAAAAAATACACACTTATTACTAATGGTATCCAGAGTAAACTATGAACAAACAAACTTCAATAATAATACCAGCTGGTGTGCAACAATGCACACCTGTTTCTGCCATCAAAAAAGGAGACAGAATACACACACACACACAATACATACACACACACACACACACACACACACACACCTCATGAACATCTTACATTTTTTTCAGAGCTGAGGCTCAACGCAAGGGACATTTGCATTGCCCTGTACATTATAAACGATCAAAAATAATTATAGAATAGAATAGAAATATACTTTATTAATCCCCAAGGGGAAATTTGTGGACACAGTAGCACCAATAAACTAAACATAATAAAATATAAATATAAGAAAGAAAGAAAAAGTCACTGTGCATAAACTATATAAGTGAAATATAAAATACAAAATAAAATATATATGTATATATACACACACAACATATATACAAATATATATATATATATATATATATATATATATATATATATATATATATATATATATATATATATACACACACACACAACATATATGCAAATATTCAGCAGTGTAAATTAAATTAAATATAGACAATGTACATATTTTGTGCATAATATTTTGTGCATAATTATTCCACTAAACGCAGCAGCACGAAAGGATTCACCGGATCATTTTCTTTCCCACTCCAACCTTCCTGCAGTTTCTGCCTTTAGTTCCCCTCTCTGCTTCAAAGCAGTTGCTTTTCTGCGTTGTTAATTGCGTCCCTCGCTCCTTCCCGAGCCGTCGGTCTCTTGATCTCAGTGTTTTCGTGTCTGTGTTGTTCGTGTAATGCTTCTTTTAATTATTGATGGTTCCTCCGGATTTGATCTTTTACATATTAAAAGACAATTTACAGACAATATAAATGCATTACACACTCACAGCTATTCATTTCCTCCCTTCACAAATAGGAGCATGGAGTGTAAGCAACGCTATTTTACTACAGTGAAATGTACATACAAAAGCAATACTCTAGTATTTTTAAGTTCAATATGCAAAAGCCTGCTTCAGAGTATTAATGCATCCTGGTAGAGTGAGCACAGTATATATGGAAACTTAAAATAAACTGTGATTGTAGTTCAGCTGTGCCGCTGCACTGCAAAAATTGAAATCTAAGTAAAATGAAATATCTCAAATTAAGGCAATCTATGCTTGTTTTTTGACTGACAAAATATTTCTTCTTACAAGGCAGTTTTAATGTTGGAGCATTTCACTTGTTTTAAGAAGTCTTGGCAAGTCAAATGTTTCTGTTCTGTTGGCAGATAATTTGGCTTATTTCAAGTAATATTCCCTCATTTTATTACTTTTTTTCCTTGTTTTTTTAGGCTGAATTTTTGAATTTCTGCAGTGTGCAATGGTAAAGACACTGGGACTGCCTGTTGTCTCTGTATTAATAAAACTAAATTCACCTGATCTCAGCTACTTAATCTTTAATAAAGGAGGAGACGAAGGATACCCTGGCACAGAGGAAGATAAACGACTAAGAAGAAAACGGGACTCGTCGCGGCAGGAGGCACAGGAACGTTTCCTCTGGTTTGTTAGTGGAACAACGTCATGAGGCGGTTCTCAAAAAAATCTGAAGATTAAACCTGCAACAAGTTTATGGAAAATGTCCCTGTGTGTTTATTGTTCCATGGAGACGCCCAATGACAACTGTTTTTTTATAAGAAAGAGGGTGCTCTGCATGTTTGGCAGCACAGATGAGGGGGAATAAAAATCTGGATAAACTGATATCAAACACACCAAAACCGCCACCCTTTGGCATCAAAGATTTTGCCAAAATCCAAACACAATTTTCTCACTGATAGCCAACATATGTGATGTAAACCAACAGAGACGTTCACCTGGCCACTAAAAATAAGACAAAGAACTGGAACCTGCCATGACTCCCATGTCAATGATGTTGACCTAAAGCACAACACAACTTGAATCATGATCAGCTGTAAAACATACAACAAACTCTACACCCGAACATTTGGGACAAATCTAAAGTAAACAGTACGATTAAAAAAGGAGCTATGTTCCTATTCCAATTTCCAGTAAGTTTGACCTTAAAAAGTTGACCAAAGTGCATCCTGGATGAAACAAGACAGCGTGTATTACTTTCTTGCAGTGTGGTGATGGTTGTTGACACCGTGGTGATGGTTCTGTGAGGCTACCAGAGGCACAGCGGTGATTTGGGCTAAGTGCTAACGTCGTCATGCCAACACGCCCATAACGGCGCTAACGGGGTGACGTTAATCCGATATAACGGCTACCATTTGAACCGTGTTCGTTCAGCGTGTGTCAGCGTGCTGAATCTATGTAATCAGCATTAAACACGGCTGCGGCACAGCCGAGGCCAACGGGAACGTCATTAACATCGCAGGAATTGCAATCATGTTTCATTTTATGATTGATCGTTTAACATTTCTTGAAAAAGAGCAGACTGCGGGTCCTTCTTTCAATGTCGATGCGTCCTTGAATAAGACACTTCACTCCGAATTTCTCCCCGTAGCTGTGTCTACTTCGAGAAAAAAGCATCCGCTTAATGGAAGGTAATTTTAGAAATAATTATACTGCGATTCTTCTCACATATTTCATGGTTCAACCTGAGACTGACAGACTTGACAACACTTTGAAACCGCTGCAAATTATCAGCACGTTCGGATCTCAACTAAGTGTCTGAAATGTGTCCTGTTACATTCACACACACTCACAGACATTTCTTTTAAATGACTTCTTATAAAACCATTATCTGTCGCATGCAATCAAATCCGTGAGTACAAAACCAGAGACGGTGCTCCTCATGTGTGACTTTTGACAAGGTGTCTATGACTAAATGGCTGAAGAGGACAAAAGCCAAGAGCGCTGCACGCTTTCACCAGGTTTTAGAGGGATATGCGAGGATATATTACCGTCATCAAGGTCAGCGGTTTGAAAGGCGACAAAGTGCATTATGCACACATCCATTTAGCCGTCTCCCATGAGATCGGAGGAAATAAAATTACCCAACGTCTCGGATTGTGGCATTCATCAAAAAGCCCATGTGCAGGCATTTATTCAAGTATTTACTCTCGGCTGCCATTTCCAAAAGGTCAAAAGGGGATTTTCTTTTCTCTTTTTTTTGTCTCAGTGGATGTGTTGAGGTGTCTCTTTCCTTTCAGTGATGAGAGCACAGACCTCGCTGTGATAGAGGCCACAGTAAAGTGCAATTTTTCAGCTAAAGCAGTCGGACAGGCATTTTCTCTCCGCGGTGCAGAGGCTGTGTTTGCCTCCATTTAGCTTATCATTCATGTAGAGCTGTTTCAGATAAAGGCGGAAAACTCAAAGCGGCACAGAGGCAACAAAACAAAACGGGAAGGTCACAAGAAAATAATTTTTATGTTTAATGCACTCCTGACAGTCTCTTTGTTAGACTGCTTTTGACAGTTATGAAAAGACTCTGAACTACAAATATTTCCGATTAAAAAATCATTTAAATTTAAATATAAATATATAATATAATATTAATATATATATATATATATATATATATATACACAACCTGAAGGTGAATTGTTTCACTCCAAGCTAAATCGCTCCTCAGTCATACTAGTTAACGTTTGATGGCTGATTTCTATTCAGTCTGTGATTATCATTTCTCTTTACAGAATCCATCAAATAGATTTCCCTTTGTCTAGTTTGTGGCAAATGTCTACTCTGTTCCATCTGCAGCTTTATTGAGTTTTGGTAGTGGACATCCTTCCCCAGCACTTTAACTTCCTCCTTGAATTTCAGACCAGTCGCTCATTCAACGGAGGCCGAGGTTCACAGGTTGTGGCCACACGCTGGGCGTCTTTGGGGCCCATGTGGCAGTGAAAGATCACATTTTATTCTTCCACATCCAAGAAAGGAGACATTGTCCTGAAGCTCGAATAGTCTCTGGCTTCCTATTTCTCACCATGGTGATAATGTGGTTAAACGTGTCTCAGTGGGTTTCCTTTGCTTATATAAGATGAACTTGCCGTTTCAGATTAAAAGACCAAAACGCAACCAATAATTCTTGCACCCCCTAACTTTGGATGTCAATATCAGAGTCCAGAAGGAAAATATGAATCTGATGCAACAAGAGATTTTTCTTTTTTTTAGTACAAATCAAAATGTTTGGAAATAATCCAGCTCTGCATTCTGTAAAATCCAATTCACACACACACAAACAACATATCAGTAGTAAAATACACTTAATTTATTAGCATTTTTTGGAGAATTTCAGTTTTTTCCTCTTTATAATCTCAGAGAATATTCCAGTTTATTTACAATTTAAATCTGGGAAATGTGAAGATGTCCCTCTTAGCCTGGCTCCATAGTTCTGACCTGCAAAGGCCAGGATACTTCCATTGGACACACTTGAAACGTTTGACATTTTGGAAAACACACGTACTCCCCTTCTTGCCGAGAGTTAGATGAGAAGATTGATATCCCTCTGCTGCATGCACAGTAAATGTGAAGCTACAAGCTGTTGCTGAGCACAAATACTGGAAACAGCTGTTGCCGAGCAAAGGCAACAAAGAAGACCACCTCCCAGAACCTCTGGAGATCGCTAATGAAGGTAAAGTACAGAAGAAGGAATGGTCGTGATGCAATTTCAAAAGAGCAATTCTTGGCAGAGTGCTTTGTCTTAGTAAAGCCTCCAAACATTCAGCCACATTAAACAAGAGACACTGTGCTCTTTTTAAATTATTCCGAGAGGTAAATGTCACAATGTTTTGGGAATAATTCAGCTTTGCTTTCTGTAAAACTCAACACAAGCACACACAAGCACACACAAACACACACAAACACACACTCAACATGGTGGTTCTCAGCATTTATCTTCTCAATCTTCCTTTACAAGCTATTATACATTATATTTTCTGTTATATTAGTGAAACATCCTCTTCAGCTCTTCCCACCCTTTATGTATTTGTATTGGCAACATGTTTCAATTCAGTATTACACGTATGTGGCAGTTACTAATTATTTTTGCTCATTGTTTAAACAAAGCTATTGCAAAGACATGAGGGGACAAGCATTGCACCACTGAATGAAGGTTATTCTCATTTCTGCATTCAGACAAAGCTTCAGACGTCTATTTGTGAACAACAACATTAGAGATTTGGTTGAGAAGTTAAAAACAGAAATACAAATAATAAAATTCACTTATCTTTCTGTTAATGCATACTTGCAGACAGAACTTTATTGAAATCATGATCACAACAACCTAGGACTGGGGAACCTAACTTTTTAAGTGAAAATAAAATGACTTTATAGGAGTTAAGATCTTTTAATTGTCTAATAAACGCAGAACTGCCTTTCTATTTCAGTGCAGGAAATTCATCAAATAAATAGTTTTCCAAAATGTTAAATGTTTAAAAAGCTAAATAATTTGTGTTACAATTAACTGCCACAGTTTCCTCGGTAATAATTGTTTTCTTTTTTTTTTACAAAAAGATCCTAAATGTATCTAAACTTAACTGAAATAAACCAAAAGCTTTGTAATGTCTGCAGCCTGGAGTGTTCTGCATAGCCGTGCTGCAGCAGGGCTTTTATTTCACTCAGACCGAGAGTCACGTTGCTCTTTTTGAGCTCCGCTCTCCAACCGTCGGTCTTCCATCGTCCGCCTCTTACCGATTCCAAAAGGAGGCGTTTAATAAACTAAAGAGTGCTTTCTAATTGTGCTGAAGACTTTTGATTGTAAATGTCACTCGCTGAAGATCTGAATGCCATTTTCTGCTGGGCGTATGTGAAATTGCTTCCTCTTTATTTTACAATGAATGTCTCCCCATTCCCAAAGCGGCAGAGTCATCCATTTCTGGGGCTTGAATAGATGCATTGCTATCAAGGCTGCAGCAGGTATTCATGTGCATGGCACAATAGTTCACCATCGCTACACGGAACAGAAAAGATGAGGGTGATTCATCCTCCGACTGCTTTCCTTAAAAAGGTTAGACTTGAGCGGTAAGAGGAGGTGTGTGGATCACTTGTTATCGTCATAACGGGAGACAGTGTTTGTTAGAGATTTTCCGACTTTTAAAATGATTTGTTGTCCTTTTATATACACAGTATATGACATGAGAATTCACTTTGAACAACTACATGTGTTTATCGCTCAGTTCTGTTGTGCTGCTGCTTAAAGTGAAAGTGAATACTGTTAAAAGTCCAGAATGAACAACACAGATCTCAACAAACATTTCGGCTGCACTGTAACCAGATACAAATACGGCTCCTGTGTGGTGAGGCTCGTCTAATCTAGTAGTATTACATTACATCATACATGTCATTTAGCAGACGCTTTTATCCAAAGCGACTTACAATAAGTGCATTCAAACTAAAGTACAAACTAAGAACAACAAGAATACAGAAAGTAACATTTCCTTAACAGTCAAACTACAAAAGTACCATAATAACAGATGTTTAAGAGCCACTGAAGTGCTAATCTGTGTTTTAATCCAGATGTAGTCGCAAAAGATGTGTTTTTAGTTTCCAGCGGAAGCTGTAGCGACTTCCTGCTGTCTTGATGTCAGCTGATGTTAGTAGTAACAAGTACGAGCATCAGCCAGGACTTTAATGGGCAGTTATTAACATGTACTTATTTTAGTCACGGTACATATGTATTGTAGTACATGCTGAAAGATTGACATGTTTAAATGTTTCACCAATAATTACAAAATGCTACTGGATGTCTTAGATGGATACAGTAAGGTATATAAAACAGTGTTTTATTACTGCAAAAAGCAATAAAATTAAAAAACGTTTCAGTGACCTCTCTAAAAGGTTGAGATAGGTGAAAAGCTGCAAATGTTTTAAATGCTAGAAAATGATCAAATGTAATGCTGGATATTGTTCAGGAGGACTGCTTTGCACTAGACACACCAGAGCTGAATGTAAATGCTGTGCAAAGATGAATCCAGCAGCATTGCAGGACTCAGTTTCTCCCATGAAACATCCATCTTCTTCTCCCACTAATTGGAGATTATGAGGGGGAAATATTTTCAAATGAAATTGCTCATTTGCAAGAAACAGAAAGAATGTGATTGTAGTAAATTGCTTATTTCTCCTCGAGTAAACCATGACATCGAATTCTCATTACGTCTTTATACTGTATGCTGAAGAGGGGAAACATTATTATTCTGTACTCTGGAAGCTCTGCTCAAAATAATCCTAAACTAGAACTTTATTTTAAGTGTGCCAAAGTGGCACTTATACAAACTATATATGGAGCACATTGTACCGAGGAACTTCAGAGTTCACACACTGCTGCTCGATGTGAGTCCTCATTGGTCCGTTTAACAAACTGTCAGCACAACTCATTTGTTAACCGACGTGAAATTTTGAACTCTGGCAATAACTACAGCAGCTTATTAGGGCCATTATAGATATTAAATTATATATATATATATATATATATATATATATATACACAGGACTGTCTCAGAAAATTAGAATATTGTGATAAAGTTCTTTATTTTCTGTAATGCAATTAAAAAAACAAAAATGTCATGCATTCTGATTCATTACAAATCAACTGAAATATTGCAAGCCTTTTATTCTTTTAATATTGCCGATTATGGCTTACAGCTTAAGAAAACTCAAATATCCTATCTCTAAATATTAGAATATTTCTTCAGACCAAGTAAAAAAAAAGATTTATAACAGGAAAACAAAATCAAACATTTGAAAATGTCCATTAATGCACTCAGTACTTGGTTGGGAATCCTTTTGCACGGATTACTGCATCAATGCGGCGTGGCATGGAGGCAATCAGCCTGTGGCATTGCTGAGGTGTTATGGATGCCCAGGATGCTTCAATAGCGGCCTTTAGCTCATTTGCATTGTTGGGTCTGGTGTCTTTCAGCTTCCTCTTCACAATACCCCACAAATTCTCTGTGGGGTTCAGGTCAGGGGAATTGGCAGGCCAATGGAGGACAGTAATGCCATGGTCAGTACACCAGTTACTGGTGGTTCTGGCACTGGGCAGGTGCCAGATCATGCTGGAAAATGAAATCCTGATCTCCATAGAGCTTTTCAGCAGACAGAAGCATGTAGTGCTCTAAAATCTCTCGGTACACAGCTGCATTTACTCTGGACTTGAAACACAGTGGACCAACACCAGCAGCTGACATGGCTCCCCAAACCATCACTGACTGGGAACTTCACACTGGATTTCAAGCAACTTGGATTTTGCTCCTCTCCAGCCTTTCTCCAGACTCTGGCGCCTTGACTTCCAAATGAAATACAACACTTGCTTTCGTCTGAAAAGAGGACTTTGGACCACTCTGCAACTGTCCAGTGTTTTTCAAGGCTCGGGAAACCCTTGCAGGTGTTTCAAGTTAATTAGACGATTCAAGTGATTAGTTGAATACCCTACTAGTATACTTTTTCATGATATTCTAATATTTAGAGTTTGAGTTTTCTTAAGCTGCAAGCCATCATCAGCAATATTAAAATAATAAAAGGCTTGCAATATTTCAGTTGATTTGTAATGAATCCAGAATGCATGACATTTTTGTTTTTTTATTGCATTACAGAAAATAAAGAACTTTATCACAATATTAAAATTTTCTGAGACAGTCCTGTATATATATACACATATATAATAATAATAATAATAATAATAATAATAATAATAATAATAATAATATAGAGCCAGGAGGAGGATGTTATTTTGAGGAAAAAAAACGTTTCTGAGAAAAACGTGTGATATTTATTCCCCGAGAGTATAGTTATAGATATGCAAGAACAAGTCAGATGAGGATCTAGTGTTGAATGCACAACACAAGACGGACAGCCCGGTAGATTGGATTTTGACTGTGGAACTCGTACAGAATCCAAAAACAATCGCAGTGCAATTTAATCAACCTGGATGACCCACGGTGCATGAGGCTTCTCGCTTATTTAAAAGGAGCTGGAAATGATGCTGGAGTTTAGCGCTCCAGCATGGTGATACTGCATTATAGTTGAGACACTTTTAATAAAAACATCATGAATAAGGAACTTGAAACGCAATATGATGACCGTAATATAATTATAGTCTATGCTTTCCCTGGATGGAAATAAACAATAAAGACAAATGCTAGTCTTACATGGTGCAGATGTCTAGAATTCATAATTCAGTAGAAGAGTTGGGGCCACAATGTACAGGATGCAGACTATATGCAGAGCAGGTTTAGTGCATAGATTTCAACACTTTACGGCCACTACATTCGATTGTCTCAAGATACATTGGCAATCAAGAACTAACAGGAGACACCCCGGTAATATCAATCTTGTTTTGCACAAGATGTGCCCTCTACTTTATAAAGTGTGTCCTACCTTACCGGAGTGCTTTTTTGTGTTAGCAACAACTCGGCAGGTGGATTCGTTTCTCACCTTTTCCACTTAATGTCATGTGAAGTCGGCTGATTCAATTCCCAGTGCCCACACCCATCTGAGTACGCTCGCAGAAGGACAGCGCTAAAAGATTTAACACGTACACACATTTCACACATGCTTTAAGAAGCGTGTATATGAAGGTTTGCTTCTGGCTTGATGTAAAACATTTAAGGTAAACTGGCAGTTAGTATATCTGTTAGTATAGTATATTAAGGAGAATTGAGCGATGGTGTTTTCTGTAAAATCTTTGCAAAAAGCTCAAGTTATGTTATTAAAGACAATAATTAGACTAAATCAACTTATCACACTATAATGTATTAACTCTGACAGCTGGAGTGATCAATTAAAAACCTTTGAAATTGTTTCCACATCTGGAAAATCAGTAAAGTGTGAACAGAAACATGCCAGGAATTCAAACCTACCTAATACGATTTGCATAAATATGACTCGGGAGTGATCGGCTGCTGTTGGAAACCGGGCAGTTTTCAGCTATTTCCTCTCATCTATCAGATCACATCGTTGACACTTATACGAGTGCACACAGCAGACAGACGGCGACGTCACAGCCACACACAAACACACAACATGTCGTCTGGGAGGAAGTTATTCGGCGAAGAGAGAAAGCTCAATGTGTGGAGGAACAACCTGAACATTTAACTCAATTAGAAACTTATGATATTGTAATTCATTCCCACTCTGCTCAGAGTAACCACCTTATAACTTATGACGGAGCTGTCGTAAAATATTAACAGAGGTAACATTTACTTGCATTGCTCTACAAAAAAAAAATATATCAGTCAACATGTTGCAGTTACCTGTCATCAGATGATACAATATGTCATTTTAAGTGGAATAAGCATTACTTCTAGTTTTCTCTGCATGTCTTACAAAAAAACGTGCAGTGGATCTGGAAAAAGAAAAATATGACAGTTTGCTTCACTTACTTATAAAGGACCTAAAGAGGCATTGAAAAGTCATTTATAGGCTTCCCCTCCGTACCCAATCATGAGAGAATGACAGCCGCGTCGGAAGCGTGCTCTGCGGTGATTAACAGCCCTCCTGATTCGAGCTGATGCCTGTGCCACTATGTTGAACTCTCGGTTGCCATGTCTCATTATCCCCAGCCCGCTAATGGAAGGAGGAGACAAATAATTCATCCGCCCTGACGGTGACGTGGAGCATAACAGGTCTCCTCGGGGGGGACACTGAACAGCTTGACAGTCTGAGGATGGAGGATGAGGAAATAAGATAATCCCAGCTGTCAAACACAGGTTTAGTTCAAACTGCCGTGTACCGGTCCTCTTATTGAAATCCTGACATGTCTATATAGCACACTTACAGAAAGAAAATAGGAACATTATAGTTCTTTGAGGGTTTTCTTTAAGCTGAATGTGTTGGATGTCAACTGCTAACGGTTATGCTCGTTGTTGCGTTTGAGTCACAACTTGAATTGTGTCTGTTGTAAATCGCTGTAATCTTGAGCTTCAGAAGGAGCAGCTGTTACCTGGGCAGGTAATAGGAAAAAAAGGAGAGAATAATTAAGTGGATGGTGATGCAGCGTCTCTAAAATTGTCTGAGGTACAGACACCTGCATACAGAGGGGGAAGTCATTTCAGAAACAGAATAATCAGGAGTTCACACTGACTCACAGATCACCGTATTCTCAAATTACTAGTCAAACAAAGGCAGACGGCTGTTTTTGTGCATCAAAATTGTAAATATTTTATTATTATTATTAATTATGATTATTCTGCTTGAACAGTATATACAAACAGTTGCCAGAGCTGCTCTTAAATATTACTAGAAATAATCTCACTGGTTCGGTTTGAACTTCACAAAACTATCCTCAGGTCTCCAAACTGCACTTCGGTGCAGGAAATAATGTTAATGTTAATGTTAAAATAATGTTGAAACACTTGAATGAACATAATATTCTATATGAGCATCAATATGGTTTTAGGAAAAAACACTCCACCGACTTGGCCCTTGTTCAGCTGGTGGAGAATATCTATACAGCCATTAATAAGAATGAATTTGCTATTGGCATATTCCTAGATCTTTCTAAAGCCTTTGATACTGTTGATTATGTAATATTACTTGATAAGTTACATAGATATGGTTTTCAAAATGTCACTTTGAAATGACTGTGTGATTATGTTTATAACCGTGAGCAATACGTGTTTGATAATGGTTGTTTTTCCATCCAAAGTTAGGATGTCATGTGGAGTTCCTCAGGGATCTATACTTGGACCCCTATTATTCCTCATTTACATCAATGACCTGGCTGCTGTATCCCCATCCTTTACACCAATTCTGTTTGCTGATGATACAAATTTGATATTAACTCACAAGAATTTTGAATCACTCATTAAGGAAGCTAATTCTGGCATAGCTATGCTATCCAAATGGTTTCTTGCTAATAAGTTATCACTAAATGTAAAAAAAAAATCTAACTTTGTGTTTTCAAGTAAAAATAAAATGTACGGTCAACATAGAGCTAAGCTATTAATTGATGGGATTGAAATTAATGAAGTTTCATCTACCAAATTTCTAGGTATCGTAGTTGATGAAAAATTGTCATGGAAAGAACATATACATTCAGTAACCAACAAAGTTTCAAGATCACTTGGTATCATCAGACGAATAAGGGGTTTGGTTCATCAGGCATGCATCTTAACCCTTTACTATAGTTTATTCTATCCATATCTCATCTACGGCAATATTGTCTGGGCAAGTACATATCCATCTAATGTACACAAATTACTCATTTCGCAAAAACAATTTGTAAGAATAGCTACCTCCTCCAGCTTTTCGGCTCCTTCTGCTCCTCTGTTTAATAAATTAAATATATTGTCTATCTCTGACATTAACACAGTCCAGACCTGTTCTTTCATTTATAAATGCGCGTACCTTGCTCATATGCTCCCTACACCTTTTCAAAGAATATTTTAAGACCAATTCTCAAGTTCACGATTTCAACACTAGACAATCTGCTAACCTCCATCCTCCCTTCAGCCGTACCTCTCAGCCAGTTCTCCATCAAACACAGAGGTTCTTTACTCTGGAATAATCACATTCTTATTGCTAACTCTTCATCTTCACTTAGTAATTTCAAACATAGATTAAGGGCCAGCTTGGTGAATCAAGCCTTTTCATCATCTAGTTAGTGTTTTGTATTGTTGTTTGTTTTAGCACGTTAAATGTTATTCTTGTTTATTATTCATTACTTTAGGTGAGAACCTTGCATAAGCCCTTTGGGTTTCTTTTCTCACCTGCACTCATTTCTGTGTCTTTTTTAATAATGTTACATTTGTTACTTATTTTTGTGCAAATAAATAAATAAATAAATATATATGGCCGGACGGAACATTTCAACATGAAGCCTGAACCTATATACATTCACATGTCTTGGTTTTAATATGTTAAGCAATTGCCCAGTGAATTTAATTTGTGAAATCAATGGTGCTTGAAGCTTGGCGGTATCCTGCCAACGTGTGCTCTCATCGCTGTGTAAACTTAGCAGACAGTAAAAGTTCACAGTTCATTTAAGGGAAGGAATTTTGTGTGTATGCCTCCTGTTTCCCGACTGAGTGCAGACGATGCTGCGTCGCTCCTTTGGAGCGGCTAATTCTCTGGCAGACCAGGGTTTTGTGTGTGAACTGGATGGTACAACACAACTTATATAATAACTTCCATCATGGACTCTGGGATGCTCTCCGATCACTCAAGGGTCAGCACGGTCACAGGAACTGGAATTTGTCATTCCGGTGTTAAAATTGACTAAAGTTCAAGTCGATAGTGGCGATTCCTTCAGCATGCTGTTTATGACTCACCCTAATTGAGTTGATTCACCTCTCAAGTTTGTGTTCAATGTGCTGAGCTTCTTTAGAGACGGATGTCCTTCATAAACTCAGCCTGATGTGAAGAGCTTGAGCATGTGTACAGAACCATCATATGGATGCGATCATCATGGTGTCTTCCTGCATGTACAGCAGGAATAGCAGCTATAGTCAATATTTCTACAATATAACACATCAAATGACAATGTGAAAACAATCACACTGTCTCGGGGTCCCACGCTGTGATGAACCTGCAGATAATTATCACCCGAGTCTGCAGCTCCTCACAGATTTACGAGCTTTACAGCGAGCTTCAGCTCATTGTTTATCTGCAACTCCGGTGTTATGGTTTGTGCTCAGGCGTTGTTATCAACCACCACAGGCAGCCCTTTTTAGAGAATAAGCTCTAAAACCCCACCGCACACTTTGTGCTCAGCAGCAAACAGCAGGCAGACGAGCAGTTAGAGACTCGCTGCTGAACATAGTGGAGCATTTAGCTGCTAAACAGTCAGATATTTCCCTCAGGAGTTGGTTGAGATAAAAAAAACAGAGCTACAAAAAAATTATATTGGACTAACAAGTTGCCAGACAAATTGTCTAAATTAAAGATATTGTTTCTGGATCTGTAATAAAGGCCTTGTTGACCAACATGTTAGTTGTGTTAACTCAAAGGGTGCTACTATGTCAACAACGTCTGGTTTCCATGTGGCCATTTAAAATACAAGCATACTTCTTTTAATCCTCCTGTTACCTTCACATTTACTAACATATTTTACCCTCGGGAATTAAAACCTACAGAAAATGATTAGAATTTATATTGTTTACCAAGTTTAAGTGTGAGGTACTTTATGTTTGTTTGTTGACTACCTAAAAAGCCTTTTAAATATATAAAAAAGTTGATATTTCTTAGATGTTTGACACAGTGAAAAACAGCCTGGGGTCAAATTGACCCCAAAGAACACCGACATTAAACATTGAATGGGGTCAAATTGACCCTAAAGGTAACAGGAGGGTTAATTGTAGAGAAACATTGAAGTGAACTTCCTAAATAGATGCTTTTCTCCTTCAAATATTCAATAAGGCCTAGAATGCCTCGACCCTTTCTGAATTCCTTGTAGTCTACATTCCTCCAGGAAGATGTATGAGGTGTCTTGTGTTTCTACATGAGTGGTGCTCAAAATAGGGCACAGCGTGAGGCCTTTTAAGTTGCACCTCATCTGGATTACCAGGGGGAGCCTCGCCACACATTGCTGCACAACATGAAAATAAAAAGTAAATGTGAAGCATCAACCCGATTATTTGGATTTGGGACGGATGTTTGAAGAAAGAGGCCGAGGTGTTTTTTTTAAACCAGGAGGATAAAGAAACGAGGTGTGTCGTTTCCTCCCCGCGGTGCTGCTGTGTGCTCGGCTAGCTTTCATGCTAATTAAACCGCATGTAATTCACGTGATAATAATCAGCGAGTCATTTAAGGAATAAAATGGCCTCTCCCCCGGGTCTCGGGGAGATTTTCGCAAAAAAAAAAATACAGATACTAGCTGCCTGCATGTCGTCATAAACACACAACTGCAGGAAGAGATAAGGATAGGGGTTAGGAGTGGCGGGGTGAAGCAGGGAGCTGGAACCACACGTGTGAGAAATCTGTATTTGCTGTAATATTGCTGATGAAGTTTTAATTCAATGCCATCTAAGAGAACTGCATCTTTTCTCAATCTAATTGTTCTGTGATTCCTGCCATATGCTATATTATAAAAAAAAACCTTTACTCAGCTTTTATTGTCTTGAAAACTAATGGATGTATTTTCTTTGTTGCTGCTACAAGCTTACTCACGTTCACATCTGGTGTCAAGGGCAAACAGGTGGATGGCCTTTATAAACATCTCACATTTAAGTATAAATATATTCTTTACTTTGTATCACTTAGTTTGTTCACTCTGGTTATCATTGCTTGAGACAATTGTTGTAAATCCTGCATTAGTCAAAAGGTTTTCAGTGATATTGGAAGTTTTGTCCACAAAGATGGACACAATATTTACCTGACTATTTGCATAATAGATGGTATGTAAACATGTGCAATGAAATATGCAGGAGACAGACTGTGGATACATGGACAATTGGACATACATTGTTATTGGTTTGTATGTGTTTATATGTTTTTGTCCATTGTTCAATTAATGACGTTTATACGACAGGAACAACGCTGGAAGCAACACAATCTCGCTATCAAGTCAGAGAACGTTGTTGGGATGATGTTTCTCGTGTCCTAACGACAGTCCTCATTGTTTCCTTTTAACTGTAGTCTTTGTCGGGTGATTTTAGTGTCAAAGCGAAGCCAAACTGTAACCTTAGTGGTGGTAAAACAGTCAAAAATATTTGTTATGAAAATAACAAACAAATCATTAAAGGGAATCTTTGTCAATCTCACGATCCACTTTGTAACCAATTCTATTGTTAGTCTTTCATTGTATGCCATTTGTGGAGATTGAAGTGGAGCAACCGTCAGTATAATGTCATATTTGATCAGATGCATTAGTAAAAGTGAGTTTTGACAATTCTGATTACACATTCTGCACAATGCTATGAAGTGTGTCTTGTGTGTCATTTAAAATAACTCCAATAGAAAATTGGTGGAGTTAATATCTGGTGCAAAAAGAATATTCTACTGCATAAAAAAATCTGGAAAGCTGGGTTTTAAAGCCCAGGAGGCCCATTCAGATTTTATTAAATGTGGCTTCTATAATTTATCCCTGGACAGTTAGCTCCAGCACACAGGGCAGTTTTTGTATACACTGTGCATTACATATACTAGACAATGTGTATAAATCTATACTCTAATTCTTCAAATCGGTCTCAATTAAACTCTATTCATCTGTGAGCAATGCCGTGATGAATGTGTGTGCTATGAACTGGACTGCAATCACGAGGCACATCTGCGCCGTGGTTCTGCAAACCCATATGGGAATCTCATTTGTTACACCTGACCGGAGCAGTTCAGTTTGTATCATCTGCAGCGCAGACTGTTAACATTCAGGGACCGCCTGTCACTGATCCCATTGAAATAATAACCACAGCCTTGTGTTTGATTTGCAGCAGGCGCCACCCTGCTGCAAACTCAGGGTTGAAACATCGCCTGTGGATGTAGTTATAATAAATAATAATTGCCTTGGACACTTTATATTCCTCTGTTGTGACTTCATTTGCAGAATTTTGAACCTGAATGATTGCTTCGAGACAATAACATGGGTGAATTCATGACTGAAATAAGAAATGTATGAGGCAACTCTTGTTCCATTTGTTACCAATTCATGTGTACAGATATACAAGTCAAATGCAAAATTTAGAGCGAGACAAAACACAATTGCAATGCAAAATGACACGTGCTTAACGTGATTCTCCAAGTTGGGGATTCAGTTCAAGGCCTGGATATTTCCCACTTGCCATTTTCTTGCAGAAAGAACAACTTTTCTTTTTGTTGGACTCAGACTTCTGACCGTTGATCAATAGAAAACAGTCGTAACGATGCAGACCTTTTGAGGGGGCGGATACATCGTGATGAATGAAGCTACTGTAGCTTATTAGCCGTGTTGCTCTATCCACATTTATTTAACCTCCGCTCTTTTAAATAAGCTCCACAGAAGAGGAAGTGTCTGTAGACGGTAATGAGCGGCGAGTCTCCGCTACAACTGAATACATCGTGTGAACTTATCGATTGCTGTACATTAACTGAGTTGGCAAGCTAGCCGTCTCGGCGACTCTCCATTGAATGTAATGATGTACAATCCTGAGAATGAAATGCTAGAGAGACCGAACAGCGCTCGAGCGTCATTATGCCAGCGCCAAGCCAGCGAGGATTTGCCTCTGATCTGGAGATTTTAATGCGGGAGCTCCAAAAAAAAGGTTGACGAGCAGAAGATCAGGGCTCGAGTCGCAGACAACTAAGCATTGGTTGTTAGCTCAGCCAGTCGGTCACCAAGGCTCCAGCGAAGATTCATTTTATTGTTCACCTTCCAAGTATAGAACCATTGTTTCCCCTTCTTTCAATTCAGTTTTGGAAACACAGCGTATGTTCATTAAATAAATGTCCTTCCATATGTAACTATCCTTATTCCTATAACCATTGACTGTCTGATTTGAAACTGTAAATTAGGAATATCCTTGTTGTTTTATTGGTAGCAAACAGGCTAGGCTCTGCACAGTTGATGAACTTAAATGTCTTCATTCGATTCAATTTGTTTGAGAAACAGCACAGATGCTACCTTTTCACACGGTTTTCCCCCCAGTTGAAAAACCTCTTTATCACGTCTGAGGGATGCCGAGGGTAAAAGAAAACCAAATGTTCTTTAGCTTGGACACTTTGTCCAGTTGCATGCTCATCTGTGACAGAAATAAATACACATATCTAATAGTTTCTGTGGGGTACACAGGCATTACAAAAGGAAATTAAAGGATTCTCAGGTAGATTTGTATGCACTATTGTAATGCAATTAATACATTTCCAAATATATTTTCAAAAATGTATTGTGAATCACCGCAACCATGAAAGGTCCTTGAGCGTAACAAGATATTTGGCTTATAGGTCAATGATATACAATATTAGATACGGACAGATACCGAGGCACGACCAAAAAATAAATAAAATCATAATATATCTGACAGGCAACGCTGAGGGCTCAAAACTCTGCTCTTCTCAAGCTGTCACAGGGACCCAGAAGGCAGAGCACTGCTTCTCGCAGTCAAACTCTCACTTAAAAGTGATTATAACCTGTAGCTCAGCTCAAATTGTAAATTAAATTAATTTAGACAGCATCAAATAAAAACAGAAGTTATCTCAAGACACTCCAAAATTGTGAAAGCATGATGGTACTTTTCCCCGGTAGCCTCGATATTGTCAGGGCTCGAGACAGGAAATAAAAAGTGATTTAATTACAATAACTTGATGGACAAACTTGGTCAAAATAAGACATTTAGGAGTAACCTGCTGCAGAACTTGGCGTCAGAACTTTAACAAGCCCCAGTCAGTGAACTGTAGTTATTGATTGCTCAGGGACCCCTGCAGGCCTGTGCTAGGTAATTGCATGATGAGCTCCTGGGCCTGCAGAGACAGACAGAGGCCAGAAGAGAGGCGGTCACGTCGTGTCCGTAATGAACGCCAGCAGGACGCCTCTCGACTCCGATAGCGCCGAGGGCTGCAGTGGTAGACTGGAGCGCTTTTGTAAGGGATATAAAGGAGCAGTATTTCACATGTTGAACATTAATACAGCAGCAAACAACTATTACGTCAAGATATCGGGGAATGATGTCACATCTCCCTCTGCTGAGCGATTAAACTTCTCTCTTGTTCTGCCTGTTTTGTGATATACATGCCTAAAAAGGGGGATCATTTTTGTGTATCTGGCAACACTGAGATCGGT
The DNA here is from genome assembly GCA_036178185.1 of Liparis tanakae. Taxonomy (NCBI): domain Eukaryota; kingdom Metazoa; phylum Chordata; class Actinopteri; order Perciformes; family Liparidae; genus Liparis; species Liparis tanakae. The sequence goes on along the minus strand of CM070095.1, from coordinate 4,714,652 downwards.
CGACCAATAACAGTTCATTCAGAGCTTGTGAAAACCCAGAGAAACACAAATATCCGACGAAGCAAAATCCCGGACGTTTTTGGAATCCCTGCCGGACGCATTTTTAGGTCTCAAAAAGAGGACATGTCCGGGGAAAACCGGACGTCTGGTCACCCTAAGCGACAGTAAGCTCTGGCAGCCGTAGTTTGGACCGTTAGCACTGCTAGCTTTGAGCCGCCGACATGTTGAGAGCCATTAGAGGCAATCAAAATGGTCTCCGTTGTTGATCTTTGGACTTTGAATAGTGTCTCCTTATTTTTAAGAGAACAAATAGTGTGAGACAGGCAGTCAGACTTCAAACTTGGCTCACCTTCTGATTTGCGATCAGTTGAGGATTTTGCTACTTGAGGCTGGCAGTATACTCCAAACGTAATTGAATTTGGCACCTTCTCACGGGCTGTCAAATAACGGCACCGCAAGCAATATGAGAGTATACTCACTGCGACTTGAGTCTGATTTGTTTAGCGAGGTCCACGCCAGGATGGAGGAGCTGGCAGTGAGAGGAGAGGCAGAGGGAAACCTGCAGCCCCGAGCAGCAGAGAGATGAACTGTATGCAGTCAGATGGCAGCGATGCCACGATGCAGGTAGTGGTAAAGAGAGGCAGCAACACGTTGAGGCACACACCCTCCGTGTCTTTAAAGCGTCACGTTTCAAAAGGTAATGAATCCAGCTGACAATCTGCCAAAGATTACGCATTCAAATGTTAAAACAGTTTAGTACAGATTACCCTTTGTTTGCTTCAGTCTTTTAACTTTGTCTTAGCGACTTCTGGAAAATTGAGATGAAATGGAAGTTCATTTTCAAAAGCTTTCATTTTTGTAATTTTCTTTTACTGCAAAGGAAACCCTTTCTGCACAGCTCAGCATTTCTCATATAAACTGCAGTTTAAGCTTTGTGCGCTGGGTGATTTCTCTTTCATGTAACCTACTTTGAAGGAGAAAAGATCCGAGCAAACTGCCACCTCTGCATTGTCTCTGTAGATATGACGGGTTCGTGGCCTTCGTCTTGTGGAACCGCTGAGGCCAGTTAATGAGAAGTGTCTCGCCGCAGGCCGAAGGCGGCCGTCCTGTCTCAAGGTTTGACCCCCGGGGGGGTTTGTCATTTTATTTCCCCAGACCTTGACTTAAGCTTTCATTTTGGTAATGGCCATCATTAAGCAAATCCAAAATGATGAAACCGTATAATCTGTATTTCATGTGAGCTGCTCATGCTGTGAGATGGTTTAAAGTTGCTTGACTTTATTTTCGGCACTGCATTTGTCACTTCTTGCTCCGACTAAAAACACGACGGATTTTCACAATCCAGTCTCCTTATTATATGTTCATATCAAAATAATGTGTTAGCACATTTCAAAAAACAATTTTGTAGAAAACAAAATTCCTTCGAAATCATTTTTTTTACGTAACAGGAACACGCTTTTATGTGAAAAACGTTAATAATGGCAATAATCAACATATAATGAGAATAAGATTAATCGGCGCCGCATATAAAACATACGTTTTAGAGTTAATTACTTTTTTTAAAAGATGCTTGAAAAAAATAATCAAACATTGAAGCTATTCGAATAAGTGCTTTCATGCTTCCTGAAAGAGTGACCTCCCAACAAAAAAAAAAATGCTTGTTAAAAGAAAAGTGATTCACTCAAATAGCTCAAAGCTCCAACCGCAAACACAACGGCAATCCTGAACTCTTGTCTGTGCTCAGTAATATGAATTTAGCATTGACCCCGACCGGGCCCACGCTCTGATGTCAGCGAATGAGACAGATGGGCTCTGAGTGGGGGTTGTTTGAGGGAAGTAAACTAACCTGCGATTTGGGATTTGATGGTTGAAAGGAGCGTTGTTCGAATCAGTGAGGGGAGACGTTCACAGAGGCATGAACTGCAGGAGTAATAACTGGAAGGATGCAAGCAGTTGAGCATCCTGAGTCCGTCAGGAAACTCCATAATTAAACTCAAACCGGCCGACCGTATTCAGCTTTATACTTAAAACTGAGGAACATTTGCTCTTCATATGCAGTTCCTGAATGTCCTGTTTTTTGTTGTCCAACTAATCTCTAAACAGCTTGTTAAAGATTTTTTTATTCCCTGGTTTAAAATGGAATTTCAGATACTAATCAGATTTACAAGCATATGGAGCAAATGGAGAACTTTTGCTCCCCAGCTTTGTATATCTGTGTATTTTTGTACACATTGTCAATGACCTCATGACTATTATTTGTTTCTTTGTGTCCAGATAATGTTCTGAGACTGGCAGTTTGTTTAATGTGTCGATTGTGTTGCTAAAACAACTTGTCAAATCCATCATGTTGTCAGATCGGTGTCAAAGCAAATGTTGACAGACTTCTTTAATCCACCCTTGTACTTTATTGTAATTATAGAATTGTTTTCTCGATTACGTCTGTAATCAGGCGCAAAGCAAGCGGGCCACGATGCAGCCAATGGAAACTGTCAGGTTCACAGCTGGGATGCGAGCCTTGATGGAGCTGCTGCAGACAGCGGGATAGATCAGAGCGGCCCTTTATTGTTCATCGTGTCATCGTTTCTGACTCGTCCCCACAGTCTCGACTGTGAAGCTGTACATCCACAACTGTCTTTATAGTTTCACAATTGCTTTTTGTAAAAAAAAGCCAAAAGGCCAAATTCTGTCTTCAGAAGTATTTTTAGGCCGCTGTGCATCTAACACAGTGAGGGATAGAAGACATGAACTTCTTGGAATTCCTATTCCAAACACTCTGGAATGGTAATATCCTATAACCACAATTAGCATTTAAACCCAAGTTTGCAGGAAAGAGGTTTATGGCATGACATTTACAGCACAACATTGCTTGATAATGATTATTGCAATACTTTTATTCTACATATTTTATAAAACAATGTTTTGTTGAGGGAGGAAATACAAATGTGTTAAAGCTTTGTCATATTTAGATAAATGTTCAAATACATGTTCTGGTAAATGACATTACAGATATATATGCCAGAAAATGAAGGTGACATCACTATCACCCTTTCCTTCTGCAGTAATATGCATGTATGGGAATGCCATGGAGCTGACATGTGACCTGTTCAATAGAGCCAGGGTTGCCAAGTCCGCGGTTTTCCCGCGGAATTGGTCTACTTTTGAAGTGTTGCCGTGGGCTCAATTTTTTGTCCGCTGGTTCGGGTAGACCTATTTTGCATGCAAATAACAGGAATATCTTTAAATAAAATATAATTACTGCTTTTAATGCTGATATACTAAACATTTGGTGTTACTTTGTAGATATTCTACTACATTTGGTAATGATAGCCCCCCCTCAATACTCGGGTCGCATCGCTATGCCGCGTCGACACATCCGCACACTGGACAACGCTCGCCGTGGGGTTCTATTGGCCATTGGGTTGGTTTTGTCACACAGACCTGGCAACCCTGAATAGAGCCTACGTTCAGGCAGAAGCAAATGTGCCGTACGACACATCTGAACATGTTTCGGAGGCCTTGTGCTGATATTTTGAAAAAGGATGCATGAATACAAGCACACTAACACAAACATGCACTTTGTGCCGGAAGCTACGCCACACTTGGAGGGAGTAAAGTGGCGTAAGTGAAACTAAACATCACGATTACACCAAACAGGACGAGCACGGACAAAGATGGCCTCACAAACATTACAAAAATTTAAAACACACGTTAAAGACGGAGAAGCACTCAGAGGCTTTCTTTGCATTCACATTTTAAAGCAGATTTTCCCATTGTCTAAAGACACAATTACTGTTGATTATCCAGCTGTGCCGAGGCTCTAGGCTCATGAGATTGTGTGTTTTCTATCTGTACAGACCCAGATCAAACGGCCTCATGATGCAATATTGGATATACTGGTGATGTATCTGTTCTCATCATGTGCTCTACCCTTGACGCCTATCTATGTCTATTCTCTGACGGGACCTCATGAATCACACGGAACATTTCCCAAAGACAAAGAAGTTTGAGGCCCGTTCGGCGGACATCATGTATTCCCTCTGGCCCATGTTGCAGTGCAAACCTTTATTACAAACATAGTCCTTTTGGAGAAAATACTTTTTGTTAAGATTATAAATGCTTTAAAATCAAATATGTAGTCATCATTTTAGATTGTTGCACCCAAAAGCCTTTTATAGGAGACAGCATGTCGGTATGAACTTCCTGAGCGTCCATTTCACCGTCTCAGAGAGCCAGAAGTTTCAGTGTCACACAGTTAAATCCCTGCAGTGAAAGTTAATTATTGCCAGAAGGACTGCGCTCGGTGCACAGCCAGCATTTGTTCTGCCTCTTCATCTTTGTCCAAAGAGCTCTGTGCCTCATGTCCTCACTGTACAGTCAGATGTGACCAGCACACAGGAAGCAGCCATCCAGTGAGAGGTAATGGCATCTTGCAGTCTCAACACCGTTTACAACCACACTCCCACATTATATTAAATCCCCTTTGCATTGTAAGTCAGAAAGAAAACAAAGCGCATCAAAATAAGATCATTAGTTTTATTGCCTTTGTATTCAGTCCTTATGAATTTAAGTTGCTTTACATCAGATCAAAACTTCTCTGCTGCAAGATCTGCTGAACGCTGTAGTTTTTTTTTCATGTTCCGATGATTTTCTGGTAACAGAAGGCGAAGAGAGCACGGGGAAGAAAAACAGTGTAAGCTGGTGATTATACACCAGAGTCCCCTCGAGTAATTGTATATATAGAAAACCAAACTGTAGTCAGAGTGGTTCCTTTAAAACCCACATCAGTGTGAGATTCTTCACCCATTTTAATTAACCCTAAACATATTAAACACAAGCTCTGGGAAATTGTTTAATTTCAGCTATCTTCTCTAAAAACACAAATTACCTCTAAGGAGAAAGGAAATTAAAATGGAAAACGTGTCCCTCTTGTGCTGCGATATTTCTGACAGTATTTATCAATCTGCTGTCTTCTGCAGACAGAACAATGTCTGCACCAGCAGCTGTGAGAAACTCTGGAGGAACAACTCTGGAGGAACAACTCCTTCGTGACTGACTTACAGCACCTGCTCGGCTTGAGACGGACATTATGCGTCTCGAGAACAGGTTTACGCTCCGCCAAGAAGTCCTCCCACTCATTCACGCCGCCATCACTCGAGATCTGACCACACACTGTGGTCAGAGTAACCCGAGGAGCAACAACCTTCTTCCCACAAGCTAGTCTTTGCATGAGTTCATTCGGGTTCTAATTCATTCAAGCTGCCATCTGGTGAGATTGCCATTTTCTAGCCAGAGATCCCGACCTTCATCCGAGAATCCTGCCGGAATCCGGACTGAAACATACAGTGCGGCTTGAGTCCTCCTCACCTCATCATATGACCCATTGAAATAACCTGAGAGCAGATGCTTCAATGATGGCTGCCCCTCACCCATGAGGAGGCACATGTGCAAAGCATGGCTCGTGTGTAATCCGTACTGGTTTAGTCTTCTGCATGAGTGTGGGTCCTGTTAGGTTGTAATAGTTTATTTTGATATCTGCAGAGGTCTTATGTTTTAAATTAATACATATTAGAAAGATATTATAATAGAAAATATTAGGGAGAATATTGATATTGTTATTAATGTATTATGAAGCATAGGGGTAATGTTTATTCTATGCAAATGTAAATGGCAAGAATTAATGTATGTTCATGAGAGTGACTGTATGTTAGTATTATAGATTGACGAAGCCGGTTGAAAGGGACTTTTATTGTGAAGGTGACTTTAATACCGAAAATAATAGACCAGAATTTTATTGTGAAAATACTTGACCGGAAATGACATTTTGACCCCCGGCGACAAAAAGCCGCGAAGAAGACAATTCTCTCTCTTTCCACTGGACTCTCGACGCCGAAAGAGGGCGGAGGAGCCGATGAAAATCACGATGTGAGCCTTGACTGTATCGCCCGAGGCAGGAAGGCTGAGGAAGACCACGGCCGAGAGCTTTGATTGTTTGTTTTACACTTCCTGCCATTAAATGTTGATAACTTAATTCACGCGCGTCCAGAAGCCCGTTTTCCACCATCTGCGAAGTGCCCTGTTTCAGAAAAAACTTACAGTCCGTTTTAGGAGATATACTCCGGAGGAATGATTCATCTTTAAGTTTCAATGTTTAACACTCGTAGGTCGTTCTGCGTACAGCGTTCCCACGTCAGGGGCGACCCCGAGAGGGGTACCCGTAGGGAATATAGGTGCATATATGCGCTGCGGCCTCAGGGGCGTCGTCCAGCACATTCACCAGAGACTATAGAGTGGGCGTGGCCTCCCGCCACCCATGGCAGGCGTCTCCTCAGCAACATCCTCTGCTCCAGTTATACGAGGGAGTTTCCTTGGGATTCCTCGTGACGATAATTCATCCAATGCCAAGTCAGGAAGGATGAACACTTTACTCAGCACTTCACTTTGTTTTACTTTACTCGGCACTTTACTTTGTTTTACTTTACTCAGCACTTTACTCAACACTTGACTTTTTTTATCTTCCCCTTATAGTATTTAGTATTTAGTAGTTTAGTATTTTAGTATTAGCATTTAGTATTTATTGTTTTTATTATTTAGTATTGTATTTTAGTATTTAGTAATTTAGTATTAGTATTGTATTTTAGTATTAGTATTTTAGTAGTAGTATTAGTATTTTGTATTTTAGTAGTAGTATTAGTATTTTGTATTTTTAGTATTTAGTTTTTATGTTTTAATTTTAATTTTATATTTTATTCTTATTAAGGCTCTAATGTACATTCACTGCTGTGATCCTGAAATTTCCCCACTGTGGGACTAATAAATGAATATCTTATCTTATCTTATGAAATAGCACGCAAGTTACGTTTGTAACGATGGTTCTATGAATCCTGGCAGACCGCCAGAGTTCTTGGTCACCCGGAATCTCGTGAGTTTTCGAGGAGATTCCGTAGGACTGATCTCGGGATGACACAGGAACTTATACCCGGTGGGGGGTCATCCGAGGTCACAGGTGACTGTTATTAATACTCGACCTGCGTATGCACGAGACGGAAGATAATCCAGTGCTACGCATCCAGGATGCATAGAACCATAGTTACATCGGTAACTTGCGTTTTAATTCTATAACTTATATCAGAAATGGTTGATTATAGATTTCTTATTGTCTTTATCAAACCAAATGTGAATATCAGATGCCAGCACATGCAACATGCAAGCTATACATTTGTTTGGACTACAATGTCATGATTCTTTTCATAACATCACACAAATAGATTAATTGATTTCAAATATTTAATTACTGTTGCAAAACCATTAAACATTTTGATTCCCCCTCTTGGGAAATAAGTATCAAATCACTTGAGAAAAGTGTGAATCCAGTGTTTGAGCATGAATATGAAGGATGATGAGCTTCACTCCAAAGAGAGACATTAATAATAAAACAACACATTGGGAATGTGAGATCTTAAAAGCGTTGTGGCACAAAGTGCTGCAGGAGTCACATCACAGGCGTCAACGCTCCGCTTAAGTGATTAAAAAGCTGTTCAGTCTGTGCATCTCCCCAGCAACAGGACTCTCTCATGAAGGAGAATCTCATTATTGCTGCCATTACGTGACACCAAAGCAGATGCTTCTTTGAGGAAATTATTGCCATTTAGAAAACGGGTTTTAATGGATAGACTGTCATCGCTTGAGAGCAACTCTTCAGAGTACGAGGGGAAACAAGGCGGAGTGACAAACTCAATTAATCACACACTGGCTTGCTCACCGCAGGCTCAAGATGGTGGCTTTGTACCTGGATGCTCATTATACCAGAGCTCGCTTCTTGATGTATGAAACAGGAACGGCACTCTAAATGTTTGGGGCTTTTGTTTAAGGCTCATCTATGTTCAGCCATTCATCATGTAAATTGACTCTTCGCACTTTGTTGTGCTGATTTGGTCTTTTTAAAATGCATTTGTCTCGTCATACCTGAGTCCCTTTAACGGCATCTTCACTGGAATGAAACATTTAAAAAAAAGAAGAGTCAGTCCACCAAATCATTAGGTAGAAAACAATTACTACAAGTGTGTTCACAGCCGATGAGGATTCTGTTTTCAGATGATTAATATAAAGCTTTAAACAATAAAACAACCTTTATTATACCAGAAGACATGCCTTAATGACCATCTCTGTTTCTCCATTTTTAGTCTATTTCTTTTCTTCTTTTCTTTGTCATTTTGTTCATTACAAAGCCAAGCAATGCTCAAGTTAAAGGATGCAGTTGAATTATATATAGAGCTGAAATGGATTAAAAGGAAGTGAAAAATGGTTTAAAAAGAGGATATGTTGCAAATTAGTTTTTTTATGGATACAGTCTGAATCAAATTTGTTTCATATCAAGGGTATTGTTACACGGGAAACTAAACAAGATACAGTACTTAAAAAGAAAATGAAAGAAAAACAACTTCATAATTTTGTTCTCAAAGTTTTCTCCAACGTTTTTCATCAAAATCCATCAAATGAGACAATTGGAGAAGGAAAGTATTCATTCAAGGTTGTAACTATGTTTTATCTTTAAAGGGTCACATTTTTAAAACATTTGCAAACCAGATTATTCTTTTGATGTGCATGATTTTTTGCCTTCCAGCAGCCTTTTCTTTTCTCAGCCTCTCTCGCTGAGTTGCTGTCAGAACCAGGCTGCGCCGCTCGCTCCCATTTGCTCCCGATGCAGTCGGAGTGTGAAACCCAGGGATGACGGGCTCACAGCTGTGCGTCTGCATCTGCTGCACGGCCTCGGAGGCGAGAGGCTGCGCTCCACGACCGACACCGACACACATGCTGCATAAGTGTCATCTGGCATCTTTCTCTGTCTCTATTAATAATCTACATGTGCTGCACTTTATTCAGGAGTACAACCACAATGCTTCCGCAGCTATAACTAACTACTTCCCTTTCATCACACAACATGTTTTTTGAGTCGCTCTCCGCTCAGATAACAAAAAGAATAAATGTTTTTATCGCTCTCTCATTTGGAGTCGACCGATGCTCCCATTAACTCTCAGAGGATTGTGCCTTATCGTAATTGAAAGGTTCTTCTCGCATTAACATACACAATAAAGGAGGATACGGGAAGCTAAGCACATTTCCATATTCACAGATTGTTGTTAATGTAACCGAGGGTTCTGGGTCTGTGTATCTGGTGCACTTATCACATCGAACAGTCGGGAGAACAAACGTCTCAGCCCACGGCTTCACTCTCTTTATTTCCCCCCAAACTCCCGTTACCTTTTCTCTCTACGGCAACCCTGAAGGGACATATCATCCAAAAAACCCAAACACCTGAATCAGTCCATTACCCCCGCCTCTATTAGAAAAGTACCAGTTTCGTAACTAACGAACGCAAAGAAATTAAAAATCATCGAGAGAGACCTATAAATGAACATAGCTAACAGGATAAACCTAACAATAACCGGCACCCGATATAGCAAGGCGAACAACACCATGAAACCGTACGCTTCAAACTCATATGACGGCTTACACAAGGACCAACATCCCAGGTGGCAACCCAACAGTCAACACAGAAAATATTGTTAAAGGTGCGATGGGAAACGCACCACACGACTCCTGCAGGGACACCTGAAACAGTCTGTAACACTAATTTAACTTTTTGAGGGAAGAAATACAATTTTATACACAAATTATTATTCAAACAGACAATTTTTAACAGAGTTAAAATCTGTATTATTAAAGCCACAGTGTATCATGCCAATACTAAATGAAAAATGTAAATACCGTAAATTTCGGACTATAAAAGTGCACCTATACTGTATATAGGCCGCACCTGCACATTTAAAAAAATAAAAATAAATTGTACATAAATAAGCCGCACTTGTTGACGGGGGCAGCCGCACTTGTCCCCGTTGAAAATGAGATATTACCAAGACAAGATGTTACTGGAAAGAGGTTTTTTTCAGAACTGCTTTTAACAGGACTAAAGTTGGTTTCTTCAGTACCTGAATTGAGCAGCACACATTTTCTCAGCGAAAATATAGGAACCTACCATTAAAAGTCATTGATCACTCTCGCCATCGTCCTCCTGTGCACTAAAAACATTGAAGCCCTCTTCTTCAGGGTCGGAATTAAACAGCCTCAGGGCCCGATCACACCAGACGTGACTTTTAAAAGCGGAGCCGCTTTAAAAACGTCTTGGCAAAAACGCGCCGGGCAAAAGAGCCCGGGGCGCCTGTGGAGCGCCTGCGTGCGCGACCGGGCGACACAACTTAATTTACTGAGCGGATTCAAGCAGACATCACGCTATTGCTGTGTTGTGGCATGAGGAGGAGGAAAAAGGTGGAGGTTTAGGGTTCACGATATATACAAAAAAAGATTAAGAGTACGGTGGATACCACCATCTATCCCGCGAATTGTGTCTCCATGGCGAGCGCTCTCAGATGTACTTCCGGCTGAGCAGGAGTCAGTTGAAGCACCGTTTCAATTTAGAATTATAAAGCTCTTCGGAATTAAATACTGCTAATAAGAGAAAATAGGAAGGAAAGCCCGCCTCTTGCTTGATTCAATTGGCTGCCTTGGGCCTCTTGCTTGATTCAATTGGCTGCCTTGGGCCTCTTGCTTGATCCGATTGGCTGCCTTGGGCCTCTTGCTTGATCCGATTGGCTGCCTTGGCCGAGTGCGACATTGATGAGCTGTGCGTCTCTGCACCTCGCGCTTAAAGTTGAGAATAATTAAACTTTTACTGCGCGCCGAAAAAACAATAGAAAAAACGTGCAAAGGCATGAAAGGCAGTACCATCGGAAAACAATAGTTTTGATAGCAACACATTTTTGAGGCCCGTGCCTGGCGTGATCGAGCCCTTAGTTTGCCGAAACTGCTTTATCGGTCCACTGTGACCTGTTTGAGACGTTTCATTTGTCAGATTAGCCGCATCGTTGTAAAAGCCGCAGTCTCAAAGCGTGTGAAAAAAAGTAACGACTTATATGTCGGAAAATACGGTACATGACGTTTATAGCTTTTTCTCACCCGACAAAGAATTTATAATCCCGTTATTTGTTGAATGTGTTCACTCAGATGCTTCAGATAAGAGCCACGCTCTGTTTTAATGTTTAATGGCTGCATCGATATAAACCAGGGGTGCTCAATACGTCGATCGCGATCGACCGGTCGATCGCGGCGACCTGCCAGTCGATCGCGGCGTAGTATTGGTAGATCGCATCACAGAAAAATAAATGTGCCCGCCCCCAAGTAACTTCCTCTATTGCGCCAGATTACAGCAGAAGCGTGTCATTTCTGTCACTCCGTGTCGCGTTAACAGTCCTCCGCTCGCGATCTCGCGCAAGCAAAAGCTTCGCTGGCTTGCGCTACGTCGCCGGGCGGAGAGAAAAAGTCCCCCCCCCCCGTCGGTCGTTCGCCTTGACTTGGTCACATTATAAGTAGCTCGCATGCTGAAAAAGTGTGACCACCCCTGATATAAACACATGTAGAGATGCTCCGATCTGATATCGTCCGATATTCCCATTATCGGTTTTGATCGGCGTTCTCAAAATGGCCGATCAGATGACATAAAATCTGCGAGAACTACTATCAGATAAGTTTCAAAAAACATTAGAGGTAGGCATTTCAGGCCGCCAACGGTAAGAAATGACTCTTAAAAATAAAATAAAACGCTTGTGTTATAAAGCACGCGGCCGGAGCCCACAAGCCCCCTTCGCCCCGAGCCTTTCCAAACCGACTTGCATCGTATGCAGATCTCATGGACATTTTGCTTGACATATTTAACTTAAATTCGATGAGCACATTTACATTTTCGGGAGGGGAACTCCAAACATGTGGTGCAAGGATAACTTGTTGGGTTGCCGTTTTATAATTTGTAATGCCATTTTGTTCTCTACTATGTAGATATTCTGTAAGACTTGAGTCATTGCTTTTCTGTACTCTCATACCGAGTGCAGCTTAATGTGGAGATGATCTGAGTCCCTGTAAACCTGAGGCGATAAACCGCAGCTACTCCTCCATGCAAGACCCTGGAGATCCCTGTCAGATTGGATTTGTGTAAGACCATCAGGCTGTAACGTGAGGAGGGGAGCATCTTTTATGTGCATTATGTCCACAATAGGACTGAGATCTACCTTGTTCAAGCTATGGCGTTGGCACGGATCTCTTTCTTTGGTCCTAAATAATTAAAAGCACTTAGTGTGTCAGCGTCATTGGGGACACTGCGCACGTTTGACCTGCCTGTTGGGGTCAAAAGAAGACAATGAAAGACCCTCCAGGAATGATTGAGAAATCTTTGTAAGACATATTTCCCAGGGCTGTGAATAGCCACAATAGATAGATATCCTTTTGCCAAAATACTACATATATATAAGTATTTTGGCAAAAGGAGTCTGCTAAGGATTTTGTGCCAGCAGCATTGCGCTTCATAGTACTTCCAAACATTCACAAAAGTCTTCACATTTTGAAGTCTTCACATTTCTTGCCAGCGACACTCTGCTAATCCCCGACGGACTGAATCTGTGTTTTTCCTTCACCACCAACATAGGTACATCTAAAGGTCAACTAGGTACAATAGGCGATATTGTGATTCAAAACAAGAATATCCCTTGGAGAATGATAAGTGACATTCATGAATCATAAAGAACAGATAGTGTAGGGCTTTCAACCGTGTAAAGGCCCATCGGTACCACCGGGAACAGAGACGTCTATATGAAAGTCATATCAGAAATTATTTGTGGTAGTCAGGTTTTCAGGTGTATTGTATTGCACTATAATCATGTTGAACTTTTGCATTTGATGAAGTGGAAAAAAGCAGATTTAACAAACTTAACTTCCTGGGTAAAAATAGCCGCACACTGGCGTCGCAGTCACAGAAGACGGCGTTCATAAACATGCGTAAGAACACCAGCTACCCGTTGAACAGCATGTTCCGTGTGACGGATGTTTCCTTTTGCAGCGGTTGCAAAGCGCTTCGAGGAAACACTGACCGAAGGTGTCATTTCATCACTCATTCAACGTCTGCTTTTGGCTGCAGTCCAGCCAAAAGCAGACGTCTCTTTTATTCCATGTCGACAGCTTTGGCATCACCTTTCTCGTGACAATACAGCACCATCACACTGGTGTAATGCTGCAGCACTTACGTGACAGAAAAAAACGAAGTGCAAAGTTTATTATCGAATAATGTTCCCCTCTCTGAGTTTTGTTGCAAGCTTGAGGCGGGACAAAAGCTTAGAGATGCCTCGTAATTCTCTACGCAGGAGAAAGCCTGAAACCTAGGGAAACATTGAGTGCACGGTGCCACTTCTCTTCCCCACTCTCCGTCTCTTGTCACCTCAGTCCTAACTATTACCCTTTGCTAAGCCCCGCCCATCGACAGCAAATCAAAGTGTAGCCATAGCGTATCGACCCGGGTTAGACAACTCTACGGCTCGGCTCCATAAATCCTCATGCGACCGTTGCAAAAGGTTTTCATTCTCAGGCTGGTTTTGTGGATTTTAAGCTAGTCATGGTTGATCGTTGTGAAACAGTGATCTTCGTTACCCGGAGAGGTTGGAAGAAGATATACGCGTCTAAGATGTTATATTTCTATGTGAAAAGCTTTGGAGCCAACATCAGCTCAACGATAACTAGCATTAGCACTATGATGCTACATAAGTACATATTTCATGTGTGCCCCTTGTAGCTTGACTGTATTAGACTGCTACTTGGCTGTTTTCTTGTTTCCAATCCCCTCTTCCAGTGGTTACGCAGTGGTTACGCAGTGATTATAATGTACATCATATTGTGTGCTTTGAGTTACGTACATGTATTTTATACTTTTTTTTATCGTCTCGTTCTGCCCCTGAATTGGGGCAGATTTATTATTTCTGTCACTGTCAATATTTCAGTACATAAAATATGTCACAATCAGAATGTTAGAAGTACAACGGGCATTTGCATATTTACTGAATAGATATATACATACTGCTTTTACTTTTTGATTATTGTAACTGTGAATAGAGAGAAGTGCTCTTTAATTTCAACGTGGTGCGGACCGGCTCTTAAAACAAGTCGGGTATATATAAGCGGGATAGCTACCTCAGTATATTTGATAAAGAGGTTTTTACCATCACAACATCTCGTCTTTATGATGGGAAAAGCTCTCTGTGGCCCCATTTTACTGATGGGCATGCCGACTCAGCTCTATAAGTGTAGATATGCAGACAGCAATCTGACCCACTTGACCCGCTCTAATGCTAGTGCCATATCGATCCGCTAAGCCGTTTGCGGACAGATTCTGTGCAATTGGCCAGTCAAACCAATTTATGAACCCCACCCCCCCACTGCCCGTGATAAGAGGAGGTTACTCTGTTCTGATGATTGGTTGATGGGGCTAAAGATTACCTTCCTCTTCGGAGTGGAGCCCACCACTCGAGTGGCCTTTGGGCAGTTCACTTTGAGCTGCAGACATGGAGCTTTAACTTGTTTTGTTTCCTGCCTCTGAAGAGAAGGAAGAAAACGGTTGTCATCCGGCGCGGCTTTGTTTTCTGTGAAGTACTTTGATCTCGACCGTCACTCCACTCACCTTTTGATTGAAGACGTCTGAGAAGATGAAGAGTGAAACTCGAACTCGAAAAACAAAGCGTTCGCTGTCTGCAGCAATACGAGACGCAGCCCTCAGTCCGTTTCATGAAAGCGATGTTCCTTGATGGCTTGCGAGGGAGTCGGAACAGTAACGCGTTGTGGCGAATGACAGACAGCAGATGTGAGGGAAATTGGCGCCTGAGAATTAGTGACATGTTTTAGGGGCAAAACATCAAACATGCTGCATTGAAGAGTCTTCAAAGCGGCAGTCGGAGCTATTATACATCTCCTCAGGCTACGATGTCTTAAACTGTTTAACATGGACGTAAATAAAATGACAATCAGCATGTCCACTCTGGCGTGTTTTCATGAATCATTTTAAACTTCTTTCTCTCTTTGCTGCCGGCCAATCCTTGTTTGACATTGAATTCAACACTAATACTTTTACCAGAGTTAAAAACCAATAGCCCTGTGCTTATAATCCTTGCAGAATAGCCACACTACATATACTATAATCCCAGAATACAAGATGAAATACATCCATCCTCTGGTTTCTTCATTCACTGGATGGAGCACGTCTGAAGAACGCACCGAAGCAATCATAAAGTTGTTGTGTGTCATAAAACATTCATGTCTCGTTCAGGTCAAACTGGAGTCCACAGGAAGGTCATTTAAACATCTGATGGGGTTCTGCTCATCCCAGTCACTGGGAATTTACCCGGGGCTTGTAATCAGCCTTTGAGCCGTGTGTACTTCAGGTGGATTAGGACTGCTTTTAGTCTGTATTTCTATTTTTCATTAAAGCTTTTCTAACTGTGTGATTCAGGTAAAAAGCCACAATTGGGGGATTTTCTTTTCTGGCTTTTTTTTTTCCCCGATTTTTTTTCACCGAGGTCACGCAGTTCTGACCGGACAAGCCCAACTGCTTTAATATGACAAGAGCTCAGATTCAAAGCACCTTTTTCCTTACAGCTCAAACTGAAATGTTAAAGAGGACGTAGAGTGAAATAATGTGTTGGAAATGAGGCCACATGAATCGAAGGTCATTTTCTACCTCATAATTACCACGTGAATGCTCAGCCACTTTCTTTGTCATGTCTCCATCATGTAATGTCATGCCCATTACTTGCATTTAAAAGAGCCATGTTCACTTATCTGAAGGTTATCTGAAGCAACCAAATTAGATTTAATTTGATATATGAGAGATTTATATGAGCTTCCACAGAAAATGTCTCTTCCAGTATTGTTAAACTCATCTGAAACAACAAAAGACTACACTAAAAAGCACAATTCATATTGATAGTATGATCTCATTACCAACAGTCTCAAACTCATGCAGAGTACAGGTCAATCATTGACAGGAACACAACTGATGATTGGCCTGGATGTTCTAGTCCTTGATGAATGATATGCCTCATTCCCTGCCACCCTGGGGTTTCTTGTTTGAAGTTCACAGTGTCACAGTTGATCAGTGTTGGGAGGTCGTTGAACACGATGGTTTGGCACACATGTTTCGCAAAGCGATATTCGATTAGTGGGATTTTACTTTGCACTGCAAAATCTATGTTGGTAATGTGTCTCCTTGGAATGATATGGTCCTTTTTTCACCCTGGAGTGATTGCTGCTATGATTTTCATTCTGTGGAAGGTCCCCTTACCATCAATAGTAAGGATGTTGTGGTCAACATTGTCCCCAGCAAAAAGAAGTGTCATGTCCAGCACATCTATGTCATCCGCTAACATATCTGGGGCAACTGAATCCGCTGCATTCTTTTCAAAATGCAAAACTTCCTTCTATGATGAAGCAAATCCCATTCCATGAAGGGTATCCACCAGGAATTGTGAGCGATACATATGATGTGCGTGCACTGCAAGGCCAAGTTGTAATGGAGCTACCACAGCACGTGGTCGTGCTGCCTGGATAATTGCCTGTCCAATTCCTGCAATCTTTCGGCTTGTCTCCTTACACTCAAAAAGACCATTCAAAAGTGTACGAAGAGTCTCAGGAACAAACGAAAGGGCAGTCAAGCTCAAGTGACTTTGTGCTCGGATACTGATCCATAATGGATGGAACATTGGACTTGATATGACTTTTGATCAATCGCGCAGCTATTTGAATGATTGCTTGTTTCTGGGATTCCTCCTCCTTTTCTTGTTTGCTGAAATAAGATCGTAATATTTGTGATGTCCTCTGTCATTGTCACAATGTCATGGAAGCCTCTCCCTTCAGTGAAATGTACATTGTCCTGGTACTGTTCTCTCAATTTTCTCTTGAGGTATTGATTTCCATATGGTTCAGAATCTGGGTTTGTCAGAGATTCCTTCATTTTAGTTTGAAGATGTGTAATTGTCAACTGTTCCTCATCATTACTCTCGAGGTAAAAGCAAACTTTCATGAATGCCTGCTCCTGATCTTCATTTATGGGCCCGCCAGACTTTCTGCGCTTTGCCTCTGGGTCTTTCTGGAACTGTATTGGTATGTTATATCCTTTACGGAAACTACTACTGCATAAGTGGTGGTAAACACAGTCTGCAGCATGTAGATCACGGCCATAATACTCAATCCTGCCTTTCACAGTGAAAGCCCATTGATCTACACGATTGTCACAACACTCAAGAATGGACTCTGCGAGCGTATCAGTCTTAACACTACTTGTGTCTTTACTTCCATGTGTTATCGTAGTCCCACAGAAAAGACAATTGGTTTGGCTGTTGAAAGGACCAGTTACTACTCTGGCACTTCTTTTTGGTGGCTCAGCATTAGTCCAATGAATTCATAGACCCAGAAAACATGGGGCTAGACACCAAGATGACTTGGCTAGGTCAAAAAAATGAAGGAGTTAGGATATTTTAAGGACTTCCTGCTCATCTTGGACGCCATCTTGAAAATTACTCCTTTTTAATAGTCAAACTTTGGTAAACTTTTAGTATGTTACTAAGGACACCTAATACTACAATAAATAGCTAAGAAACCTTTTGTTAGAATTTTTTTAGGGTTAGGTGTTTTTTTTCCATATATGCAGCCGCCTATAAACCAAGTTAGGTCAAAAGAGCTAGGAGTAAGGAAAGGTCCTCTAGCCGCTAGGCTAATTTATGTAGAGTGAAATTGTTATGTACTGATGTGGTACAAATATGCAGCTGATGAATTACATTTTAAAAGATATTTCTAAATAAAAAGGGAGTTCAGATTTATCTGATGGCTTATATTAATAGATGCAAAAGTAGCCATGTACAATAATAATGAAAAAGAGATTCATTGAGAATCTTGATGCATTTGAATTGCTGACAGGTGAATAATAATCTAATCTTGAAACCAGTGAAAATGCACAGCTCTAATGGGAATGCCATTAGTTTTGCAAATATTTGAATTTAATCAAAAGGATTGGAGTTTGTTTTATTTACTTGATGATGGCACAAGAACAACGTTTTTGTTTGTTTTTCCATTATTCATAACACCCAAAGCAGTACACCTAATAATTGGGCTAAAGGACAAGTTGGAGCAACAACAAAAACAAGGGCTGGATAACAGACACAAACAGTAAATTCTGTTTACTACACGGACACATATCGGATGTTGTGCAAGATCCATCCTCAGCCACATGCAGATGATCTGCGAGGACCTTCACAGCCACATGGATGGGGACATTTCACTTCACTGGGATTCATCCGATTGGGACCATGAATGTTTAACTTTTGTTACCCAGAGTTATGACCAATGTTCCCTTTAATTGTTATGTGTCTGGGCATAACTGTTCAAAACCTTGGATCATAGCAAGTTACATGGCTTATTTAAAGAATCAAATTACAGCAGCAATTTCCATTTGTTTACTTATTTTAATATAAGTGATGTGTCCCACTTAAAATGAAAAAGACAACAGTCTTGTTGTTCATGAGATGTATGGTATGTTATATGTCATATGTGAGAGTCCTGCTTTGGCCTGGCTGAGGGTCCTTTTCTGGAAGAAATTAGACATGTAAACCTTTCAGACGTAAAAACATTCACATGTTGGTCAATGACAGGTGCTGTAGCTTGTGATACAGTAAATTCCTCTAACTATTTCTGTAAAATATCTAATTACACAGTTTCTTATTAGCATTTCTACTACCCATAAATTACTAGTAGTAACAACATTTAATGATTAATATCCATAAATATTTTGTTTAATAAATGTCACTAGAATATGCACACAGTTTGACTTTAATGTTACCTTATTCTTCACGTCGGTCCTTCTCACTTCTCCAATGGTTGTTCACCAATCCCCTGTCCCACCTTGAGTCTTCGTACAATTCCACCAGCTTTCAAATGACATTTCTGCTGAATGTGACGCTCGAGGTAGTCCAACTCCCATTCAGTCCACATTTCTCCCACTGAAAGCTCATTTGCTACTTTGGCTTCGCTGCATGTTTTGTAGAATAGACCTTTCTCACTCGAAAAAGAAAAAAATATCCCGCAGTTTCACCACTTTTTTTTTTTAAATTGCACATACTCCGACAGCCATTCTATCCGAAAAGAACCGCATTTCTTTTTGACTTTGGCTTGGTGAGTGGACGTGTCGCTGGCGCTGCCCGCTCGTTTCGCCATGATAAAGGGTTGCGTCTCCTAACTCCACCGCATTGCTGTTAGCTAGCTCACCTGCAGGGCGTGTATGGGCAGCGCACATATGCTAGCACTATCAATGCTATGATTGGCTGCGTAGACCAAGTAAACCGTATCGTATCATTGGCTGGACACCTGTCACTCACTGTGTTACATTGAAAAAATGTACAAAAAACACATTATTGGTCTAATTAATTAGATTAGCTCTAATATTAAATATTAATTAATACATCTATGGTGAATTTTATTTGATGCGCTCCATAGATTTTCTTGTGCGCTGAGAATTTGCGAGCAGTGCGCGATTGCACAGACGCAATGACAATCTGAAGTTCAGGCAACATTATTAAACTAAAGTATTTAAGATGTTCAAATGCTTGTTGCTGCACAACCACAATCCCAAAATGTACAACTGATATTCTTGCAACTTTTAAGCTGACAGTATGACAGAAAACATTTGACTTGCCGTTACGAGTGTCAAACAAAATGTTCATTTGGTGAGGTGAAGAGCATTTCACACTGTTGAGTTTATTCTCAAATCTTTGACTTGTACTTTTTATTTTCTACTGTTAGATGCTTGTTGCCGAATCTCTACGTTGTGATTTTATTATTCCTCCTTCCATCAAAGACACAAGTGAGCCCTGAAAAAAAAAGGTGTGAAGTAGGATTGTTTTCCAAAATTTAGGCCGCATCTCATGAGAATGCTCATGTGAAGCTGATCGAAGGGAAACATTTAAAAATACTCATCTGAGTTAAGACTTAAAAGTTGACGGCAACTATTATTGCCTGACACGAGCGGATTACAAGATCCCAGGATGCTCGGATCAAAGTGCTGGCAGATAGCGATCAAGTGAGACGCAGTCAGAGCCTCGGATCAGCCTCTGGGACGTGCTGAGCGTTCAGCTGCTCTACAGCAATCAGTACAGCGAGTATGTTTAGGAGCGCTCAAGAAAGAGGGCTGGAACACACCAGATTACAGTCTGAGGAGGTTTCAGACTCAAATATGATCAACAATCTTTCATTTCCACAAATGTGTGTACAGCCGGCAGAAAAAACGTTGGCAAATCACAGGGACGATGTTTGAAATGAATCACTGATGTATGTATCGTGTGTTTTTGCCCAATGACGCCCAAAGAAGCCTGCCTACCTCGGCATTAAATGACAAAATACAAGGTTTGGTTGGGCCTCGCTACAAAAAACACCTTTTAGTTTGAGAAAGATGGTTTGGGATACAATACTAATGATGCTTGAGGGCTTTGTGACTTACTGTAATATAAACTCTAGCAAAAGAAAAACAATGTGCAAAGACATCATTTACTTGCAAGCTGCCAGAGTGTTTGTTCACCTTTATTTCCATCCCTCCCTGGTTTGTGTCATCTTCTGTGTAAAAAAGCAGACAAGGTTACATTTTTAATTGGCCACAGCTGTGCATAGGCTCTTAATGCTCTGGCACTGCCAATAATAGATAGTCCCCTATGGTTATATTTACATGAACAGGTCTCATGGAAATATATTCCTCTTTACCTTTCAGGTAAAAATGGGTTTGAAAGTGTGATTTCACTTAATCACATGAACGTAGCAAATTCCAACTATGAATATATTATGAAGGCTATTCGCATATATATACACTCACACACATATATATATATATATGATGAAAGAAAAATGTTAGATTTTTTGTAGTTTAATTGATGATGCTTTATTTTGAATATATATATATATATATATATATATATATATATATATATATATATATATATATATATATAATGAGTTGAGACTGTATATTGTTTACCTCTGAGACAGCTGTAATGAAACCGAGAAGACAAAAGGTCTATGTTAGTGCTACTTTAAGGAAGTTGCTTATTTCTTCTAAAGTAATGATGAGCCAGAGATGAAAAACAAATATTATTTTTGTAGAGAGAATTTGTAACATCTTACATAATGAGGGACGAGGTAATAATACATCGGCTGACATGAGAATAATTCAATAGAGTTCAATATTTATTTAAATCTCATCCAACCAGATAACTCTTGGTTGATATTGAGACAACTTTGCTTGCCAATTTCAGATGTTTCAGTTCAAACTTCATTGCTACCTAAAAATCTGTACAGCAGCATTAAGAGACAGACATGGAACAAGAGCACAGGATGGTAATCGGAGAACCCCCGTCTTTCAGAGCCCCGTTGGGCCGGCTAGTACGGGTGTGTCTCCCTGATAAGAGCCGTGTTGAAAGGTCTCAGACGATCACTCCCACTGGCCTACACAGCACTTCAGACACACACACATTCCCCCCACAAAATAAACACACACACACACACACACACACACACACACACTCCACAGCTGCTATGACTGATATTTCCCTTCCACATTCAACATAATTCACTGTAAAGTCCATTTGCACCTCTGTTTGATAAAAAATAAAACACAGCCGACCAATATTCTGCAGCGCCCGGTGAGAATTTATATTGAGACGATGCATCAAGACTCATTGGCAGGCGCAAAGATCACGCAGCATTCACTGACATCGCATGAAAATTTGAAAATATGTGAAATGCCACACACCTTATTAAAAACATGAACCATAAAATCAATACAAGGCCAATGCTGGTTTGAGAACGTCTTAAAAGCTCAGAGGGTTAACTTCCATATTTCTAAACCCTATTGGTTCTGTAATGGCGACAACACTTTTTCAAACTTGTGACAGTTTAGCTCCACACCTTCCTTTTATTATTAGTTGTTTTCGTCCTGTCTCACTAACTCTCATGTCATTCCAGATCCTGCTTCCCATCTCGTTAGTCCAACTCCCTTCACCTGCCTCTGGTCACTCCCTCGTTAGTCCCTCATTATCTTCACCTGGTCTTCATGCCCGTCTCACCTGTTGCCCATTCCCTAATTAGTCCCCGTCTACTTAGAGCCCGTTTACACGATGGGAAAACGCATACATTTTCATGCGTTTTGGCCTTTCATTTACACAAAAACTGAGGTTTTAATCACGGAAAACGATCATTTCGAAAAACTCTTGCCAAACAAAATGGAGTTTTCTGAAAACTCAGTTTTTGTGTTTGCGTGTGGACTAGGTCAAACAGAGTTTTAGGCTGTCAAATGTCACAGTATGCGACTAAAAATCCTTCACGTCATGTGAGCGTCCTATGCGGACGTATGCAGACGGCGTATTTATGCAGGTTCATATAAACTGAAACTTTTTGGAAAACGACCTTGTGTGTACAACGTTATTTTTGAAAACGGAGGGGCAGAAATATTTGTTTATGTAAATACCCGGCTATGTGTAAATGTGGCCTTAGTTGTTTTCATCCTGTCTCACTAACTATCATGTCATTCCAGATCCTGCTTCCCACCCTGTCAGTCCAACTCCCTTCACCTGCCTCTGGTCACCTCGTTAGTCCCTCATTACCTTCACCTGGTCTTCATGCCCGTCTCACCTGTTGCCCATTCCCTCGTTAGTCCCTGTCTACTGAGGTTCCCTCACTTGTCCTCTGCCAGATTGTCTTGTGTTTTCCGTCCGAGCCCTCCAGCTTCCACATTGCGTTTGATCATTCGGTCTATTCCGTTCCTGACGACACTCTCAGTTAAGGATCTTTATTTGCATTATCTGTCTCCTGAGTCGTGCATTTGGGTCCACCCTAATCCCCTGTGACAAAACGGGTCCAGCATTGAGCGAGTACGCTGCAGATCTCTCGATAGGATGAATTTAAACACCGTAAACTTACATCTATTAAAAGTGCTTGTTTTTGCCACTGACACGCTCAGTTAAGTTAAGTTCTAAGCATCTGAAACACTACGGTAAGAACAGAGAAAATGCTCCGCTTCACCCTTTGTTTGTTTGATTGTGACTTGTTGCCTGAAGACAACGTAGAAATGTGAGAGTTGAGAGAAAAGTGCAACGGGACAGCGGTTTGTCAGTTTGTTGTGTCGAGGATAGAAAGCATAGCTCAGTTTTACATTAAATCGTAAACATATTTTACTCCCTAAACATGACAAGGGTGGACAAAAATAGCATTCGATTCTTTCCTTGTGTGTCGGACTAGGGTACAGTTTCTGGAGATGATCATTATGACCTGATAATGATCAGAAAATTGTTTTCTTAACTTTACTTGTGTATTCTCAATTTTCATACATGCATTGAACTGGCAAACATTAGCCATCTGTTTTTCCAAAAAAGATTAAAATCAACACAGATTCATGGAAAATACAGTTTGACTTTCCATCTGGTCAATAGTGAGATAGATGAGACGAGACAGAGACGACTGAAACAACACTGAGAAGCCTTGAGAGAGAAAAAACATAGAAGATCCAAAACCACCGATCAAAAACTCGGTCGTGCCTGCGCTTTCTTAGTGAGGAAATATTTCAGAGCTATCTTACTTGTTCTGAAACACAAAAGCATGTTTAAAGAGTCTTAAAATCACACAGGAAAGCAATTTGTTCACATCTACTTCCCTGCTTTTACAAAAGGAAATGTGCTGCGTGACCTCTGGCATGACCTCAGTGGGGCTCCAGATATCGGCTTTTAAAACAGAAAACAGTGCAGGGAGGTATCTTTCCATTTGTTTTTCCATCGCCTTTTCCCCCCACAGCACTAACTGTATACAGATTGACTTGTTTTTTCAGCCGTAGGTGAAAGTAAACTAATTCAATTAACAACAGAACTTAGCTCCACAGGCTTTAAAGTTACTGTTGAGTGAAGACTAGCTGAAGCCATTAAGGACACCTTGAAAACACGAGCTCCCCGGTTTGCTCTTAGTGCTGAGAGTATAAATAACAGTGTGACTGTTGTGTAATGGTTGACAGTCTGCCACCATGGTGATATGAGATACAATACTGCGTCAACGGTGTTTCCATTAGTGAAGATGCATTGGTGGGAAAAGCTTGATGCACTGAGTCCACTGTGCGGTACCTTGACCCTGCATCAGAGGACACAGTGCGAGAAATAATGTAATCACTCAAAATATCTGAAACCAAAAAGAAAGCAATCACTCTCGCAGTGTGCGGATTTTCTAAAGCTCAGCCTGCGATAATGTACCCTCTCTTTTCATTTACAGAAGCCCGGTGGATGAATGGTTTTGGAGCAAAACAAAAACAACTTGAGGACTTTTAAAACAAATGTTTCAAAGTCGCAGCAGTTCTGAAATCCTTCATCTTAAATTGTGCCAGAGGAACAGCGTTGCGTTCGGCTGTGAGGAAGTCGAGCTATGCACAGGAAAGGCGTTCACTGATATAACATCCTCAGGTCGATTCAAGCCACCAGAGGGAAATAACACTTCCAGGAACAATTGAGAAACGTTTGCAAAATTGTACTGATGGTACATAATCACCAAGAGGCTGAGCCGAGAGCAAACAAAGTGGAATGAGAAATGTTTCACTAAAAAGGACTAATATTTAACAAAAGACGTTTTATGAAGTTTGTGCTCATTTTTTTATTTATATAAAGAAATAATCACAACCGGAAGTAAAAACTGACAATTAAAATGATACTCAAATTTGCGACTGATATTTTTCTTCTTGTGATAAGTAAGGCCTGTGTATTGACAATAATCTGGTGATAAATACATGATACATGGGTTACAATTAAATATATTGAGAGGTATTGGTTTCTTTTAAATCTAATTTTGGGGGAACTGTCATAGTCTAAAGAACGCAGCGTCATATAATCTGAGAAATGAAAGTTGACTCACGCAATCAGAGCTGTGGGACCTGCATTTGCATTCATCACAGTCCCTGTAACATCCAACATTATGCACTACTTTGTGAGGGCACACAGACGGTGGACATCTTTGGAAATGATAAAGTATTGACTTAATTAATTTTAGCATGGAAACTATTAATTAAACATCACTCTTTGAAGTCTCCACTCGCACACACACACAGATGAGGACAGAGGCGTGTGTTCACCGTCCTCACAAGGCTTAAAAACAGCTTCAACACTTCAAACCATTTTTAATCGGAAAAACATATGCAGGGGGGAAACCAGAGTGAGTGACGGGAAATGTACTGGTTTAATGACATCGGGCCTTGCCGCCCGAACAAAATCTGGAGCCCCAGATGTTTCTACTGTGACATAAAAAATAAAAAAAAATCTGTGAAAGAAAACACTGAGCAATAACCGACTGACGTCTATTAATGTACAAGAAGGTTGACATCAGGGCCCGCGGCTCGGGTCCAGACGCCGTTGTATCCGGACCTGGACCTACAACACGATAGATAATTATTACACGTGAACCGGTGCAGCTTATCGAGCCTTTACGGCACTCGGTCACAGGTCCAAGGAAACACACCGCTGTAAAACACGTCACATGACGCTCCTCGGCCAATCGAATGTGTATTCTGATATGCATCTCGGGAGAGACAGAATATTCAGAGTCAAAGAAAGATGTGGACAACAAGACCAGAGCCTTGGATATCACTTCACACCTGAAGTAATTGAATTTTAAGTTGTTTGTTTCTTTTTTTAATGCAGCCCTGACTTTAATTAAAAAGAGATAATTGTATTTATAATTAGAAAATATATCATTTATAATTAATTAACCATCAATAAATATAGTTGCAATATTATTCAATGTAACATGTGTTACTTAATTTGACAGTCAGTTGGTGATATACCTACAGATGTTAATACCTCAGCTAGGCTATTTCAATATGTATGGGACTAAATCAGAGCACAAGTTCAACATTATAATGATGTAATGGACCTTAGCATGAAGAATCTCAAACTGGACCTCAAATAAATGTAATATCCCTGGTCCAAATGTTCAAACTATGATGAATTTCTTCCCTGAAAGCTTGTTAATGGCAAACGGACTTGAGGGTGCCATTAAAAAAGGTGTTACATTATGACAGTTTCCCAAAGTTCAAATAAAGACCTTTGAATTATGAATCAACACATGAAGATGTCTTCCACAATCACAAGGATGGAAGGAATCTTTGAAACGTCGGTTAAAAAAGGGCCTTTACTGGTTTGTGTGATCTTTCTTCAAATCATTAGTGAGAGTAGAGCAGCAGTGATGAGGGGTTTCAAACATATTCCACTCTTGTTATGCACTTCATGTCCGTCTCCTCGCCCTCTGCGGCCCTTCGTTAATGAGTAGAAGTGGTGACGTACCGTGATAAGTCATTACAGCTGGTGTCGGTCGACCCGTTTACTATAAAAAGATCACCGAGGAGGTGATGATGATTATATTGTGAAGGCACCAAGATGTCGTCTTCAACAACAAGAACCTCACAGATCTTTGAAAAAAGGTGTTGGATTATGACAGCTTCCTAAAGATCAAATAAACACCTTTGAATTATGATGAGTTATTACAGCGAGGTGTCTTCTACAGAAATCTATGAAAGTTCGGATTAGAAAAAGGGTATTTTTTTAGTTTGTAGATTTTTTCTTTGAATCATTAGCCGGTACAGAACATCACTGACGTGGAGTTTCTGTTGCTCTTAAACTTACGCGTAGAAGCGAGGTGCCACTCTGGGTAATTACAGCGGATGTTGTTCGGTCGACCGGTTTACTATAAAAAGATCACAGGAGGTGATGATGAATATATTGTGAAGTCTGTTTTAGATGTAAATTACCTGATTATGGCTGATCAAGACAGGTCTATGCGTGTCTATGTGTAATTTTTGATGCCGTACTGCATCATTTTATATTTATTTAATAGTGTGGACATTTTGATTGTACTGTAACATCTACCTGAGCACAAAGCTAATGATGTGTAGTGTCAGAGTTTGATAATTATTCTTAATATCTCAGGTTCCCATTAACTGTGATGCACTTAGTAAATACATTTCAACACAATAGTGTGCAGTCGTAGGCGTTTAGTACATTTGGCATCATGGGTAGAACCTAAAGTCACACACATGTACAACGATGTCCAGGCTGACCCAATAAACCCAAGATCCTCCTGCCATGTTCGATGTGTGTTTAGTTGTTATCAATATAAAAATGAGTGACTTTTCGTTTTGCTGCTGCCTTTTAAAGAATTGAACTGCACTGTTTGACTATTTCATACCCGTCTTATATGATTGTAGCTTGTTTGTATTTTTATATTCTCTTGGCTCTTAAATGAAGTTGAATTATATTTACATTTATGCGTTTCTCTTGCATTCTATCTTTTGATGTTTTCTGTCAAGCACTTTAAATTACCTTTTTGCTCATGTGTATAAATGAACTCACCTTGCCTGTTCCCTTTTCTTTTGTATTATGTTGTGCATTTTCCTACATTAAACACCTACGCTGTACTTGAAGGGGACCAGAAGGTAAACAGAGCCCAGCAGTACATTTATGGCCCACACAGTTTCATCTGGTCCTGGTGAAACCTTAAAAAGTTCAAACAGAGTCGACTATCAATAATATAAAACTTTAGTTGGTTAAGTAGAGATATATGAATATACATCTTCTGACGCTAGATCAAATGTATGCACCGACTAGATTCACCAATACCATAATAAAAAGGCGGTGTCACAAGCAGCTAATTGTTTTTTAAAGTTTTTTTGAAATGAAGAGAAGAGCGAGAGAAGCCTAATTTCAGAAAGGGAGAGAAAAAAGCCCAAATTGGTGATAAAAGAAGGAGCAATTAAGATTTAACTTTACGACACCAGATGAAAATGATAGCAGGCTTTTTAGAGAACTGGCTTCTTGAATAATAAGTGGGTTGCAGGTAATCATTGGGATTGTCTTTTTGCAACGTATTAGATATGCGACACACATCACTCACAGATTGTAAAATCTTTGAAATAAAATAAACTAAAGACTGTTTGTGTCATGAGCCGCACCATTACGCTCTAGTTACATCTCATGTATAGATGTTTACAGGTGCATACACCGATTACCCAAGTCACGCACCTTGAGTATGAGGAACATGACTATAGCACAAACACAAATAGAGGATACATGGAACTTGATGTCCCAGCTGCATTTAATAAGGTCAGCTGAACTTATTAAATCTGTATCCGTGTGCACAGCTGGGGCTGCAAAACGTAATCTTACCAAAACTCACCTGTTGAGTCATTTCTGCCGACGGGGACAGAAGCGAGTCCAGTGAAAGGAGAAGTTTCTGTTGGTTACTTTGTCACTGTTATTTCTTTAGGCGTGTATACGTCTGAGGATACTGATTACAACCAAAAGCTCCGGCTGCAGTCTGTCTTCCAACAAAGAGACACAAGTTGTTATGCACAAACAGATGGCAGCGTCCCAGGCGATGCACTGCGGAAGTACTGCAGCTTGTCTGCAACCTGTTTAGTGCGTCTCTACTGGGAGACAAATGAGCATGTGTCATGCCATCGTCTTTGTGTGGCGCCGGGACGCGTTCATTGTCCTTTGTTCGTTTGTAGCCTGAAACATCGCCTGCCCATTTAAAGTTTTAGTTGCTACACATTTCACTAATTGAAGTGAATTGGCTCCGTTGCTGCATCTATATCATCCAGCTTTCAATTATGATAAAGCATTCATAACGTACATGTGTACTGGGTTGCAGTACGGCCTCGTGGATCCGCACATGGTGACGTAAAACATACGCCTCATGTTATATATATCAATGCTTATATCACCATTTAATTGGAAACTTGCACATTGACGACTGGTTGTTTTCATAATTCATACCAGCATTCTTTACACACACACGGTACATATTTGATTCCACCAATTTATAGAGGCTTAGAGAAATAGCGCATTTCCTCGGCACCCTCTGTGTGCTTTGAATTTCCCATCGCAAATCCACAATTCATACTCCTTCAATACAAATAAAAATAGGCGATAGAGCCTAGTGCCGTGTAAGCATGGTCTTACCTGTACTTGTGAATGAAGTCCATACGTCCATCTTTCTGGACAAAAAAAACTATAAAGTGCAAAAAAAAAACGATTATCCGTATCTTCTTTTAGTTTCGAAAGTGTAGAAGAAGAGCAACGGCAGAACAAGCGTCAACCCGGGGCTCTCTCTTTATTGAGCTGTTAATGTCAATCAGCAAGACTAAATAGATGCTATGCGTACGTGAAAGACACAACCTATTATATGGAAATAAAGGACATATAATAACAGTGTCTACAAATATTAAAGTGGTGACCATCAATGAGAAAGAAAAGGCATGCGCTCAACCCGGTTTGTGAATGATTGCACAATCCGAGGTGAGGCTCAGTCTCCTCTGTTTCCACAGGACATCAGCATTATCAGAATCAGTTTTATTGGCCAAGTAGGTTTGCACAAGCAAGGATTTTTTCTTGGTAAAGTGACTCAAATTGTACATAACACAAAAAATACAAAACAAGACAAAAACAAGACAACAACAAAACAGTGCAGTACAAAACAAACAGTGCAAAACAGTTCAACGGTTTAAGAGTTTTTTTTTTTTTTTTTAAGAAAGTGACTTAAAGTATATACAATGCCGAGTGGCTATGTACAGTAGCTGTGAAGCAGAAGTGCAGGTAGTACAATGATACATATATAAATATATATGTATACTGTATATGCTACAGGGAGTTATTGTTTAGTAGTGAGACGGCGAGGGGGAAGAAACTGTTTTTGTGCCTGGAGGTTAGGATTCTATAAATGCTTGAAATGATTTGGAATTATACATACATTAATATTTCTCAAGTATCAAAATACTTATTTAAAAGTTCAACCTTTATACCAACATGGAAGCAACCACTGACTCCACACAGTGAGTTGGAGGCTTTGATGCTCTCCCAGCCACAGCTATGACTGTGAAGCTTCTCTCTGCAGTCATAATGTTTTAAGAGTTGAGAGGAAATGTGGTTTGAAGGCCTCGAAGGTTCAAAAGATCTGAAGCTCAAATGTGTGTTTATCTTTTTGACTGGTGGAAACATGTTTGACTGTACATGGAGACGTCGTCCAAACAAAGAGCAGACGGAGGAGCTTAGGCAGAGACGAGACAATAGACACACGAGACGAGGGACTTTTGAGAATCATTTGTGATTTGTGAGTTCTAGTTTCTTTACATCTGGGTGATCAGAGAGGTTCTCTTGAACAGTCCAAGACTATTTTAGGAGAACATGTTCCATCATTACAACAACACAAGTGACCTCTTCATACTTGTGGGATGTACACGTCTCCAAGCATCCTTCTGCCGCTGTCAACAGGGCACACGGTCACATGCAGAGGATTAAGGAGAACGCGTCTTTTCAAGTGTCAGATTGTCAGTAACGAGCACTTATTTCTGAGATGATCATTAATTAGAGGTCTTTGATATCCATTGAGATTCACAGCGTGACATAACATGTTCATGTGATTCATATCTGGAACTTGCAACAAACAATCACAGCGCTTTGATCCGTGACATTGTTGGTTGCCTTTTCTATTGTCTGGTCCGGTTTACTCTTCCCTTCGGAGAGATGTCATATTCCTAGAAACGGCCTGCGATTATTCCGCTGCTGTAAAAGTTTATAGTCTCGAACACATCTATTATCATAGAGACAAGCGGTGCGGCTCGTAAAAGCCGTGTGCCCTCCTGTGCATAAAAGAGGCTGTTTTATATCAACATCCGCAATAAACAGACATATTATCGCGTCTCCAATACCCATAAAAGACCCGCGTTAAAGCCGACGCCACTCATCCCAGACATGCCCCCGTGTAAACGTGGGTGATGGTCCGGCGGAGATAAACCTGGGCTGATGAAGATGTATTATTCACACGGTTAGGAGTAGCCTCGCGGCAGAAAGCGCCTCCCGCTGCGAGGAAAACGACTCCCTTGTGTTTGTGTATAGCCTCATAACCACATCTATCCCAAAAAAACAGATGCTCCATCATCCCTTTATCTTCCAAGTGAGGAAATGGATACCTCTGCAGAGAAGTCTAAATTGCTCTGTAGTTATCGGGTTGCTCCTCTCCTCCTTCTGGGCATTTTGTGATTTCAGATGTCTTTGTTGAACAACAGAAGACGCGTTGAGAAGGAAGAGAGTCGCTCAGCGTACTTGCGCTTTTCATCTCGTTCTTTCACATGCACACGTCGGTGTGATCTGTAAGCAACTGTATGTATCCAAGTTCTAACAAAGAACAATGTTTATTGTTTTAATCCCCTTTGTCTGCAGCTAGAATTATGGTTGTTTGTGTAGAATGCCTTCAGTTTTCAGGAAAAAAAAAGAAAAAAATCTAGTATCACTTTAGATCTTGTAAATCTTCAAGGTCTACACATATTTGTAGGGATGGAGGAGGCAACTGCTGGGCGACAGGGCCCCGAATCCTCCGTGATGCAAGACTCCCGTGTGAATTAAATATGTGAGAAATTTAAATAAATTAGCATTTTAAATTGTAGACAACGTAATACATGATTTCATCATCGTAAAAAGTAAAAGACGATTCTGGCTAATCTGATCCATTCTGGCAGCTGCAGTATGTACTAGAAAAACAAATAAAAAGTGTGCGATTTGGAACGCAGCTTGTGTGCGAGGATGGAAACACAGCTGTTCTGGGCACGGACATAATTGATTGCAGGTATTGGTTGATCAGAATGATAACACAGTCCTGGGTTATTTGGGTTGTTCCTTAAATGTAAAGAGTACCGATTCCCAGTCCAAATTGATACTGAACAGCAGAGTTCAACTACATGGATGTACCGGGTATAGCCCCCCTCCCCCCCCCCTTATCCCATCCCATCCCACTGTGCAATTATGCACCAGTTAGGCTCTGGATGAGGCTCCGTTTTAAATTAGCAGCATGTAATGTCGTGCAGTTCCCTCCTCGAGCCTGGAAAATACTGCAAGGGCTGACAACGTGTGGATGTAAATGAGTACCTAACCGAGGCAAGAATGGAGAGCTAATTTGTTATTTCTTGGCCGTTGCCCACCGAGTGCAACACTAAGCCAAAGCACATGCCATCTCATCCCCGCTGTCGAGTGGTCTCCCCTCTCGCCGTGATGACTGCTGCTCTGAACGCTGTGAATAGATTCCACAGGTGCAGCACATGCTGAATGTGGAGCAATTGAAGTGTTTGCCTGGACATGCAAAAGCTGCAATTTGCACAAGGCCGGCTGTGTTGGCGTTTAGCTCCGGAGTGATGCACAGGGATCTGGAACAAACATTTCTCCTTCCCGTTTCTCTTTGTGCATTCATCAGATCAGTCTCTGTATTCTGTGGAAATGAGGCTGAGTGTGCCCAGTGTCTTGAAGAGAAAGACGGATGTAACGGTCAAAACAGGGCTGCTGATTGAAGATGATGGCGACGGTGTTGACGATGATAATAATAGCGAGCGTGACACAAATAGTTACCGACTGTGTGGGCAGACGAGACGAAAAGCAACTGTCGACAGTTCAGAGTGAGCCGTCAGCAGAATTGAGTAAAGCTGATGTGACGCCCGCGGCCGAGCCCCGAGCTGGAGCATCCATCCTGAACGCCCCGGCACCGCCGCCTCGCACACAATGAAACGGGGGCGAGAATAGAGGAACAATAACTCAGATTTTAAAAAAATAGAGTGGATTGACGGAGGATTTAATTTTTTTTTTAAAGATGACGAAAACCCAGACGGGCTGAGAAACGGAGCACCGCAGTGAAAACCACTACTGGGCCAAAATGCTTCCTTCTGATCCTATTCCACGTATATCATCCGTCTATGAAACGAAACCCGCCGGGCGTCCAACCCACACCCTCCCCTTGGGACGACTTCTCACAAATCCCTAGATGCTTGGGTGAAGGCTCGTCCCCCTCCTCCTCCTCCTCCTCTCTGAGCTGTGATTATTTGGCCGGAGCTCTGCTACATCAAACCCTGGCCAGCTAAAGATCCCCTAGAGGAAAAAGAAAAAGGAGAGAGATCTGCACCACCACCCACCTATGCTGGCCAAAGATGGGAATAAACCCAATGGCACCCCACAGGATGCTGCCATCTGCTAGTGGACACCCCTCAGAGACACCATCACAGGTTTTCTTTCACATTTATTTTTCTAAACGCCTGAGAGTCAACCCCAAACTGAGAAAAGTGAGGGTTATTTTTTATTTGTTAACTCCCCCCCCAGACCAATCCTGCTCCAGCAGCCTGCTCTAATCTCTCAGATGAGGCGACCACGCTCGGCTCATGGGGGACGTATGGGCCGTTTGAAGTGGAGAAGTTGTCATGCTCCGTGTGTGTCGGGTGATGATGAGGTCTGACCGGGGTCCTGAGGATTGCAAGATCAGGAGTTTTTACAGAATCCGTTTAGAGGTGTCGGATTTCTCTCAGGTTTACACTTCAATAATGGGATTTTTCAGGAAAGTCTGTCTTGTAAAATTCCTGTTTTCCCTTCATAATAGTTTATTCAATGTCTAGGTCCTCTGCTCTAATGTGACTTTGAAGGAAATACAGTCTAATAAGCACCAGCTCATTATATTTAACTCAGTTTCAGGCGTATATGCTGTGAATACGCTGACCGTCTCCCTCGGAGTAAGCAGCAACTGGTCAGAGACATGATGTCATCCTCTAAAAAAAAAAAAAATCACTCTTGTAAAAGGCGGAGATGCAAATTATGATTTGGGCTGGACAACTGATCCTTTGGTGTTAGCGTTCAAGAGAGAAAGAATTTAAACGTTTCAAATTGCTTGCCTTCTGATCCACTTTCTCACTTTTCTTCTCATCACAATTATTTGGTTCGATTGACTTTCCAGTCTGGATGGAGTCCAGTGATGGAAACATTATTTAAAACTAGCCAATGTAAGGTGCAGACCACGCTGTGTGTGAGAAATCATTTTATAAAGCAGATTTTATTTTCAATCATTTTTTTCTAAAGCTGAGGAAATCCGCAAATACCGGGAGGTGTAGTATAACACATGCTCAAGAAAAAAAAGCACCAAGTTCAGGTAATATTTGCTTTAAAAATAAGTAGTGACCCACCGCCTAAATTACTTTGAGTCAATTTCCGACTGTGAATTGATTGAGAGACAATTTGTTTGAGCTTTAGTCAAATTTAGAAGCGATCAGATTTCCTGCACTTAACCATCAGATGCGTGATTATTTATTTATTTATATATATATATATATATATATATATATATATATATATATATATATATATATATAAAAAATTACATTTCACTGGTTTATTTAATAAGTGTGCACATTAATACAAATATTTGTGTAAATGACTTAAGTGTCTTTGAGTATTTTGAAAAGCTCTATATAAAAGGTAATGTATTATTACTATTATGAAATGTGAGATTGCCAAGAGGCTATTTTTCATCTGTAGTCCAGGATATGTACTGGACATGGCTGCAGCAGCAGCAGGACACGTCCAGCTCCCTGGACATCTCCCTCCAGCCAGCTGCCGCCTACATTAGGTTGTTGTAGTGTAATTACTCTTAACTTCATGAATGAGTTCATCCTGTGGTCAGCTTCCTCTAATTGTTCTAGTTGCAGTTTGACGCTGAATCAGAAAGGTAATGCATATGAAATTCAGATCGCATCTACTGCCTCGACGTGGCTCTTCAGCGTGGCGACGCAGCGAACGACGCCAACACCTGCAGATCTAACAGTGTTTACCCGAAGAGGAAGAGGAGGGCAACGAGCTTCCCAGATCAGCTGCGTGCGCAGTCTGACCGGTGTTCTGTCATTTTTTGCTGCCTTGTCAGAATTTGCTACCGCTGCATAAACCGATAGGTGTGTCTATAGATTCATGCTACCCTAACATAATCGGATGTTATTGTACTATCACAATATGCTACCCCTGAAATAAATCAATTTAGCATTCTTACATGAATGCATAGTGTAGCGGGAGCATTATTTGATAGGATGTTATTGTACTATCAAAATATGCTACCCCTGATATAATTCAATTTAGCATTATTACATGAATGCATGTTATTGTACTATCAAAATAAGCTTTTCTTTCAAAGTTCAATGTTTCACTTTTCACTGTTAAAGTGTTTATTTTCAACAATAAATACACTAATAATAAACCAGTGCTTTATTATGATAATGTGAACAAACTCATGTTTACAATGTCACTCACCGTTATTAGACGTGCATCGACAGGGTTGCAAAACATTATGGGCGTGTCAAACAAACTCGGAAAATCGACTCGGCGTATGCGCAATACCACAAGGTAGCAGTTCTCGACAAGTAGCATGAAATGATAGAACACCGGCCTGCAGTGCGGTGCCCGGGAGTTGACCAGTGGGGCGCGCTCACGTGCACGAGCGTGTACGAATAGGAAGAGACACACACACACGTCAGCCGAAGACACAACGTATGCCAACAAAGCATTGAGAATGTGAGATAACAACGCAGAGAGGCAGCCATTACGCCCCTCTATCTTGGTAAAGCACATATACTTGTGATGCTATGACAATGCTCTGAATATCGAGGAGTTAAAACTTCAAAACAATGAAGAATTTATTTCACACCATAAAAAAATATCACAGAATAAATGTGTTTATTTTTAATCAAGTGAATCTCGGGTGAGATTTTCCGTCTCTTCCCTCTTCACCTCGTTCACACGTAAGTAACAATGAGCTTAAATAATGAGGCGCGGCACGCTGGTCTCTGTTACCAGATATCACTTCACCCTGCATTCGCAGATTTTGACACTCGTTAATTGATATGGATTTATAGAAATAAGCAGACAGCCCAGGAGCCGTGAACCATGGGATCAACCGTGTGATGAATATCTCCATTACTGCCGTCACGTTTCAACTTAACTTTTCTCTCGTCTGCCAGCCGCCTATAGCCGCACGTCTCCAGAATATAAGAACATATGAGCTGCAGTAAATTACTGCCTCCAAATCCTTCTATCCAGGGGCATCAGAATAAAAACAGTAATATATATTTTTCTTTTAGCCGGACTTTATTCAGCGAAATCTTTTCCCATGACGGCGGCAGTCAGATGTCCGTGTCAAAGGGGTCGTCTTCCAGCCGCTTAAAAAAAATAAATCAACTTTGACAGGGTGAATAAAAAAAAGCTTCTGATGGACGTATCAGCGACACGTTGGCAGAAGTGGGTAAACGTTGATTCAGCCCAGAATCACGGGCGGTTATCTCCTTCCTTCCTGTCGCCGTGGAAGTCGAAGGCAATCCACTCTGCGGGAGCAGTCTGTGTTTAACCTCGCCGGGTGATCGAACGCCTCTTGTTCCGGGCACTTGGAGCGGCTCCCTGGAGCCGAGGGGGATCAATACGGGGAGCATTACATCTAATCAAGCGCTGATTACTTTCTCGACGTTGATTGCAATTGGCTCGCGTGTCATTTGGTTTTGTAGAGTGCGTTTTGGTTTCCAGACATTTAAATGATCCCCCGACAGACACTGACCTCCGCCGACCGAGGGCGCCGCCGCTTTAACTCGGACGCGGCGCGGCGCGCGGGGTCACAGCCCGCTGCCGCGCTTTGTTTGTCGCTTTGTTATAAATAACGGGATTGGTTTAGGATTTGGTCATCTTGAAACACAAGCGTGTGACGAACCAAATGGTCATTCCTTCGTGACGCGGCAATGCGGTTACCGTGACGTGTTGGGCCTTGACCTTAAAAGGTCAACTGATCAGTCAAACAAGCATGCATCAACACCATTGATCCGACGGTTGACAGGCCGTTGCCGCTTTGTTTTCTTTGAATGTATCGACTTCAGTTAAGTACAGGTTGAGGCCATGCCAGTACATTCATCTGTGGTGATGTAATCACAATCTCTGCAGCTCGAGAATGTTTATCGAGAGGAATGTGACATCATCCAACGCGGCCACGTACATTATGCACACATTCATCACCAAGAAGTCTTCTCGTATCACAAAGGATCAGCCACTATAGAGACGACTGGGGCAGCAAAGGTCTTCGACTATATATATATATATATATATATATATATATATATATATATATATATGTAGTTTTTGGTGGCTGTGGCTCAGGAGATGAAGCGGGCCGGGCCGTCCTCATCAGACAGGTGGCGGTTTGATCCCCGGCTCCCCCTGTCCACATGATGAAGTGTCCTTGGGCAACACACTGAGCTCCTGATGGCCAGGCTGGTACCTTGTATGCCAACCCTTATAAATAAGGAAAAGAAACACAAGTAAATAATAAAAATATATATATATTCTTTTAGGCTACGCTCCAGGCTACTCAGCAAAACATTTAAACAGCATTTAAACATTACTCCAAACCCCCAGAGAGAGACTGAGAAGGGTTCAGATCATTCTGATAAAATCACACACACGATGATACACTATTACATCCATATCAAAATAAACTTCCTAAATGCTCACAAAGAAGTCTGATGATAACCACGTAGTGCTCATATAAACACGACATTCAACATGAACTAGTTGGAGCTGAACATTTCCACTCTTCTCGTCTTTTTAAAATGTTCTTTGATATTCCTAAATTGTGTGAATGTGCGTTTCCTCTTTGCTCCTGAACTGTTCTGCCCTCTCACGACAGCATGGCGTGTCTCCCATAACGAGGCCGCAGACGTTGGCCGCGTGAGGACGCGGTGACTTCCTGAGCCGGTGTTCCGCTGCGCTCAGACTTCACATCCCGGCCCGTGACTGTTTGATCTGGCATGTTTGCTCAGAGCCATCACGGCTCGGCTGTGGGAGCAATTTCTGTAAATGATACAATTTCAAAGCGTCACTTTGATCTTACAGAGATGTCTGTCACTTGAGATTATGCCGTTCTCCACTGTGTGCATTTCATTTGGAAATACTGACTAGATTATTTTGGGGTTTCTTTACCATGTAATGTTTTTTTAACTCTTTTCATATGAATTGTGTTGGCAGACGTTCAGCGAATATGAAGGATTTCTACCAATTTAACACAAGGTTTCTCAGCACAAGGTGTCAATTAAATATCAAGTGTTTGGCCAATAAAAAAAAGGGTGTAGGTAAATAAATAAACATCACTTTTGAATTAACTCGTGACAACATTTAATAAAGCAAACATTGCAATAAAAACAGCAATAACCTGTGAAAAGTTAGCCGTGAGCCTTCAATTTCAGCGCAGTTTTCACTTTCCTGCGGGTCAAGCTGTCAAAGTAACCATTTCATTACATTCCAGCTCATATTTTCTTTTAGACAAATCGCTGCGACGAACTCTCGCTGCTGTGTTCTGGAGTGTAGATGTTGGCAGCGCCGACAGTTTGCTCTCTTTCGGCATCAGACGGAGCAGAATTTAAAGAAACAATGGTTTTCCTGGCATGCTCAGACCCCAACTGGGTAGAGGGGGCCAGTGATTTACTGCCAGCTGCCCGGTTCACACTACGAACATTGGCAGCGCGGCTCGCCTCCTAAACTCCCCGATAGCATTTAGTGTTTGTCAGAAAGAGGCTCATGTTGCTCCACTATCGTCTTTATCTTGGGTGTGATTAGAAAAAAAACACCAAGATTCACCGACGCCGCCGCCATTTATCTCGTGCTCAAGTCAGCAGGTTGGTTTTAGAGTCAAACTCAAAGGTTATTGTTCACTTTACAAACACAACACAACTGACCGGGATGGAGGAAGAGAAACGTAAAGACAGCGGAGGCAGTTTTAAACCCGTTGTTCAGTCGGATCGGGTCCTCAGGACGCAAGAACTGGACTGTGACCACATTGGACTCTTTTTATTTATTTTTGTTTTCATTTCAGAGATGATAAAAGACCAGATTGTGCATCGACCTGCAATGCAGACTTATTCATCTAGAAAAATAGAGTGAACCTCACCACAAACTGCCGAGTCAGGCTCAGACATTAGGAGGTGTCGTGGTTGGAATCCTGCTTCAGACACTTTCTTCTTTGCTTGCAACACACAATCAAAACAATAAGGTAGGAGCACGGAACCAATTGATACCATGCGTCGGTCCTGTCCGTCCGGCCGAGCCCCTGTGGTAGACCGATGATATGACCGAGCCAGCTTTCATTAATTGGAACCACCAGCTCCCCGAGCGATCCCATTACACCCGCCTGCTTGGGGTTGTCAGGTCACCGTATGAAAAAACTCCCATGAGTCATTTTACCCCAAATAACCCCACAGATGTAAGCTGTACGGTTATGAAGCTGCAGACCCCCTACCCATCTGCAGCCAATTTGGCCCTTGCACAATGCTCCTGAAATCACACAGAGCTCCCAGACGTGACTGTAGAGGAGGCAGACGAGTCCGCTTACATTTGAATTCCCTCTACGTTTTATTCCTCACTGGTAGATTTAAGGGGGACCATGGGCATTAACCACCTGAACTAGTGATCCTCCTTAAAAGCACACACTCTCCCATTTTCCTCCCACAGCAGTAAATTGCGGAGGAATGTGGCCCCGGCACCGGATCAATAAAGCGGCTTTGCAATTTAACAAGGACAGATGTTAGCAATCCGACTAGGTATGCCCCGCTACATTTCAAGTGAGGTAACCATGACCGTTTGTGCGCGTGCGTGTGTGTGTGTGTGCGTGTGCGTCGGTATCGGTGTTTCAGAAAAGCTTCTTCTGTATCGCCCGTTAGCTCCTGCATCAAGCGTGCGATCCCTCTGGGAGATTATAAACGCGTAATCACTGTGAAGATTATCCTTATCAGAAATCACATTTCTTCACACAGTTTAATTTATAAGGACAAACTCTGAGAGTCGGAGTCGGGTGGCTCTGGAGATAGAAGCAGATGATTGGGACAAGGGAACACAGATGCCTGCTGGCTGTTTTCCAGCTGTGTTTACATCTTATCGTCGGAAAACTCTGCTGGAGCACTGACTTGGGAACTTTCACAGACAAGATGATTTCTTATTAAAGTCATTATTACGTGGCAACAGCAGGCGTATAAGGTGGGAAATAAAGCTGCAGAGTATGTTCAGGATTTTCTTTTTGTCACAGTTTGGCCGTGTTACTCATACAGTGGCTTTGCTTTTGGCAAACTGAAAGCCATTTCTTCTCCCAAACTTTTTGCAACACTAATGCTGACAGTAATGTGGGATGTCAGGATTATCCGGTTTCGCCATACCTGTAAGAATTGAAGAAACTACGATATCTATGTGTCCTCATTCTTGATTTGTTGATCTGTGAAAACGAGTCTTGCATGCAGCAAATCGATGCATTGAACTTTAAAATGTAGCTTACAAAATCGAAAGTGCATATTCCTGTATCTGTCGTATCTCAATATATAAATCCAATAAAAGAAAAATTGCAATGTCAATTTATTTCCCAATACTGTGCAAAGCTAAATTGGTGGAGTTCCTGTAACCGTGAGAGCGTTGTTTACCTCGCGTGGAATGACATCTTTCAGTGGTCTGCTTTGTGAAAGTTTGAATCACTTTCCCCCATCTTATACCAAAACATTCCCAAGCGGCATCTATTTAAATAAAGTCTCCTACATTATTGAATACTAACACAGTAAATCCAAAAATCATGTAAGGAAGCTTATGTCTGACATGAGTGCAGCTCTGAGCCATCTGAGGAGGCTCCAAAGGGGAGGATCAGTAATTCAATTGGATGCAATGAAAAGCACACAGCATCCCTCACAGGGACTGCTGGATGCCTTCCATCCATTCTTCAACGCTCTATTAGATCCAGTTGTTGTCAATTAGACTCTTGCTCGGTGGATTTAAATCATAGGCATGGGAATGTTGAAATGTCTCTGCAGAAGGGTCAGCAGGCACCAGTGACCTGGATCAGAATCGGCATGCAGTGCTGGAGAGAACATGTTAAAGTTAGTGTGTGAACACTATCAAGTGAAGTGAGACAGAGGAATGGGCTCCCCGAGTCTGGTCTGACGGCGTGATCATGGCTCTTGGTAACAGAGGTAGGGACGACGTAAACAGCTCTCTCTCCCGGATGCCGATAATCCCAGAGCCGATACAAGCGGGAGGGAAGCGTCGGTTTGCGTGATCGCAGCAAACGTCCATAGAAAAGCTCACGCACACTCATGTATGCATCTACACATGCATGCACACACAATATGCACAAACACACACACTTGCATTGTGTGACGGATATCTGCTTCTGTTGCTAGGATACCAGTTCCTCTGGCTCCTAAGTAGATCAGGGTGACTGTCGGCAGAGACGGCTGTGAAAAATTAAAAGAAACCGAGGTAACAAAGTAAAAGTCACTTTCAACTTAAATTGATGTGTTGTGGACAAAACATTTGAGGACGTCGTCTCGGGCTTTCTAAAGACCAAATAAATAACCGATTAAATAAAAAAAATAAAAAAACAGAATCATCGACTATGAAAATAGTCGTTGTGTTCAAAACTGCGAATCATCTTTTACTGAAGAGGTGTGGGTTGTGTTGTACTCGACTTGTAAAGTACAACAATGTTTTACTGTGACCCTTGTGCCTCTACCCCACACCTCCGTAGTCGTGCCGTTATTGAGCAATTAAGGCCATTGATTTTCTTCCTCCTCACAACACACCTGTGTATGACAGCCGGCCTTTGTGAGTGGCCTCACTCTGTGGCCACACAGCATTCATGCCGTGTTGCCTGAAGGTCCACAGTAAAGCCCTGAGGAATTAGCATTACTGCTTATCCCGTGTGTGTTTTTATACATAATCCAAACTACACTGACAATTCCTTCGACACAAGTTTCACATTGCTGACATTTCCACTTATCCCCAGAATTTCAGCCAACTTATACGTCCTATCACAAACAACAACAACAACACATCAAGACATACATTATTCAGAGTCGCTTCACCTTCGGCTGTTTTGCGAGATTCCTTTTCAGTTTTCAATCAAAATGCCACACTGACTTGATGTTTGACAATCGAAGGCTATAATTCATCTTTGCACAGTCCGCAAATCTGCTTTCATAACAGCTTTTCGTTTCTCTCTAACATTATCTTTGGAAACTGAGAGCCGAGTCAAAACAAATCATGCGAACATAGTCCGTGTTGAAGCTGGGATGCAGAAGCGTGCTTTATCACTCTTTTCGTGCAAACAGTAATTAGACGTCCTCCGTTTTGTTTTGTTCTCCTCCTACACTTTCCCCCTACACTACTGTATATATGCGTTTTAGCACAAATTGCAACCCATTGAGCTGAACCTCCGGCTCTGGCAATTCCTTCCAAGTGAGCTACTCAGCAAGAACAAACAGCAAGAATAATCATTGCAATTGACAGACTGAGACTCAAGCCATTAGCACAAAGCAGTGTGTAACAGCTTGATACCATTACTATAAAGTGGAGGAGTTTTAACAAAGCAAGAACAACTAAAATGCTGCTTCTTTTGTCTCGTGAATGTTAAACTTTCCTCAAGATCAGTACGGGGTTAATGTTAGTTTTTTGAAAGCGTAATGGTC
Source organism: Liparis tanakae (assembly GCA_036178185.1). Lineage (NCBI taxonomy): Eukaryota > Metazoa > Chordata > Actinopteri > Perciformes > Liparidae > Liparis > Liparis tanakae. The sequence continues at coordinate 4,672,351 of CM070095.1, read as the reverse complement.
ACAATACTTGTCATACATAATGACTTAAGTTGTTGAGCATAAATGTTCTGAAAGAATTGGTGGATGCAGAGATGGATGACACTAAAGGACTGATAACCAAGCAATGCAATGTGAGGAGATGGAAATTAAAATGTCAAACGTGAGAAGAAGATAGTTACAGCAATTCACCCGATATGCAGATCATTACAGCCAATTATGTTTTATATTTAAAGTAATTATTAATAAAAACACTATATTTTGCTGTGACATGTTATGCAGCCTTGTAATGCTTCAGATAAACCATCAGTACATGAATAAGTGTGCAGAAAACAAACATGAGCCTATGTGAGAAGAAACTCATACATCGGGTTTGGTGATATGGCTGAGAGCAATATCAATATTAAAACAAACATCTTTTCAAATTTTAACATTTACAGCACATGGCATTTGGCCAACATCTTGCAACAATAGTCACATTGATGTTTGGAGCAAATTGACTGTAATGCAAAATAAAATCCTTCATGAATTTCTACAGCAGGCAATTAAAACCGACCAGAACATCATTGGCGCCCACCGAGAGCTGCCGGCGAGGAGCTCAAAGAGCAGAAGACAAAAGACAAAAGACAAAAGATAATACCCAGCCGGCCACAGCCTGTTCTCCCTTGTTGGGAATACTTCTTTACCTTCATTCAGTCCGAGTACAGGACACTAAATGATGCTCATATTTCTTCCTCGCCCACCTTCATTTTGCCTAACCTTACCAAACAAGTATTGTAGGCTGTATACAGTACTTGTTGGGCAAGTTTGAACAAAATGTGGTCACCAACAGGCGGACGGCGGTGCCGGTTGGGACCCTGGACTGTAAACCGATAGATAATTGAGAATAATTACATGTTCATGGATTAAATCGATTTAACAGGCGCAGTTTTTCTAGCCTTCATGGCTCTTGTTTAGCGGTCCAGGAAACACACCGACCAATTACACGCGTTGCAAATCATATCACTGATCCTACTGCTCGGCAATATTAAAAGCAGTGATTTGAAGCGCCACTACGGGACAAAGCACAGATCTTTTGAGCAAACGTACCGACTCATTTCCATTACATTACATGTCATTTAGCTGACGCTTTTATCCAAAGCGACTTACAATTATGTTACATTCGTACACTGTAGACGCAGCTACAGGGAGCAACTCAGGGTAAAGTGTCTTGCTCAAGGACACATCGACTTGGGCGGGGATTGAACCTCCAACCCTGCTATTGAAAGACGGGCCTGCTACCCACTAACCCATAGTCGCCCAAAATGAAGACACAGACAAATAAACCTAACAGCCCAATTTGATCAGAATCCTGATGCTTGCATTAACTTCCCGACAACTTTGTTAACAGAGGAGAAATTAGCTGAAACAAGTATTTCAATAACCACAGATAAAATCCCTGCAAACACATCACTTGTTTTTGTTGGCAACACAATACCTTGGCTCTTTGGATTGACATCGCTTGACGACCGAATAAACTGAATTTAAAGCTTCAGGACAATTCTGTGAAATTATGTTTTCTAAAATGAAGTCCTTTATTTTAAGTCACATTTCTCTGTTTTTCCACCCCCAAACCCACTCACCCATCCACACCCACTAACCGCCTGTCAGGCCACAAGACATGTAACCACGATTTAGACCAAAGCACACGACACAGTTAGTCGGATATCAAGCAGAGGTGAACAGCTGGCAACCAACAACCCAAAGCACCTTTGTGCCAGAACAACCCACAGACGGCAGAAGGCGCCAGCATGGCGGCCTTGCCGACACACACAAGATTCACAATTAACAATCTAGCAAAGGTAGCTCAGGACTTACCTGTATCAGATGGAGTTGTGGTGGATCTTTGTCAGACAGGTAAGAAATTATGAGGTTCTCACACTCTCAGAAAACTCAGGAGAACTCAAGAAAACATTTTGCAGTAAAAGTGCAGCAGCTGAAGTTAATGTGGCCAACTTCCACAACTACAGAGGCAACCTGCAGGGGTGGTAGGCAGGTGCCAGGTGAGCTTGATTAGTTAATTAGCCAATAACGCCACACAGCTGTGCGTGTACACAAACACGTCTGGTCGTGTCTCGCAGTAGGACATTAAATTACACATTATTTAGCTAATGCTTTTATCCAAAGCGACTTACAATCCTGCTACTTTCACACACCGTAGACACAGGTACAGGGAGCAACTCAGGGTTAAGTGTCTTGCTCAAGGACACATCAACTAGGGCGGGGTTTGAACCTCCAACCTCGTGATTGAAAGCCAGCCTGCTACCCACTGACCTACAGTCGCACAGGACAGTGGTGGTGATGAACTCATTCATTGTAAAAGTATGTTTGTACAGTTTCTAGTCATCTATTTAGACATGCATGGCAATGCGGAGAAGAAGGCTCCCTTCAACAACGATATGAATACAAAGAAAATAGCGCAAGTTAAAATATTATTATCTAAAAACATAAAATAGCGCAAGTTAAAACATACTAAATAAATGTGATATCAATAACATATTAATATGAATATATATATATATATATATATATATATATATATTTTATTTTTTTTATTGTACAATAATTGCAAAATATCTAAACTGAATGTAAACAGTCCATTCCATTATCCAGACCGCTTATCGACTGGGACCGGGGATCGGAGACGGGCCATCTTGCTGCGAGGTGAGAGTGCTAGCGTACTGTAAACATTAATGTAGTAAATGTATATGCATAACAAGTAATAACTGAATTTAGTGTAGAACAAGATGTATAAAAGTGTCTTAAAAAGTTAGTAAAAGTAATATACTTAATGTAACAAAGGTAAAAGCAATCGTCAGGCAAACTAATGTAATAGGATTATAAAGATGAGGTTTATTATACTTAATATACAATATTTTATCTGCTGGAAAGCATTTCACCTCGAAGAGCTTCATAATATATATACAACAATGTTGTGTTATTATATTTATGTAATTATTCTGAATATGCAAAGTAACTAAAGTTATAGAATACATGTAATGTATTACAAATGCACTGAAGTAAAAGTATGGAAAGGAAATATTCAGATACCTCAAAGTTGTACTTATTTACAGTACATGATGTACTTAGATTCTTTCCTCCACTGTTTGACTAATATGAAACAAGGAAAATAATGTGTGCACAATGTATAAACTATGAAACTATTAAGATAAATGTGGATAGACCCATTTACAAATCTGCCTTAAATGCAAAAGTTTCATCACAGATAAATATAATAAGCAATAACGTGTTCAGGCTAATTGTTGATTTGATATGTGTTGGATGGTCTTAGATGACCTCATGACATCATTAGTTGAGATGTAGAGGGAGAAAACAAATAGCTAATTATTTTTATTTAGCTCACATTAGTTATTCTCTTCACTGGCTGATTTGTACATTTCATAACTGGTATTACACACCTCCATCTTTACAGCAGAATATCGTACAATCGTAAGTGCAGCACATATTCAGAGGGTCAGAGTTCAAGGTACCATGTTATGAGGACGTAGGATGTCCCAATTGAATATACGTAATGCAACAGTATGTACTTTGTGAAGGCAGCTGCATTATGCACTAAAAGCCTCCCAAAAAAGAAAAGCCATTTGGAAGGCAGCTCATGTTTTTATTTCAGACAGATGGCGTTTCATTCAAGTTTTATAGAATATTTCACTCCAGAAATGTGCCATTGCATCACACAACAAAGACCAGATACAGGGGCAATAGAGAAGAAAAGACTGCATACCAGTACAATTTATATTGATGTATAATGGTAGACAGGTTTATTAGCTGTGGGTACAACTTCCTCCAGCTGCCCAGTCTGTGTTTGGAAGAACAGCATTGGGCAAACGGTGTTATTATTATAGTATTATCAAACACGGGGGCTTTAATCTTCATTTTAAATGAAACAAATATCGTTCAAAAAACACATAGCAGTCAGTATTCACTTCGCTCACCAGGGGGCCATATTAGATCTTTAGGGGAGCCACTTCAAGCATGTTATAATTCCTCCAAGCTGTTATTTCCACTGTTTGTCACACAGTAATTCAGTGTGTTGTGGCTGCTGTTGGCCGAGCATCTCGTGAGTGAAATAAAAAGCATTTATAATCATATGGTGTTGATGTTTTCCACATTTCTTCCACGCAGATGGGTTTCTTACAGCCACTTGAACATCTGACTCGTCTGTGCAACATCTGGTCTGGGTTCAACCCGACAGGTCAGCTCAAGCTCTCAGGAATTTACTGTGGGAATTAAAACACATGTACGCATGTTTACAATAGCCTTATATTGCCCTTTAATCTCATCCACAAATGTTTCCTTTTGACTGGACTAGAGGTGTCCTTACCATGATTTATTTACGGTAAAGCACTTGTCAATTTCAAATTGATTATTAAAAATAATGGCAAGTTATTTCTTGTATTGTCTTGCCAAAATAAACAAGCTTGTACTTGACTTAAACAAACCTCGATCCTGATATTTTTAATTAAGACAGCACATTCTCTCGGTTCAAATATTTGTATTTTAATCAACACATAATGTACTTAGAGCTGGATACTAAATATAATATGCTTCCACTGCTTTCAGTAGCACCAAATACCCAGATGCAAGACTTGCTTTTAACTTTCCTTTCCTTTTTCTGTTTTTTTTCTTCCTTTTCAAATGGATTTTTCCAAAACTGCCGCTATTCTTCTTTTCATACGGATCGAAACGTACTTTTAAAAAGAAAATACTGGCTGATTCAGACCTCTTAGTAAACCTTGGTCTGACTTTGAGAAGAGAGGGGAAGCATAAATCCAGCAAAAGAGAAAGGAGAGAAGATGAGAAAAAAAAACTAAATCTAAAAGGCGCACTCACACTCACAAACAGACATGTCGTGTAGATAGTGGTCAGGCTGATTGCATTGTAATACAATATTTCAGTGTCAGAAGTTTCTCCACTAATCTCCCGAGTTGGGGTTCTTTGAGTGGGAAACTAAATATCTGTGTCTGAGAGCTGTCACACAGCGGCGCATCACTGGATGATCAAAACGCCCTTCGGCAAGCTTTCTTGTTGTTGGAGAGATGGGGCTCTTTTTAGAGAGAAAGAGGGGGGGGGAGAAGAGGAAGAGAGTTGGGAGGAGGGTTAATCCCATACTGTCATTATCCTCACTTCTTAGCCACAGTCTGCGAGCTTCCCCGTAATGAAGGCCGTTTCCAAGGATTTGCACCTGGCACAGACGCCAAATTCTGCAGTAATTACCGACACGGAGAGATTCCTCACCTTTAGCCTTCATGGCGGGGTTAGACGTAATCCCTCGTCGTTCTGCAGAACTGTAAACCTGCAGAAAATGCTGCATCCTCAGCGCTTCGGGTCCTGACTGAAAATGATGTTTACTTATGTTTACTGTCTCAGAACAACCGCTTCCTCTCCGCCTGTGTGCAAACACGCCAACACACAGAAGACGTCTGGACTCGTTGTATGTCCTATTTGTTTAATTGTCAATTCGCCTTGGGAGATGAAATCATAAATGCAGACACAGTGTTAAATAAATAAAGTCCACCAGAGCGAAGACAGGGATAAGATCGTTGCATGAATGCTACGATTATGTATTTGTTTTCCAAAATGCTTGTCAAAGATAAACACAGATCACATGTTTGTTGACCACGTCAAATCTTTCTGTTTCCCGGGGAAATTTGTGAAAAAAGTTCACTGCACGTTAGCAGTTCCCGGAAGCTCTGATGAATCATTGGGAATCGTTCCCGGTTCCCGGTTCCCGGTTGCCGCGCCGCTGTTGCTTTCCCACGACTTCACGTCACCGTGCATGACGGGGCATGACGACCGAGCTTCCCGCTTCATCTGACAAGAAGAAAAAAGATCCGGGGGGAAAGCTGGGTAACACAAATTGTGACACACTGACTAATGCATAATGCGAACAGTGGGAGGGTCATTGAACGTCACACGGCACAGCCCTTTTGTTTTGTTAGTTGCGTCAGTCAAGACGTTATTTCATCAGTTTGCGTTCAACTAGTTTGGCAGCTTTCTGGAAAAGGACAATGTGATCTTAATAACGTAATCCTTTTACCAGCTGTTATATTTAATCTGTTAATCGTATTCCTGTGCACTCCTCCCAACCAGACAGGCTGACTTCAGTTTTGAAGACAGGTCTGACTCCTTCTGTGGAGCCACAGAGGAGGCTGCCAAGCCCCTTGGCAGCTAATTGTGATTATGCAACCACAACAATGCTTTAAAAGAAAAAGGTGTGTGTTAAGGACACAACATGCATGTGAAGCATATCCGCAATAGATTTATTGCCTAAGTATTTTGACATGTCCAGGTTGAACACAATGAGGATATGATCATATTGTGGTTGTATTGTTTTACATGTTTTCATTCATTAAGGTATGTGGTTCTCTTTGTCTTGCAATAAATTAGTGGACACAGAGTGGCTGGCGTGGTGAGCACAGGTGTTCCTGAGCAAGAAACACGGTCGAGCAGCTGCAGGTATTCGTTTCGCAAACAAAGAGACACACGGTTATCTAGTCACAAACACGGAACAATAGATCTTTCATCCATGGTTTGAAAAAAAAGGTGAATTAAATAATATGTATAAAAACCGTTACAAGTCTGGGCCACATGTAGTGATGATAACACGACTTGTGTAAATGAACCACAATGAGAACAGAAGCCATGTTTATCATTCTCAATTGTTACACGATGGTTTACATAAACTCATTGGGCTAATTCAAAGAAGATGTTATGTTCCTGGTACAGAACAGACGATTTATTTACATTGTTAGGCCTACTTTATGCCCCCCCCCCCCCCCCCGTCCAAAAAAAAAGAGGTTTTTTTTGTGACGACATAAAATTAAAAACAACACCAATTAAATGTTTTTCGCATGAACACATTCATTGAGTCCTACAAACGGCCCTGATCTAAAGTAATCTCAGATTAAACAATCTATTCAAAGATTGATCAACTTTTGACCTGCTCGACTGACTTTTTCGGGAACTACAGCCTCAGTTTAGAGACCTTTTAAACACGTGGCTGACTCACATGAAAGTTTAAGTTGACCTTGAGTTGTTAGACTAAACTAAATCCCAACTAAAGTTCCACTTGCTCAGTTTTTCAGGAGCTTTCAACAGTAACGCGATCTTTGTCGGCTAATGGACGTTGCTCAGTTTTCATGGAGACAGAAGCTTTGTGTTTGTTACTAAACACATTTTTTTATATATTGTAAATAATACTAATAAAATGTAAATAATTCAAAAAATCTGAATACATACATACGAGGCGTTTTCTTGTCACTAATTATTTCATTCTTTTCTGGGGACTGAAACTGGCTCCACATGTAACTCGTGCTGTTAATCAAACTAAAACCCTCTCTTCTTATACATGTTTCTGTTACAATTGAAAACATGTTCTATAAATCTATGCAACAAAGACAATCATTTAGTTTGTAGATGTTTGCTTCTGCAGCTTTCTCTGTGTCAAAGTCAAAGTCAAAGTCAGTTTGGATTTGTCAATTTTTCATATGTGCAAACATACACAAGATTGAAATTGTGTTTCTCTTCTGTCCAACATAAAGTGGTTGTGCAACATATAGACATAAAGTGAATAGACAACATAAAGACAACATAAAGTGCATGGACAACATAAAGTGCGTGAACAATATAAAGTGCAACACAGTAAAGGACATGTAAACATATAGACAACATAAATTGTCGTCTTGACAGTTAGCGATGCGCCATCAAAACATTTGGCGTTGCTATTATTATTTGTGTCATTTGCTGTCATCTTGTATAACCACCATGCACAATTGCAGTAATGATCCATACGGTGAACCCACTCAAACCAAGTACAGTATTTGATGAAAGCTGTATTGTGACCTGCTGCGTGAGACTGGTAGGTGTGTGTTGGGTGATGATTCACGGTGCTTATAATTAAACTCTGGAAACAGGCGATAGAAAATAATAGCCATCGAGTGGAGGAATAACTGTTGTCCCTCCTCAGGTGTTTAGCATGACAAAGAAGCATAATGTATTGAATATTCATGAAAACAATATAAAATAAACCAATGATTATCACAAGAAATTCAAATTTACAGCTCAAGAAAATTAATTTGGAGAATAATAGCTGAACAATAATATCGTTTGTAGCCTGAAGGTGTAGCAAACTGTGAATAGAAAACTAATAATAAGAAAGTAGATGGAGAGCAAGAATATGAAGTGTAAAAGCAGTTTAATGTTACATCAGTAACGCCTGCAGGATTTTAAAACCTTTTGCTATGTGTCCATGAAAAAATATTTATCAGTGATCTCTTACTAAATAGAAATATTTGATGCACAAGGTCCTCAATGCGTGGCTCTATGTCTGTGTAAATGCGGTAGACAGCAATACATTTTGCCTAAATATGATCACAGCTTGGTTTTAATTAGAGGAAGTTGGATATGAATAAGCGATTAACAGCTGTTTAGAATATCCTCTGTAAGGCATTCGAGTAATGCATTCAACTTCTTATTGTGCTAGTCGGTAAAGCGTAGATTGAACACGCATTGTCAGGTCCTACAGTATTTTTACAGACAGATAAGTATCACAGCCGTGACACACACAGAGCTGGCATATCGTTTATGGGCCCATAACAATCTGCGTACCCACTTGGATCCTGTTAAGCCTGCCAGAGCCAGATAAAACCTGTTTTTAATACACAGTTTGACACAAACAGCAAAGAAAAATGCCAAGCATGCTGATCACTGCTAGATTCGTCGGTTTGCCTCAGACACTTAATTTGTCTGTAAAGTCATAAAAGTGATTAGTGAGAAGTAGTTTCCAGCACTTCAAAGATGAACTGGCAGTAAATGTGACACCCGTTAAAAGCACAGAGAAGCTATTTTTGTTTCGCCTCCTGTTTGGAGCTGAAGGGGAAGGAAGTCGCTGAGGTGGCGCTGAGGGTATTTATGGTCTGTGAATATGTACTATTGTCATGTTAATGAAGTCGGACGCTTCTGATGATCCTCAAAGCGGGGTTACATTGTGCGAGCCGGCTCCACGACTTCGCAGAATTTACATTTCTCCAGGAGACACGTGGGCAGAATGTGAGGATTACCAAACCGCATCTACAAAATCGATGTGGGGGTGAAACTCTCGGCCGTATCAGCATTTATACCCTGTGAACAGCATCCGTAAAGAACATGCGTTTGCAGTCTCTCTACAGGAAAGGTTGTACTTAGGAAGTGAGCTTGACCTTTTTGCTGGGGCACCAAACCTCCGGCTTCTTGTGCACAATGTGTACTGGCCTTCACTTGAATGACCTACACAGCACAATGTTTTCACAAACATGGGTAAAATCTGAGAGACATCCATATTACATTGGGACACCCTGAAGCTGTGAAGCTTAATGTCAGCACTGGAAGTCGACTATAACTGACTTTACACCCAGCTGCAGCTCTCATTTTGTATTCACATGTCATGAAGGCATGCGTTGGGCCACACCACACACTGGTATCTGACTTTAGTGACGTGCCACTTACTCATCGATCCTGTGAAGTCACTCAAACTTTCTCACGCTGACTGTACACACACACAATGTGAATCACAGGAAATTGCGAAAAACAAGACTTTGTACCCATCAGTAAACATGCACTTTCTCTTGGAGCGATATTTGGGAGCCGGAAGCATTTGAACATCTCTACTTGCAAAAATGCAGCTCAACAGGTGGTGAGATTGTGCAACTTGGACCCTGTGACTACCCACAGATGCACTTGTACTTTGGACAAAGGGGGAGAAGAATGCAAGGGATGAACAACTGGTCTGTCTCTTTCATTGATTTCCCCTGAAAGCGGAGGGAAGGGAGGAATCCTGGAGGCTCGTCTGAAAAGCCTTTTTAAACCCAAATCCTGAGAAAACTCTCTATGGGCTACACATTTGTACAAAGACCAAGTCAGAATGCTTGATTTGAATATTTCGGGCTTCTTGGTTAAATATTCTGAGATACGGTCACAAAAGATCTCTTTGCAGGATTGCAGTAATTTGCTGCTGTTCTAAAAAAATAAAAATAAATACCCCCAACAAAAACATAATGACATCGCAGTGTTTTTTCTTTTCCTTCTGTCTCTGGTCTCATTTTCTACAGCGCACCCCGCACTCCTCCCCTCGTATCGCCCCGACCCATAAGCCTTATCTCCGCCAAATACCATAACATCACAACAGCGCCAGTCACAGGAGGGGGCGTGGCCCTGCAGACGTCACGTATAGGCGTACGCTTCAACGTCCGACAGACCAACGGCACCGGGGAGGACAGTCGGGCTCGGGAACACACGGAGGAGGCGCTCCGGTGAAGTTGTGTGGTCCGCCGCGTCCGAGGCGACTCTTGTGTGCGCGCGGAAGAGACCCGGAGCGACGGCGCAGCGCGAGATCCGTCTGGAGGAGAGATGACATCGGTGTCGAGTCGAGAGGCTTTTAGTTAAAACAAGGAGGAAGAAAAAAAGGTGAGCTCAAAAAGGTGAGATTAAAAAGGTGAGATTCAAGTGGCAGACTGAGACTGACATGTTCTATATACAGAAGAGCATGACAGGAGAAGACGGAAACATGCGCACTCGTTATCTTTTAGTTTATGTCGTCCTTTTTTTTATCTGCCATAGTCGCCACACCTGCGTCTTCCCTGGAGCCCGTGCATATCTCCGTGATCGGATTCAGTCTTGAACACGTATTGTTAACTAAAGTAAATATTAACGTTATTGCATCACGTCAAAAAAAATAATGTGATGTAATATTTGTATAAAGCAGTCGTTCAGAAATAAACCAATATGAACTTACTGTACATTTTATTTCATACGAAATACATCGTTTTTCCAGGTGATCTGTGTTTTTATGCTATACATGTATTGTGTTATATATTGTTATAGTTAAATAAACTACACTGAAACATGTTTGTTTTTTCAGGATTATTACTGTATGATACAATAAATATATAGTTCAAAACGTTGATTATTTATTGTGTTTGACTTGGATACTACTGGGTGGAGTTTAAAGTGTATCCACCTCAATAGATTTGACCATGCATGCTCCTTTGTCCGTTTGAGTCATCCGACTGTGTTGTTTAAGCGTGTGGGATGGATTGTGTGTTTTCCAGAGGTGTTTTTGTATCTCCTAATCACAGCGCTTTCCCTCCCTTGCAGTGATTGCTGCTGGAAGAGAAAAGGCATTTTTATTGGGGCTTTTCAATTGGACCGTTGTGCTGCAGGCAGCTGCTTTTTCAATGTGGGATACAGTTTTGGTGCTTTCGCCAGGCTGAAATCCTCCAGGGTCAGGACCTCCCTCATGGCAGCCGTACTCCTCGGGCTGCTGCTCTTTGCGATGCAGTCTCCCCCCGTCCCCTCCAGGCCCACGGCCGACGAGGGGCCACCTCCGCCTCCCACCTCGTTGCCCGCCGACAACGGGACCGCCGGCCACCCGAACGGCACCTTCCAACAGCTTCCTCAAATCATAATTATCGGCGTGAGGAAGGGGGGCACGCGGGCTCTGATAGAGATGCTCAGTCTGCACAGCTCCGTGGCGGCGGCTCAGAACGAGGTGCACTTCTTCGACTGGGAGAGCCACTTCCAGAAGGGCTTGCCTTGGTACCTCAGCCAGATGCCCTACGCCTTCCCGGACCAGCTGACGGTGGAGAAGACGCCAGCCTACTTCACCTCCGGCAAAGTCCCCAAGCGCATCCATCAGGTGAACCCTGACACCAAGCTGCTGCTCATCCTCAGAGACCCCACGGAGCGGGTGCTGTCGGACTACACCCAGGTCTTTTACAACCGGCTGCAGAAGCACAAGCGCTACCAGCCCATCGAGTCCGTTCTAGTGAAGGACGGGGAGATCAACCTGGGATACAAGGCGCTCAATCGCAGCCTGTACTGCGTCCATATGCAGAACTGGCTGCAGTACTTCCCACTGGAGAGCATCCACGTGGTGGACGGGGATGAGCTGATCAGGGACCCTTTCCCCGAGATGATAAAGGTGGAGAGATTCTTAAAGCTGGAGCCTCAGATTAACGGTTCAAATTTTTACTTTAATAAAACAAAAGGATTCTACTGTTTGAGAGACCACGGGCGAGAACGGTGTTTACACGATTCAAAGGGCAGGGCTCACCCTCACGTGGCGCCGGCCATCCTGCAGAAACTCTACCAGTTCTTTCAGGAACCCAACAAGAAGTTCTTTGAGCTGGTGGGCCGGACGTTCAACTGGAAATGAACGATCTGTTTTCCTAACTAACGATGTAGACGAAGCTAATGTACATTTAAACCAAGTCTATTTTTGTACTCGTGCGTTTGTTACAGGAGTACGATTGAGCCAAATATCAGGGCGGATACAGTTCACTGGTGCATGTTTTTTTATTTTCATTCTCAAACGAGCCTTTCCTCTGTACTCTTACAAACACTCACTACTGCGCAAAGACGTTTAATGACATTCAGACTTTAGACCGTGCCAGTTGTTGTGTTGCATAAAGATAAGTACCAGGCAGTTTCATATTGTCACACCCTCACGTTTCGCTTCACATAATATGACATTATTAGGGTCCAACTGCATCAAGCGCTCTGAAAGACCTTTACCTGCTGCTACCATTTATTTCCCCTGTCACTTTTAAGCACAAGCCCTGTTTTTTTTCTTTTTGTTACTCAAATGTTTCTTTGTGTAAGTATTAGATATAAAAAAAATGCTCTGCGCACATCATATATTAGCAGATCATTGCGGTGTACTGTAAATATTTTTTTCAAAAAGTGAATTGATACCATAATAAAGATGTATTTTATTTTTAGAATGTCTGATGTTTTCTTCTTCTTCTTCTTTGTTTATCTATTTGTATTCATCCATTATGTATATACCGGCTGCTGCAGTTTGCCTTTGTCTTTAGATCTTAACAAGCGGGATGACTTGAGTCAAGATTTCCGCTTGGTTAACACGCACAAGCTTGCGTCGGTGTCCGAGCTGCACCCATCTCCCTGTGGATGACTGACTGCATTCACATTTATTCAAATATTGTTGATCCATTGTTAATAGAAAAATATTGATTATACAAAGCTTTGAAATATGTACTGGGGAATGATGTCAAGCTTAAGCGTGTGCAGTTTTTTTTCTCCAAATGAAGCGGAAATCCTTTCTGCAGAATTTTCTTTCTTCTTCTTCTCTGCTCTCTCGGTTTCAATCTGTGGTTTTCTGTCCGGCTCTCTGTGCTGTTCTTACACACAAGTCAACATCAGAGTAGCATCTATTAAGAGTTCATGAACGCCCCATTACTCTAGTCAGCTGTGAGGCCCTCCAAAGTTACAGTCACAGATTTGATCTATTTGTATTCATCCATTATGCATATACCGGCTGATGCAGTTTGCCTTTGTCTTTAGATCTTAACAAGCGGGATGACTTGAGTCAAGATTTCCGCTTGGTTAACACGCACAAGCTTGCGTCGGTGTCCGGGCTGCACCCATCTCCCTGTGGATGACTGACTGCATTCACATTTATTGACGGGTTGGTTCTGCTGTCACAAAAATCGACTCTTGCGTTTCCTCTCTCCTCCTCCAACCACAGGCGTGTGCTCTATCCGCCACGGTTTAGTAAACATATTCAGAGTAACCTTTGCAATGCTAAATTAGGATAAGAGAATCGAGAGCGGGCAGAGAGGTAGAGTCGGATTCAACCACAATCTGAACCGTGAGAAATCAAAAGAAGAAGTTGTTTATGCCCAAGGGCGCAGCCTTCTTACTCGGTTATTTTTCTGGAGAAGCAAGGGATTATTTATTCAAATCTTATTGCTACTTTAAAAACATCAGCAGCACCGTCTCAAAGACATTAAGCTAAAGAAGAAAAAACTACAGAGTAGCTGTTTCATATTTGAATGTGGCCTAGATTAACTCTGGGGCTTACTGCGACTCTGCAGACAGGACGTTCACCTCATTGACCCGTAAAATGCTGATCAAAGCAATATTTCTTTCTCTGTTATTCTTTTTCCCCTTAGAAAGCAGAAATGCTTTCCTCTGATCTGCCCGCAGTTGGAATGTGTTTTTAATAGTGATGGTGTTGAGTAAGACCATCAGCTGCTATCAGCAGAACAGGTTTGGCTGCAGGCGGAGTAAAGAGAGGCCGATCCGCGCCGCACGGTTATCAGCCAGCCGCTCGCGCCATTTGATATGTGCAGCGATAGCACACAACTGGCATGTTCTGCTTTCAGCGGGGCTTTGAAGGTGTCAGGGCTCCCGATTAGAGCCGTCACATCTGGAGGAACTCGAGGAATCGCCGTTTTTCTTTTCTTCAGATCAACAAAACAGCCGGCAGCGTTCGCAGCGTTTCTCCAGGTTCGAACTGACGCAATTTCCAGATAAACCTATTTCAACCTCAACACAACAAACCGCAAGATTCTTTACTGAAGAGAGAGAGGAAGACTGCTTTGGAATAACGGTACGCTTTAGCACTAGTGATTGAAAGTAAATAAGTATATTTTTAAGGTATTTCAAAGGGTTTTGAGGTATTTGTATTTTACTTTCTGTTTCTATATTACATCACCGACCAGAATCAATCAATAATCAGGGCCGCTTATCATATTTCTATTATATATGAGTTTTTAGAAGATCCACCAAAGAGACGTGTGTGCTCTAAATGTCTATCCCCAAAAAGTAAAATTGTCCAATAATTCACGAAACAAGAGAAAAGTTCAAAATATGAAAGAAAATGTGCAGCAGAACTTTCATAACTTCCGCTTGAGAAACAGATTGATGCTTTTAAAGGCTGCGCACACACTTAAACACAGACTGGATGTTAATCTCTAAAAAGATATCACTGCAACAACCGTTTTATATTTCGTCGTACAGATTGCAGGTTACCAGTAGAAACGAGTAACGAGAAACCAGCAGGCGTTCACTGGGCTGCGTTCAAATGTCACGAGCCAATTCTATACGTTATGAATTCATTTACTTTTGATACTTTAAGTATATATTACCATAACTTCACTTCACTTTAAGTAGTCTTTTACTATGTTGCACTTTATATTGTTCATGCACTTTATGTTGTCCATGCACTTTATGTTGTCTATATGTTGCACAAATCACTTTATCACTTTATGTTGCACAATCACTTTATGTTGGACAGAAGAGAAACGCAATTTCAATCTTCTGTATGTTTGCACGTATGAAAATTGACAAATAAAACTGAATTTGTCTTTGACTTTGACTTTGAAGTAGGACTTTTTACCAACAAGGAAGAACAAAAGAAACGCCTTTAAACCAAATAACACAAAACTGCAGAGTCGGGTTGTTTTGTCCCTATGACTGGTCAAATATTGTTGATCCATTGTTAATAGAAAAATATTGATTATACAAAGCTTTGAAATATGTACTGAGGAATGATGTCAAGCTTAAGCGTGTGCAGTTTTTTTTCTCCAAATGAAGTGGAAATCCTTTCTGCAGAATTTTCTTTCTTCTTCTTCTCTGCTCTCTCGGTTTCAATCTGTGGTTTTCTGTCCGGCTCTCTGTGCTGTTCTTACACACAAGTCAACATCAGAGTAGCATCTATTAAGAGTTCATGAACGCCCCATTACTCTAGTCAGCTGAGAGGCCCTCCAAAGTTACAGTCACAGATTTCCCTTAACATCACCTAATTAATCTCAGCTGCATAATTAATTTGCCTCCTCGTCCCACACGCAGTAGGAGCGGTAAACCGAGGCTGCGACCAGAATTAATGGCCTTGCCTTCCTCCCGGGTGCCCCACACACACACACACACACACACACACACACACACTCTCACACACACACACACACACACACACACACTTCTGTCCTCCTTCTTAGCTTTAGCACTATATGCTTAGGAACTTTCTGGCCTAACTCGGAGCCGGACTGCCCCCCCCCATCCACCTCCCCAACCTGATGCCAGGCCTCAGCAGCACTTCCTGAAAGCCCCTGCTTCCCTTCAAACCACAATCAGCCAATCACAGGCTTTTTCAAAGGATGATGTGATCCGATCCGATGGAGCGCAGGCACTTCTGCAGTCACCGGGGCTGCAACTCGCTTTAATTGGAATAGATTGTTTGTCCACTCAATGTGTGAAGCCCGGCAGAAATAACACATGAACCCACTCTTATTGAATTGAATTGAACTCTCTTCCTTTTCACTGCAAACACAGAAACACACAAATGGGATTGCAAACACGCACACACGCAGTGTTTGCTTGTTAGCCTAAGCTTTATATTTGAGTCACAGAGGTAGGCGTCTAAATTTAGATTAGATATGAAACTGGTTATATTTTAATAGGCCCATACAGCTACTGCTATTCTAAGGGTATTTGTTGAATCCTCAAGGAGTCTTCTCAATTGCACAATAAAGACAAATCTAACTGAACTTTAACTCATTTGTGTTTCAAGTTGTAGAAAGTAATATTGATACACACTAATGTTTGTTTTTAACATTTTTCAGACAAATTAGTTTGATTGTGTTTTACAAAAAATAAAAAATAAAAATATATATATGTAATTTCAAGATATTTGGATTAACATGTTTTATTAACCTGCAAACAATTTCATTTGGTCAGAAGAGTTTTTGAAAAAGAGAGATTTGGGAAAAAACTTCACATCAACAGTGAGTTTAAAGAAATTCATGGGGTTATTTTGTCGGGCATGCAGTTAAATCTGTAAACCGGGTTTATAAAAGGAAAACAAACTGGACATCACCTACAGTGTGTCGACATTTCCACATGTGTTGAATTGATGAATTACTTTTTCATGGTAAAGAATCTCCTTTGTCCTTACACGCTTTCAGTCAAGTATGTCTGGTGGGCATCTGGTTTATCACACCACCAATGCACTGAATGCCACTCCAGGTGTCACCCACAGCTATAAAAGAGGAAGCAGACAAGGAGAACAGATCACACCATCATACTGCATTCTGCAGGAAACTTTTCATTCAGTGTTAACACGGAACTCCAACTCAGAGATAACACAGCTGCTTTACGATGCAGGTAACCTTGAAACAAGGACATAGCAGGTAAATAAAAGATCCTCAGAAACCTGTTCATCTTATCTACAGCCTTGACACGCATCTTCGATTAAACCAGACAAAAGTTTAATCTATCGTTAAATCAAAGTGCTGGTTTCTCCCATTAAAAGGCAAACTGAATGAATTGATGGTTGTGATCAGACACCGTGGTGACCGGATGACTTGTTTAGGAACGTGCATCTTGAATTCATGAATTTAATTATGTTTATTTGTTGTACTGTGTAAACCAGGAGTGTCAGACGTACGGCCCGCGGGCCGAATCAGGCCCGTGAGCGAGATGATTTTGATTTTGCAAAACAGGAAAAAAAAGCTTAAATCTTTCAATGAAAAAAACCTGCTGTTCTAAATGTGTCCACTGGATGTCGCAATAGCAATTATGTTAAGCAAGCAAACTGTATATACCGGACCTGAGCAAGAAGGCTACCGCTAGTCCGGAGCTAGCTTGTCATTCTGGCTGTGTGCGCGACCCAACATACCGCAGACATGAAGCGGTTCGAAGATAAAAATAACGGGACTATTGCGGGAGTTTGAGCAACGCTTTCAGATTGGCTGTTGTGTAGCCCATTTCTTCTTTTTGATTGGCTGATAAGTGACATCTCACGGCAGAACTCCAGGCGGTTGATTCCTCCACGGTGAGCGGCTCATGTCTGCGCGCAGCGGCACATTAAAACATTAAATAGCCGAGAGTTTTTTTAAGCGTGAGAAATACGATGTGTGGCGGGAGAGCGTGAGTTAAGACCGAAATGCGTGAGTCTCACGCTCAATGCGTGAGGCTTGAGAGCCCTGCTTATCTTTGTGAGCAAGTGTTCTCTGTAATGAGCATCAATAAAACAAAGCTGCGCTCAAGGCTCGCGCACAAGCACTTGAATGGCATCCTGAAATTGGCTGCCACCCAGGATGTGACGCCTGATATTGATGCACTTGTGAAAGCTAAAAGATGCCAGGTTTCAGGAGTGAACTAAACAATGGGTAACCCCACTTAAAATGCTGCATGAGACACTGCACCCCGATATAGTTCTGTGAAAATGAAAGTGTGTGATTTACAATGTGTGAATTAACTGTAATAATGTCAGTCACTTCAGTTCATAAGTTTGATTTGTTGAAATTGTTCATGCATTGCACAGCTTTTATTTTTCTATCAATAAATAGTTCAGCCTACAAGGTAGGGAGTAACTCAACCCTCTTGAATAGTTTCTACCTCAGTTTGTATGGTTTGTTGAGTTACCACAGAATTAATATGTGGACATGACAAATTAGGTATTTGATACCTAGAAGAGTTGTTTTATTTATTTTGTATTGTGTTCAATCCCAGATAGGCTGTGACTTTAATGGCTTTGTAGATACACTGAGACAAAGTCTAAGTGTGTTCCAAGTGTTTTGTCAAGAGGATTATTTGTGGTGTGTACATTTTCAGAATGTGCTTATACTATTTTGACCAAAGTAAAACAAAGAAAACAATCAAATAATCTGAAGTTGTCATTATTTTTAAGTTTTTATGCCATCGTTTCACCGGTCCGGCCCACTTGAGAATAGATTTTCCTCCATGTGACCCCTGAGCTAAAATGAGTTTGACACCCCTACTGTAAACAAATACAATGTTATATTTTAAATGTTCCTAATCACATGACATATAATAATGTTGAATTCGTAAAGGAGACCTTGCTGTTATGAACCGCACTATGTTCCTATATCCTATATATACATTTAAAGAAAAGTAAAACTAGAACGATACAAGAGCAATTACATGTGTATATATATATATATATATATATATATATATATATATATATATATATATATATATATATATATATATATACACTTAATTGCTCTTGTATCGTTCTACTTTTCTTTACTAGTTGTAGATACCTATTATATTACTTATCTATTCATCTGTAGACTACTTATGTTGTTATGCGGCTGCATCACCTGAATATAATCAGTCAAGGCATATTTTATCTTTGACTTGTAAAATAAAATAGTCATCAGACAAAGAAGAGCGGCTCTTCGAAGGCAGCGAAGTTTAATGGCTGGTCACCGAGTGGACCGCCAAGAGGAACATTGACAATTCGCGGAACCTTGTCTCCCGACTGTTGCCATGCCAACTCACTTCCATTCTTGCGGCCTTCTTACCTCCTAACCGCT
This sequence comes from Liparis tanakae, assembly GCA_036178185.1. Taxonomy (NCBI): domain Eukaryota; kingdom Metazoa; phylum Chordata; class Actinopteri; order Perciformes; family Liparidae; genus Liparis; species Liparis tanakae. The sequence continues at coordinate 4,653,191 of CM070095.1, read as the reverse complement.
GATTATACTAATCACACTGACGTTTGCTCCTCGAGTTTCCTGAAACTTTACCTCTAAAGCATTTCGTCCGACATCAGTACGGCCCATTCTCGTGAACGTCCGCCTGGACTCAAAGGTCACAGAAATAGTTTCTGAGTCATAGCAGTAACTTCTTTTAAATCACTTCTTTAAACCCATTTTTATAAAATAGCTTCTGAGTGATTTCATCCTGTTATGCAGTTCTTTGGTTCCCCAATTTTTTTTTTATTTGCTTCTTACCATTCTATTTGTTTTGCTTTGACTCTCTGTAGAGCACTTTGTAAACTCTGTTTTTAAAGGCGCTATATAAATAAAGTTATTATTATTATTATTATTATTATTATTATTATAACTAGCAAATTAATGTGCTAATTATAACAATTTCACACACATGTCTCATAGGATAGAATGTTGAAGTAGTTATTCTAGTTGTTGGTGCTTCTAACCTAAACTAATATCATTAATGTTATGCTACTAGTCCACTGGCCTACAGTAGGTCGTTAGCATGTTAGCCAGACATCCAAACGACTGCAGCTTAGTACAGTTAGTATACACACACAGTTAACTCCATCCCTAACGCTCCTGTTTTTGTATTTCTGGAGTTAGAAAGGCTAAGAACAAAAACACACAACTCTCCAAATGTATCCATGATCTGTGTGGACTCTTTTTTGTGCAGGTTTTAAATGACCTATTCAAAATATCTACAGCTTTTATTCTTGAGTATCATCTGCTAAATTACCTCAAGAGTGTTTCCATTGAAAAGAAGAAAAAAATCTTCAAAAAACACCCATGTCCTTCAGCTAGTCAAGAAATTAAACAGACTTGGAGACCCTGACCATGGCCCCTCACAAACAGGCAGCGGATGATGACACTGTGAATAAATTGGATCATCGGAATTAAATACCACAGTATATGACTCAAAGTTATTATTCTTTCTCGGCCGATCGGACGAATCATCAATTTCCCTCGCTGCTTATTATATCTATGCGCCTTTTCATTTTGCTGCTTGACATTGCAACAAATAATGTTTCCACGATATTAGATCAGAAAAATTTGTTTTTACCTCTGAGTGAGCTGTTTCCTCGATCTTGTTTACCCTTTCAGAGCTAATGGAACTTAAACACATTCATTAGACGGGAGGGCCCGCGCTGTACTGTATGATGCATGGACACATATTTCCCATCATTCCTCCATCTCTGCCCGGCTCTACATGTGCTGCTGCTGTGTGAGCTGCGCTCTGTTATCACTCATTTCCTGGCATGGTCTCCCCTGGCAGAGGAGTAAGCCTCCATGGCCAATGATAACTCCCACTGCTAACAGACACCTCTGCTTGGGTGAAGCATGACTGGGCCCACAGATAGCTCTCACTCCCTCTGTGAGTGTTTGCGCGTGTGTGTGTGTGTGTGTGTGTGTGTGTGTGTGTGTGTGTGTGTGTGTGTGTGTGTGTGTGTTTGCATGTGTGTGTGTGTGACGTGAACGCTGGGTTCATGACTTACTTGTTGTTTTTCTGTACTTTATTTTTATTTATATAGCACTTTTAAAAACAAGGTTGACAAAGTGCTCTACAGATAAACAAAGCATAAACACAACTTAAATGGCGGCAAACAAAAAAGACCATTCCATAAAAGCATTGAATACAACTAAAACCAAACAAATAGGCAATTAAAATAAAAAAATAAAGACATAAAAGGACGACGTCACTTAAAAGCAGTTCTATAAAAGTGGGTTTTAAGAAGTGATTTAAAAGAAGTTATTGATTCTGCCAGCCTTATTTCCTCCTTCCTTACGTGTGTGTGTGCATACATGGAATTCTGCATGCGCCCAAGCACATGCATGTGTGTTGGATTAAGTCTTTTCATAGGCAGCACATGGATTTTTGATACAGAGCTGAATTCTCAAAACATCGGGCATCAGACCCAGACTCACCCCAAAGAGGGAAACCCAAGAATAGCTCTGAATGGGGATGTTTTAATTTTTTTAAACGGTCTCATTTGACTTCACTGATGAGCTTATTTAGTTTCTTCTGACGCTCAAGTTATAGTGCAGAGTTACTCTGCTTGTAAGAGAACATTGTCTCTTTTGCCAAAAAGACATAAAAAACATTGGCTTTCCAGGCACGCAACAACTGTTCTCCGTGTATAATCGGCATATGGCTCAAATTAAAGCTAAACGTTGTGAGATCACTGGAGGATCACATCACATCGTAACACAACTTCGTGTGAGTGTGTGTGTGTGTGTGTGTGTGTGTTGTATTGATTGAAACAAGTCGAGCTGCTGCATATTGAAACCATGTGTTGGCTCGTCCTCTGGTATAGTGGTTTCATGCTGTTCCAGGTCAATGGAAAATTAAACACATATTAATCATATTCTAATTAAGTTACTATGGTGGGTGCACCACCCACCATAGTAACAATATGTGATATAATATTTTGCTTGTTGGTATCAGAGCCTCTGTATGAGATCACTTCTACCATTTCTGGTAGAGAAAGTCAAGCCCATAATGTGGCAAACCAACCTTAAAATTATTTAAAATAACTACAAAGAGACATCAAAAGGGCCACAAAATGACACAGAATTCCAAAGACGCCCTCAATTACTTCAAAAAATGCTAAATGATTACAAAAGGATCACAACGTGGCCACAAAGAGACGTTGGGGTTGAGGGGGCATGTACGCTTTTTAGAGTTACAAACATCAGCTATTAATTGTGTTTATTTGTAACCGATGTATTACTCTGAACAAATATTGTATCTAACAATAATATGCAGTGTATAATTGCTAAGCCAGGGCTTTAAATGTGAGCCTTATTGTGTGAATCTCATTTCCTAATCACAAGTGTGTAAACCCACGATGGAGTTTCAGTGATCACGTGTAGACAGTTTAATGCAGAGAAAGTGTTTGATTTGACATTCACACTTCAAATATTCCTCCATATAATCTGCTCACACTCCAGTTATCAGTTATCACAGGAAGTGCACAAGTCAAACCGCACATTCTGTTTGTTTGTTTGTTTGTTTGTTTTTCACAAACGCATCTCATATCCCCAAATGTCAACCCAAAGAAAATAGAAACAGGTGCTTTCTGCGTAAAGACACAATTACATTCAATCAGTGTGCTCAGGGAGGGAAATGTCCCTCTGCCTTTTGCCAAGTGCTGCAAATAAAGAGAAGAAAATCAATCGGCTGTTCCATGATTGACCAAATCCCTTCACCCGCGAGTCTTAAAATCCAATGACCTGCACGGCTGATATATTGCTGCTCACCTGGAGAATGATAATGCGATCCGTCCACTAATTGAAACACGGCCATTTAAAGTCCCTCCTCATCCTTTTTTGTTCTCTTTTGTTTCATTAGCAGCGAAGAAGGCGGAGCCGCGAATTCACACGTATCTTGTTTTTGTTTGTCTTACTTTTTTTTTTTAAATATTTGTATTTTACCAGTAAATAAATGCGAGACGCATAAAATTGAGCTGTTATATTCAGCATGGGGCTGCTGACAGGAAAACATTTTCAAGGGAATACTTTCTTTTAGGTAGCTGAAATATTTAAGAAACTCTTGAATGGATTGCTGTGCAATTTTGCACCGACATGTCGTATCCCAGAGGATGAATGTTAATCACTGTATTGATCCCTATGTCAACATTTCAACTTGTTCAATACTTTTTATTCTGACAAAAAATGCCTCAGCAGTATAGTTCATACATTAACACATTCTAACTCAGATTTTAAATGATAAAACTGTGCTGAAATGTCACACTGTATAACATACCGTCTCAATATTCAGACAAGATAAAGGGTGTTTTTATCTATTTTTAAAAATGTTCCTCATTCAAACACTTATTATGAAATTTCTGGTTTCAACATACTCACACAAACGGTCTAATACTGTCAAACACATCTCTTTGCATTTCTCTGCTCACAATTAATTCTGATTTAAGACGCAAAGATCTTTATTGCCACACCAACCGTAGGCCATAATTACTACAACTGCATGAATCTGACATTTTTCGTTTCTTACATTTTACATCCTCACAGAGCCGCCAGTGTGGCTGTCGAATCTCAGTCTTGTTTCGGGACAAGACTGCAGAGTGTGCACATCAAAGAAAACTGGAAGCCCCGGGAAAAAAAACCTCCCGGGCTTCCAGTCAAGTATCGAATAACACGAAGATGTATTTTAGATCAAAACATTGCTCTGTTAAATTCAATTCTTCCAGTTGATACAGAAAGTTGTCTTTTCCTAGATGACTCACATGTCGATGATGCTGTGTAGAAAAAAACAAGTACGAAGCTCTATTCAATTGAAATAAGAAGCTGCGAAACATAAGAATATGATGGTGAGAGTTAATTGGTGACACGTCAAACTCCTGTGTGGCTCTTAGCTTCAGGCCTGACAGTTTTTTCTCACCACTGCAGACATGAAACAATGACATTATCTTTTGTTGTGCCTGTTGTGCGTCTGACATTTTGACCCGGCACGCTTTTCCAACCCCGTGAGATTTAGAATAGCAAATCAACCACAGAGATTCAATCAGATATTTTCAACCGCTGACCTTGGTCACAGAACATAAAGGCAGTGCGTTAACGGCATGAATACAGAACGTCTCCCAGAGCGAGAGAGACGTAACGCTGCATCGGAACAGAATCTCCCTCTTCCGATCGGTCCCTGTGAAGTCGGAGGGGGGGATATACAACACCAGCCGAAACCTCGGTTTGCCATCCACACAATCCCGCAGATCAAACGCTCTCCCCGACAATCCCGAGGAGCCTGGCAGAACACTTTCTCACGTCTGTTGATGTTTGCAGGTGCTCCCCCACAACAAGAAAGCATTGAAAAGCCCCCCGAGAGAGGTGAAAGGAGGAAAGAGGGAGCAAGGACATTGATCTGGTTGTGTAACGCGGTGCAGTTTGCCATAGGTCAATGAAATCCCATCAGCTTTTTCCCCTTTTGGTCAATATCCATTTGAAGAGGCGCTGCAGACATTGTCTCCCCTCAGCCCTCAGCCGCTTGCATTCATCTTCAGCCAGATGCTCTCGGTGAGTGGACGGAATCAGATTGCAGCAGGAAGGATAAAGGGAATAAAAAACACTTGATGAGCCACAGAAATGAGACAACAGTGTGTAATTTCGGCTGCACTCTTCTCGGGTTAGAATCATGTCTAGTGGTGACGTCTGGAAACAGAAATACCACCGTGATGCTTTTGATTTCTTAAAGAATAAGTATGCAACAAAGCGCTTTGCCCATGTGGAGGCTGTAAACTGCAGAGGTCACTCACTACTTTGCATTTGTTGATGTATTGTTGCTCCCTCTAGTGGTTTATTGAGTCCCCTTGGACTTAAAGTTAAGCATATAGCATTACTTTTCATTTAGCTGATGTTTTTATCCAAAGCGATTTGGAGTCAGAGCCATTCAGGGTTAAGCGTCTTGCTCAAGGACACATCAAGGAGGGCACGCCTGGAATCGAACCACCGATGCTCTGATTGATAGACAGACCTGCTAACCACTGACCCAGAGCAATGATAATAACATGACCTTCTTCTAAAAAGTCTTCAGATCATTTACTTTATAAAAAGTAAAACAAATACTCAATGTATAGTGGATCATATTAGTGGAGCATTATTACTGATGCTCTGAGTTGGGCAATATGACCAAAGTATTTATACATTGAATATATTTGGTTGCATTTGACCATTGCAACCATTGTTTGAAATTACTACAATAACAGATTTATTTCCATCGATGTGATGACATAATGTACATACATTCTTTTTAGAATAGCAACAAAATGACACAGATTGATTTATTTGCCTATGGTTTACCAAAATTGTAAATTGACAGCATCATATATATATATATATATATATATATATATATATATATATATATATATATATATATATATATACATATATATAATATATATGTATATATATACATCAATATTATGATGTCATTTAAATTGTATGATAATTATATTAATTTGATCCTTTTTAACCTCTCAATACTGATGTAAAAACATTTGTTTCATGTTTTCTGCTAAAATGTGATTTTCTCAGCAAAATCTTAATCTTCAAAGTAACTCTAAAAATCTATGAGAGTAAAAGGTTTAACATTTCCCTTTTAAAAATGAGGAACTATGGGACTAAAGAAGACCTCAAAAGTGTATGTAGGATTTGAGTAATATTTGAATAAATATAGTTATTTTCTACCACTGGTGATGTTCAGTTAGTTTGGTAGCTTCCTGTCAATCCAACTGAGAGCAATAAATCAAACACAATCAGCGTTTGGTTTATTGGATAAATCATACTATCAAGCGAAGGGAAGTAGCAAAGTTGGTTTCAGCCAGCAGGATACGGTTCGAATCAGCAGTCTACATTTTGAAGGTGGTTCTCATAGTTCAATGCGGAGTCAATGAGACTGTTTTGCATATTACCTTGGCAACTGAAGTTTTTATCATTAGGCCGTTGTTTCCGAATTTCCTTAATAGCAGTTTCATTCTAATCCAGACATTTGGTATGGAAATGCAACTCCTCCCATCTTTGACAAAATGAGGCTCTCAGCAGAGAGGATTTTGTTCTTGACTCAAAAACAAGACCTGCATTTACATATCAAGAAGCTGGAGAAAAGATATTCAAAGCATCTTCCCAGAAGACGTCTGACAATAGATGGCTGTTTCTATAGTTGTTATCTTAATACGATATATTGCTGAGATTATTTTTTGCTTGGGGTTGCTTTTGGTGTGTCATAATTTCAGCTTCTTATGGTCATGGCACGAAGTGTAATTATTCGTCTTCCTCATTTCCATATATAAAGAAAAAGCACCACTCAAACACAACCCCATCTCGCAGAGAGCCGGCTGCAGCGCTCTGCCATGTGGCTGCATGCAAAAGACGTTTACACTTCCTCCTCTGCAGGTTGAATTCAACTCAGTGTCGTATTTACGTTAAAGCATTCAAAGAAGGTCACTGTGTGTATTTCTTTTTATTTCTTTTTCAGGCGCAGATGACGAGAAGTGTAGCTGTGGTGCTGCTGGTGTGTGATAGCAGTGTGTGGGGGCTCCAGGGGCTGCATTAGCCGCTGTCTGGCGTCTGAGAGGGAGAAGGGGAAGTGGGAGAGAGGCTTAATGTCTGTCTACTTCTATTTCCCTCTTAATTTCACACACTGTTGAGTCAGCCTATTGACTGACTGCTTATGGTGATGCTGGCGGTCCACCAACACTGCAGAGGAGGCAGTACATATAACTCCTCACTGCTCCATTTCACCATGTAGGCCCTACACTTATTTAATAAGGCCCGTTCTCATCCATCCGTGTGTGTGTGTGTGTGTGTGTGTGTGTGTGTGTGTGTGTGTGTGTGTAACCTGCCTCCTACATGGGAGTGTGTGGTGCACTTAAAAGGTTGTTGCAGTGGAAATTCCTCGCAAGGCTGCGTCGCGACATCTTTGTGTGAGAGACGAGAAGAGAGTGATCCTACGTGCACTCCGACGGCTCTTAGCACCTCTGTGTCCCGCGTGTCATTCTAATCAATACTCGCTCTTCCTCAAGGTCCCAAAACCTTTTTAGATTTCACACAGGAAGTGACTAGTGTGGCGAAACCAGAAGATAGAAGATAAAAGAACCCTGTGAAAAATCTCGTTATCTAAAAAATAATAAGCTTCAACGTCGCCGGTCTAAAGCAGTCGAGGTAGTCGGATTATGAGTTCCCAGAAGGCTGCTGTGCATTATTACTGAAAGGGAAATTCTTATTATTATAATTGTGCCCATTCTGGTTCAAGCTTGCTTTGTACTCCCCATTGTAAAGTAAGGGAAACACAACTCCAGGAAAATGACTCTCCAAATGACAAACGCGTGTTCCTGTGCCACAGACATTCAGAAAGTGTCCCTCCCTCTGGGTTAGCTTAAAGCTCGGAGACCCAACACCTGTCGACTCACTCAGCTGCACCCAGAGTGGCCATCAAAGGGAAATCACTCACGATTTATATTTAATGTATTATTTCGGGAAGAAATTATGCCGTAGTCACGTTTGAATTACACAGATGATATTTGTCAATGTTACATGTCATTCTGCAAGTCAACATATATATATATATATATATATGCATATGTATATATATATATATATATATATTTTATATATATATATATTTTTATATATATATATTATATCCTCTTTCATTTTTTCTCTCACAAGTCACATTTAAGGATCGTTGTAGCATTCCATTTGTTGGTTAATATATGTATCTATTTGTGCATATGCATATCTGTCATCTTCTATTGTTATTGTTTTGTTCTCTGTTGAGGAACAGTCAGTAACACTTAACAAAAAAAATGCTAGTGATATATCTCTATGCCTATACGTTATTTTGTTGTGCCTTTTGTTTTGTTTTGTTTTGTTCTGTCTTGTGTTTGTTTGTACATTGTGGAAAAGACAACAATAAAAATACTTGTCAAAGAAAAAAAAAAATCTGCAAGTCAATCAAGTTGAATTTTGTAGTGTTTTTATAAAAAAACTTATATTTACCAGTCAGGAAGAGAAAGAGTACGATAATACATCACATTACATTACATTACATTACATGTCATTTAGCAGATACTTTTATCCAAAGCAATATCACTTAAGTGTGTAATCTTTCTATTTATGGAGTAGAGCCCTCCGCAGCTATAGCTACATTAGCTAATCCAGGGAGCTAATTAATGTATTTACTTTTTGTCTGACTCCTTTTAAATTATTTATGAGACTGAGGTTTATAATGGAAAGCTTTAGGAGGCTTGAGTTGATTCCCCAGATAGAAAATGTTTTGCCAGACCTCCATTCCCAAATCTCTACATTATGAAAATAAGACCCGGGGTAAAGCATAGTCTCCATAGATATCAACAAAACAGAAATTACACACAATCCAGGTCGGCACAGAGCCATAATGTTGTTTAAATGGGTTTCTCCGAATGCTGTGAATCTTATCTCCTCCAATCTGCAAGCTAATCTTTTCTCAAATCCCAGGAAAGTTGCTTTGGACAATTCTTGGGAAGAAGATTCAATAAACCGCGTCAGACAGTAAATCAGCTCAGGCTGCAGTGAATACCGAAATTGGTCTTCTTTTCTAGGTCACAGGAACGAATAAAGTAAATCACCAGCTCGTAATCTGGTTGCTGTCACCTTGTTCCAGCTTCTTATCGGCGGCGACAGTGCCGGAGCCATTTTGTTTGCAGGGTGTAAATAACGTTACTTTGGTCATGAGGCGAGATAAGGCGTTTTCGTGAAATGTGAGCCACCGTAACACATTTGGACAGGTAGCTGATATTCCTTGGAGTTAATTTGGTTGGAGGGAGGAGAACATAGGAAATGAGATACGGCAAATGTGTGAGCTGTGAGCAAAATGGGGCTCTGCGTTTTCCCTGATGATGCCGAGGGGCTATTGTGTGAACAGCAGAGCATCATTACCTTTTTTTTCTCCACATCATAGAATGTGTAATTTAACCAGACTATTATCAGGAGAGACTTGAAGAAAGGAGGAGAGAGTGGGGGGTTCCCCCGTGTTTGGAGGTGCAGTTCCCTTCGCTCCCTGCAGCGCTTCTCCTCTCCGCTCCCTTCGCAAGGAAGCTTCTAGCAATAGGCGAGAGAGCCACGTCTGCCACCGTGATTTGTTATTCAGTGAGCCGCATCTCTGGAGAAATGGATTTACTGGCGTGCCCTCTGCGGGGGAATAAAGGTCGGCCCCTATACCTCGGCGATGCCATTTGCCGCGCGGTGCAATTGTTAATACGCAGCTTTGATAAAAAAGCGGGCGGAAAAACATTCATACCCATTTGGAATTCCAGTGATGGAGAGGGATGAAAAGAGAGAGGTGGAGGGATTAGCAGGGCAGAGGCAGAGCCGGGCTCGTGGGTTCTTTCTCTCCGAGCGCCGCTCCGCTGTTTCTCGCAGACGCTTCGACAACCTTCCGCTATTCGGGGGGAGAAATGTCACGACTTTGGCGGCAGGCGACCTGCACACATTCGCAGCTTGAAGGAGAATGTCACCTTTGACCCTGAGAATATGTGAGGCCTCACAGTGAGAGGGGAGATGTGTTGGGTTTTTCACCTTGCTTTGAACTTTATCTGCAATTTTATTTAATTTTACACTGCTGTATTTGCACATATGTTGTATATATATATATATACATATATATTTGATTTTGTATTTTATATTTCACTTTGTATAGTTCATGCACATGTCACTGTTTCATTCTTTTCTTATATTTATATTCTATTCTTGTGTGTTTAGTTTATTGGTGCTACTGTGTCCACAAATTTCCCCTTGGGGATTAATACAGTATATTTCTATTTATATTCTATTCTTCTATGTACAGCACATATGGCGTGCCGCATGTTATGACTTATGTTTCCGAGGCTTTAGTTACACATTGTGGAAGATAATTAGCTTTCTCGACGAGTGTATGACGAGAAGGTCGATACCACTTTCGCATGCAGCCAGTTAGCTTGTCTTCACACAGAGACAAGAAGAGACAAGAAGGGAACATCAAGTCTGACTTGTCCAAACATAAAAATAAATCAGCAACTCAATGTGTGGGACTGTAGGAAGTAACACGCCCCTCACAATAAATATGATGATCTAAAACTAAAGCAAAATGGTGGCATTTGTTCCTAAAAAAAAGGGGGGGGATCCAGATGTCTTAATGCTAGTCCTTATTCCCAATGAGCTACCTGTTCATGACTGTTTAGTCATGGATGTTTTGCTGTTGGACAGAGACACCGGCTAGCTGCTTCGTCACCCTTACAGTCGCTATGCTAAGCAAAGCTAACAGGCTGACCGTTTTTTCTTTACATTTACTGAGTACTGACCTGCGAGTAATTTCAATCTTCCCATCTAATTGTATTATGGAAGAAGAATATTTTCCAAAATGTTAAAGTATTCCCTGAACTAAAGTTTCTTCCCTCTAATTCAAGCAGAAACAGAAATAAGAGCTCCCCGATGTCTCGGTTTGATGTAATCATTTCATCGCCTTGCTCAGAGCTGTTGATAATATGTAGGACAGAGTTTCGCTTGGAAGACTTCACGATGCTGTCATCTGCAGAAACGTGTGCTTCTTCAGCTTGTCATGTGCAGATGAATCCCTTGTAGCACTGCCATTGTTTTTGTATGATTGCTGCACTGTTGCTGCTTTTTATCCAGGAGCGATGGAACGTGCAGGAAGTTCACGTTTCTCTAATCGTCTTTCACACAAAGAAACATCCATTTCATTTGAACCTTTGAAGTATAAAACATATTCTTATTTATTCTTATCTGCTATCTGTTTTTAGATGTGACACAGATTGCTTTTTAAGTGACTGCCTATGCTGCACAGTAACCACCTCCTCACTCTCCCTTTCTGCTCCGGTCCATACATCGTCCCTCCCTCCCCTCCTCCTCTCTTCACTGAAGTATTTCCCTGGAGGAGAGGTTGGCTTAAAGCTACACCCAGATCGATCTCATTGTTTGCCGCCCTCAAGACGTTACCTATCCTCAATGACAGGAAGTTGTATTCCCTCCATGCCGTATCACACGTGACCAAAAGAGCTGGGAGACATTCAGAAATCAGGCTGGATGGTTTGAAAGGTTGGGCCTGATACTGTTAGTGCAATATCATATTATGCTCCATCAGTTCATTTTATTTCACCATATTACTTCAAATGATTTGTGCTAATATCTTTATAGTTATACATGGATAACAGAGGGAAACTGGAAAAAAAATGTGTTTTATTATTTATTATACACATTTAAATATTTTATTATTTAAATGTGTTTTGCTAAACTAAGCTGCTGGTTGAGTTATAGATAGATAGATATATACTTTATTAATCACCAAGGGGAAATTTGTCGACACAGTAGCACCAATAAACTAAACACACGAGAATAAAAAATAAATATAAGAAAGAAACAGTGACTGTGCATAAAGTATACAAAGTGCAATATAAAATACAAAATAAAATAAAATATACATATATATATACACAACATATATGCAAATACAGCAGTTGTAAAATAAAATTAAATATATCTAATATTAATCTTGTCATCGAACTGATTTCATGTTCTATTATCCTGAATTACTGGGAACCATGTAGTTATGCAGTTAGATAAACACAGAAATTGATTTTGATTAAGTCTGAAGGTGTTGTGAAACAGAAATGTTCCGTCACTGACTTTGAGAGAGATGAAGAGAGATGGAGAGAGAAAAGCCTTTTCAGGAAACACTTGAGGCTTGTAGAACTTTCTCTGCTACTCGGTGCAACATTTATCAGAAAATGTTTATATAAACAATTCTGGAATATTTTAGAAAGCATGCCGAAACGTAGGTCATGATTAATGTCCCTCTTTTTGTTTGTGTTATTCGTCTCAAATATCATCTTTTTGTGTATGTACAGTGTCCAGGTGTACCACTTTCACTCATGTTGGAAAAAGGTCACGGCTAGAACCGATCTGAGAGGAACGTGACGTTGAGTCACTGAAACGTTTGTTTCCAGGTAAACTTCTCCAGCATAAAAGAAAATACACCTTTCATACAATGCCCACAGCGACTGTTTGAAATAAGACGTGTGATCAGTGACCTGGTAATATAATCAGACAGGTCAGTCGCAGCTTTTTTACCTCCTCAGCTTGTAAATTGAACCACAAGAGGCTCCGGTGAACAAAATAACTGAAACATTGCAACCTTTTCCAATTTAGAAGCACTAGACCTGAAATACCAAACCTGCCTCAAATACAGTTGTTCTGTGTGTGTGCGTATGTGTGTGTGTGTGTGTGTGTGTGTGTGTGTGTGTGTGTGTGTGTGTGTGTGTGTGTGTGTGTGTGTGTGTGTGTTTGTTTGTTTCTCAGGGGAAGGAAAGCCTCCTCTGGCCACAGCAGACAAGTTCAAAGATGTTCTCTATACTTAAAGGTGAAGGAGTCTCTCAGCTGCTCTTTTTCAAAGACGATAAACTCAAAGTTTGGGGACCAAACTCTTAATAAAATGTTTTCTTTTTCGGTACTGATCACCTGGGAACATAGGTCTTATCACACTGAGACAGCGCTCTTGTTTTCTTATCAAACTGAGACAGCAATTAAAGTACAGAAAGAGTATTACTTTAACCACAGACATGGTGCACTTGACTCTCCTCGCATGCACCTGTGTGTTTTACAAAATAGTCTGGAGATCTTTCAGTTGTTACTTTTCTTCATATTGCATAGCACCTTTTTATAATTAGATAATTACACCTCAAACTCTAATAATAAAATGTTGCTGAATACATTTATTGAGTAAACCAAAGAAATTAAAGATGTGTGATTGCTGGCACCACCAAGTGGTGACTACAAAAAAAGAAAACTTTACATTACTACACCAGGGGAGTAAGTAAACACAACTAAAGTGTGAGTGTAATACTGAGAGTTAAAGAAGCCGACATCCAGATTCAAACAGACAGATATTTTGAACAAATTTCAAAGTTGTCTTCTGTATGCATGGTTTTACATTTCCTGAGGCTACCCCTGTAAACTACAACAACCCAGCATCAATCTGACTACAAACAACATTTAGAGCACAAAGAAATGTAGATAAACAAGCAGGAGGAGATGTATTTGATCACAGCCCCGTTCACAGCATCCACCTTCACCACATGTTACAAAAGAAACACACAGCTCCTCTAATCGAATGAGGCCCCTTTCATAATGCTGCTCCACTTTTAGGAACATGTTCATTTGAACTAAATACACAGCTGAGTTCCATTAAACAGGAACATTATGTTGCTGCCAGTTGCTGAGAAAAAGAAATCTGGAAATAAAATGTTTAAACATTCTAAAAAAGGAGACTTTATTCATTAGTTGGCTAGTTAATTTATTCAGCAGCAGCTGAAAATAGACCCCCCCCCCCATGTGTGAGCTTTAAGTCTTTAGTGGGACCCACCTTGTCTGTGAGAAACCACGGACAAGGTGTGGAAGTTGATTTCTTTTTGACCATTTTAATATTGTAGAATAACGTCAGACTCATCCTTTAAACAGGAAGTCTCGCTGAAATGACCATCTTTACAGGAAACACACAGCAACTGTACAAACACATGAGATCAAGAAGCACAATTTAAACATAACTAACAAACACAGTTGGAACACATTGATGAAACCGGCATTGAAAAGGTCTGAATATCCTGTTTTTGAACTGATTTCTACATATTAGTAGTTTTACTGTTGGTATTTATGTCTCCCCGGACAGTTTTACTTCCTTTCCCTCTTAAAACGGTCTTTTGGGAGTTTTCCTGTATCTGAATCAGAAGGGTGTGACAACATTCATCCTTAGACAATTGATTGGACGACGGTTGACACACGTTGAACAGATTATGAGCTTAGATTGTGATGTTTGATAAGATCAAAACAAACTTCTTCATTGGAGATTTGGTCCATCCGAGGTTGAAGCGGTCATACGGGGTACAGGAAGAGGTTTAAAAAGCCTCATCAGGCCCTGCTGGTTCTATTATCATATCGTCGTATCAACTGTATTTCAACCATCTGAGCATTCTCAATTTACTGTCATACATTATTTGCATGGACGGCACATCTCCGGTTAGAAACTGTGTTAAGTATCTCTCCCTAATTGCAGCCGCGGATCTGAGCGTCTGCATGACGGTTTTCACTCTTGTGCCGGGATCAACTCATTAAAGCCGCCGCACGGTCAATTATCTTCCATTCTGTGCCCCGCCGTGTCCTTTAAACCACTTGAACCTGGGCAGAACACGTTGAGATCATCGGATTATGTGAATGGAGTGGCTGTCTCGCTCAGACACTGGAGGCAATGAGGATGAAATAGGCTGCACCTGCTTGAAGTTAATGGGGATGGATTGTGTCCGGGGTGATGTAGAGCCACATTTACTGGAGGCCGCAGCCGGAGAGAGGACCTGAACTGTGAGCCCGCTGAACTACATCAGCAACGGGGAGACTGATGCCCGCTCTCCCAACAGGCCATTACACATGTGACCGGACCGGAGGTGGCCGGAAAGTAAGGGCCGGGATTCAACGGTCGAGAGGTTGCGGTAATTAGACTTGACCAGGCTGCTGCTCATCCATTATTCCTGGTCCCGGTGTTGCTCATTTGCAATTGCAAGAGAAATGCCTCGCTCCCACTTAGTCTACTGTGTGTGTGTGTGTGTGTGTGTGTGTGTGTGTGTGTGTGTGTGTGTGTGTGTGTGTGTGTGTGTGTGTGTATGCATGCATACACTATTTGAGTATCTCTTATTAAAAGTCAAGAGAAGAGCCCAAAGAGTTTGAGCCCTTTAAGGGCCTAATTGTGATTGTTCATAGGGTTAAAGTAATGTGACAGCTCTAGTTTCTGCAAAGTTTCCTGAAGTTGGCGCTCATCTTTGTTTTTTATGTCCCTGAGTCTGCAGCTCCTTCTCGTTCCCAGAGCGTTAAATACCGTCGCGTCATCACACCCTGGCACCAGATATTGGCAGGCCTTTACCGTCTGTATGCGAGGCGTCAGGCTTTCAACCAACCGTAAACCCATCCGCGTCATTTCTCGACGCTCAGGTGAAAATGTTGTGAGAGAAGGATGTCCTAGTATCAAGTCCAGATGAAACGCACACAGGGTTCTAAGTGTTTTGGACCGATCCACCCCGATTGTTATCTCTACCAAAGTCAGAAATGTTCATTCTTATTGTTTGCTTCCGTAATTAAAATCTAACTAATTTAGCTGAGCCTCAGTATCACCATTAGTGTGCACACCCTCTTCTCCTCGCTGTGTTCATGGCTTCCCCTCATTATCTGCCCATTCCAGCTTCATCTCTGCTCTCCCCATTCCTCTTTCATTCATCAGTTTCATGTCCTCGTCTTTTGTGTAATAAACGTCTTCTCACACCGCCTGTGTCCACCGCTTTGGTCAGACCCGTGTTCATAACAGACCCACAGGCACAGACACCTTCTTATCTAATAGCAATTTTATTATAATTTTACATGTATAAATGTATGTCTTGGGAGCAAAGCAAGCATCCTGAAAAATGGAAATATATAGCTTTTATTAGACGAACAGAAGGATGTAATGTCTGATGTTTGGCTCTTACCTATTCGATAAGCAGCAGGTGCTTTGTAATGTAATGTGCTGTGCGTTTGAATGTGAAGCATATTATCTTTACTTGTTTTATTTGAACAGAAAACACACGCTGATGGTATCTGTGTTTCTCACCACAGGCAGATGGAGTCTCGATGAGAGCTGTACGCCACTGAGGCACCATTAAAAGGAAATGAATGCACGGGTTATGAGAGGAAATCAGTTTTAGTAAGTCGTGCTTTTTGCTGCATGATGCTCGTGTCAAAATATGTGTTTCGGAAATGATATCAAGATGATTCTTGAGATATCTAAAGATATTATTATTATCTGTTCCAGATGGTAAATCTGAATAAAAGAATGATAAACTATCTGCAACTGATTATTGTGATTATCTTTGTGACCTAACAACCAACTTTATAATTCATAACATTTTGATTGTGAAATATTATTTCCCAAGATAAGTCGACGCATAATGATGTAACATCTCTGAGTGGCGTCATTTAGATTAAAAGAAATTAGAAACACATTTTATATTTTATTGTTGTGAGTTTTTCTGGGAGTTGTTCCTGATCCGACGTGAGGTCCTGGGACTGGGATGTCGTATGTGTACAGATTGAAAAACCCTCTGGGGCAAATTTGTAATTTGTGATAATGGGCTACACAAAATAAACTGAATTGAATTGAGTCTGCAGAGCGACTCTCGTGAATGCAGACTCGTCGTGTTCCTGGAGATGACATTCATTGAAAACTGATTTGTTACGCTGAAAGCAAAACCATTCCTGCTGCTCAAATATTGAATCTCATCTCCCTCAGTATGTGATTTGCTTAGTGAATGCACACTGGGTGATAATAATAATAATAATAATAATAATAATAATAATAATAATAATAATAATAATAATAATAATAATAATAATGATGATGATAATAATACGGTAGTAGTAATAATAATAATAATAACAATAATAATAACAATGATCATAATAATAATGATAATAATACGGTAGTAGTAATAATAATAATAATAACAATAATAATGATAATAATAATAATAATAATAATAACCCGACAATACTCCTCCAGGTTGGCTTTACTCGCTTGCATTATTGGTTTGAATACGATATTGGGCTGCTGATGAGTAGAATGTGTATTCTGAATGGGGTGAAGCGCAGCGCCGAGCTTGCTAACGATCCGCTCTCAACTCGTCATTAGCTCCGGCTCCTCTCACTCAGACACACATCTTCCTGAGACTCCACGCCACAGCGGGTGGAATGACTGGGATAAATAAGGAATAATCAAGGAGTCGTTCCGGCTGCGAGTTGACCTGAATATGGAGCTCCTTGCCGTCATGGAGACTGTGCTGGCACACTACCGCCATTATAATAAAGGGACTGACTGAGTGAGAGGGAGAGCTATAGTACCATCACACTAATGCTGGGGGAGGAGGAGGAGGAGGAGGAGGAGGAGGAGGAGGAGGAGGAGGAGGAGGAGGAGGAGGAGGAGGAGGAGGAGGAGGAGGAGGAGGAGAGGCTCTTTTGTGGTTCAGTTCATGCGGAGACTTGTTTCAGTGAAAGTTTAGCATGCTGTGAAGGCTACCCGCTATATTCTATGAAGGCTACCCGCGGTCTATATTCGGGGCGGCATCACCGAGGAAAACAAAGATGAATTTTAGATTGAATAAACCCATGAATAAAACTGAGAGCCAGGAGGCAGTTTTGGTTGTTTGCGGAGGAATTGTTCTCGAAAATAATACATCCTCCTCCTCCTCCTCCTCCT
Source organism: Liparis tanakae (assembly GCA_036178185.1). Taxonomy (NCBI): domain Eukaryota; kingdom Metazoa; phylum Chordata; class Actinopteri; order Perciformes; family Liparidae; genus Liparis; species Liparis tanakae. The sequence continues at coordinate 4,635,358 of CM070095.1, read as the reverse complement.
CCTCCATACTCACAGCCACAGCTGACTGAGTCGCTAATGCAGCTAACATGAAAAACATCTGGTTCAGAGAAACAAAGAACAATGTAGGGGAGAATAAAACAGGCTTTGAACTGCAGCACAAAAGCAGAGGTATACTAGTGGAATTATAATGAGTCATTTGATGATAAAAAAACCGTCAAATTGTACATTTCTGGAGCTGAAAGTGTCACGTGGCGAAAGAGAGCTCGGCCTCCTCTGCCAATACAGCATATGTTGTTCTCTTTCTGTTAAATAAAACATCCACATGTTCGTCTCAAGCTGCTGGATGTTCACAGAGCCATGCCACATAGCTGCAGTATCAGATCAGGTATCTTCCTCCATGAGGGTAATATTTCATGCACAGGACATTCGTTTTCTGGTCAACTTTAGCGGCGAGCCACCGCCGGTCTCCGTCCATCCGTCATCTGCTGACCTTCAGCTCTGCGCCCTGGCGGCTGCCCGGGGCGCGGGGAGAGTGACTGATGCCGCCTCAGCCGCCACCTCCCCGCACCAAAGGCCCCTGACATCCGTCCAGTATTATTCGACCATAGCGTCTACAGATTCCTATCGCTGCGCCCGGCTTTAATTATTCACGCTGCTGGATGACACCCCACCAGAGATGGCCAGACTGCTTGCCCTCTCCCTCTCGCTGATCTTATCTACCGGGCTGTGGGACGCTATCTCCTCTTTCTCTTTTATACGGGAGATTAGGAAAGACAACGACTAACTAAGAATAGGCTACCGCCTTTAATTAAGCCAAGACAAGTGACAAGAGTACGTGTGGGTTCAGAAGTGGAGAGTACACGATGACGTCAGCTAAAAGAAAGACAACAACCTACAACGATGTTCTGTCTTTTATATATATATATGTATAGAACCGTTACGACACATCATTTGTGATGGTAATGCTAAGATGTTCTGATTGGTAGTGAACATAGAGCACAGCTGAAGGTGATGGAAATGCTGTTCATTTTTGGTCCTAGTTGGTCAATCAAACTGATGGTGGCGCTTAATGAAATGTCAGAGAATGACTAAAGTTGTAACAATCCATCCTGAGGGGAACTTGAATGTCTGTATAAAATATCAAAGCGATCCATCAAGTAGGTTGGTGAGATATTTCACATAAAACCACAAAAGTCAACACGCTGGTGGCGCTGAAGTGAAAGTAAAGAGATCTCAGAAGATCAGATTCACATTCTGGGGACCACGAATGTTGGTAGGAAATATTGTGCCGCTCTATAACCGGTGTTGCCATCCACAGAGCTACGTCACCTAAATCAGTGGTCCCCAAACACCGGGCCGCGGGAAAAAAGTGAATAAAAAAAGTTAGATTTATTTTTATTATTAGTCGGAAAATTATTTTATTTTGAAAAAGGACCAGATACGGATCTCAAACAAGGTTGGGGACCTCACTAAAGGTTACTCTTATTTATTTATTTTTCTACGAAAGCCAGCAACATATGTCAAAGGCAGACATTGACAAATATCTTAACAGGAATCTATTTGAGCTGGATGTAAGTAGTCAACAAAACTACACAGTTAGGTTGAGTTAGGGTTAAAATAACAACAGAAGTATCTTAACTCCACTGAGCATTTTACAAACAGTAGTCTCCTGGCTGAAAGATCATTGGCTGTTGGACCCTTCCACCTTTCTCATGCCCTGTGTGACCTCGTTGGTCTTCATACCTCCATCTAACGAATAACATAAGAAATAATTGTTTGGGATATCTACAATTTATAACTCCTTATTTTTGTAGATTTAGCTACGAATGCTAGATTAGAGCAGCCTGAGCTACGCTGCCAACATGGCTGACAAAAGTCACATGAGATATTATCATTGATATTTGAGTGCATATTGGATGCATCTCTTATACGTGAATGTATCTCTTGAAATCTTGGTCAAAGTGCAAACATCTGTGAAGGCCAAACACTTGAATACAAATCAGGATATTGACACGAGTGCTCTCGAAGGGACCCCATGTCTCGCCTCATTAGGCTGAAGGGTCCTCTGTATGTTGCACACAAGCGCACGTATGAACCTTTTAAGTACGAATCACCCATCACATATTCAAGATCTATGACGTCAATCTGGTGAGACGGAAAAAAAGTCACAAAGTGTGGATGAAAATAATCCATACGAAAATCCTACAAAAGGTAATTAGTAAGTCGGCACACATTTACTGTCACTTTGTGGCCCCTATGTGTACATGAGGGCCTCCTGATTCTGAGTCCCTCTGCAGCTGTTCTTGATCTTGTTTTTAATGTGGCTTATTACAATCTTATTACAATCGCATGCATCCTTCCTGTGGTGCCGGTAATTCAACATCATGACTCTAACTGCAGTAAGATGCCTGTGAATGCATGAAGGCCTTGGGTTGTATTAACCAATGAAACACAGCCTCACATGCGCACACCTCATCCATATTCAACCTCTGTGTTCCTCAGACCACACACACACACACACACACACACACACACACACACACACACACACGCACACACTACCCCCCTCAGGCTGGGACTACGGATCCTATTTCTTAGTGACAGGTCCAGGACACAGGAGGGGAGGTCGGTTCATTTTTTTGGGCTGCTGTGAGGAGGACGATGGAGGAGGAGGAGGAGGAGGAGGAGGAGGAGGAGGAGGAGGAGGAGGGGGTCGAGGACACAGGATGAGCTGCCAGATTGACAGGCCGATGGGGCTGTCGCTGGGGGCCAAGGTGTAGAGATGTTGGGGGAGTTGGCGTTTGCGGCTCAAAAGATAAGCATCAGTGAGAATATGAGAGGCGAGATGGTAATCTTTCACAGGAAGTCAGGCTCTACCGTTGCAGAAGAAACCACAGGAGAGAGGCTGACCTTGTGCGTCGCTCTTTGGAGGAGGCCGGGCCTCCAACCCGCTTCAGACAGGAAGAGTTTATGTGTTGATCAAAGGGAAGCCGCCCTCAGCTTATGTGCGATCGCTGCACCACGCCAGCGTCAATAACCAGGACGTATAGTAGTTTGAGAGCCGCTGCACAGCATTTATCGGCGTTCTGTCATTGTTAGCGCACAGCGGGAACAACACCGACGCGGATCATTTATCGGCGTTGCCGATTTTGATTTCAATGAAACTTAAAACTGCTTTAAGACCATTATCTTCACTCAATCTAACCTTCTGCGGAGCTGAATTATTTACCCTTCTTTAATTACACATAATAATTTGCCCCATCGTTGCTATATTGAAATTAATTGCCGTCCACAAATATCCCGGTAAAATATTATTTTGCCTCCATAATAATTTTTAGGGAAACATTCAACTTCAGTTTTGTCTCCGTAACAATTTTTAGGGAAAAAAGTAAACTTGAGTTTTGTTTAGTAATAATAATAATAACTTTATTTATATAGGACTTATAAAAATAAGGTTTACAAAGTGCTCTACAGATAAACAAAAGCATAAACACAACTTAAATGGCGGCAAACAAAAAAGACCATACCATAAAAGCATTGAATACAACTAAAACCAAACAAATAGGCAATTAAAATAAAAACATAAAAGGATGACATCACTTAAAAGCAGTTCTATAAAAGTGGATTTTAAGAAGTGATTTAAAAGAAATTATTATATAGTTACTATATAGTAGCTCTTCCATCGGTTCTATTGGTTATGAGACTATTCGTAATAACGTTAAGTGTGGGATTCCTCCAACAGGTCAGATTTGTATGTGCAGATTAGAGATTAGTGAGATTAATTTGGAGAGAAACACGTAGTTATGCTTCTACTATGAGGGATGTTCAGCAACAGTACAGATGCACTCACTTCTGCTCAAACCTCCACATTATATTTGTTTACCACGTGATCGTCTGAACTCTCGTGTGTGTGTTGCCCTATTTACAGCTATAACGCGCTTTCCGAGATATCAGAATCATATAGGTGACCGCAATGTCATCATCACGAAGGTAGACGAAAATATGAACCATGTCACAACAGATAAGAGATTTCCTTTAACTGTAAGATGTTTGGATCCCAAAAAAAGTTATTCTCTTCCTTTAGTGTTAGAAAGTGAGTGCACATACAGATTTGAAGGCGAATGTAAGGGATATCATTTCTTGGACAAGCAGGCAGGTCTTAAATAAGTCTGAGTAATGCTCAACCTTAAATATATTTCATACTGTCAGTGTCCCTTGTTCACGGACCAGTAAACCCCAGCTTAATGGCCGGTGTTAAAATATTCTCATCATGATTCAGCAGATTTCTCTGCCTCATTTAAGCTGTTAAATAACAACTATTAATAACTGGAGTTAAAAGCCTCTCACTGTCTGACATAGAGTTAATGTGTTAACCAGCATTTCAAATCCATGCTGTAACTGGACATTAATGTAAAGTTTTTTAAAGTATTACATAAGTGGCAGAAGAGTTTGTATTAAGTGTTGACGCTATTAACTGAAAATGTTACACAAAGGCAAAATATCCCTTTGAAAGGGCATGAATAGAATATTGTAATTTGGGTTCACCTTCTTGTTTGATATAAAAATAAAGCCAGATGATGATCTGACGGAAAAAGTAAATGTCACCCAGCTTCCTTTCGCACTTGGCAAAGCAAATGTTGAAATGTCACCATGTTCCTGTTCAAATTAAGAAAAATAACTGTCGCACTGGAACTGCTTCATTTAACACTGATGCACTGAACAAATGCTCTAGGCCTGCTTTTTTAGATGTATGTATGTATGTCAAACTGCAAAACTAAAGCGAGCAAAAGGTTTATGCAGAAATAAATGAAACATAAGACAAATACCACAAGCAATTATCTGAATGTCGAACACAGATGCAGAAGAAGTGGAAGCCCTCCACGAAGCAACCTTTGACAGTGTAAAACCAAAGTGAAGACTTTAGTTTATAGGCCAGTTGTTCACCACACAGGAAGTCCTGTTGGTTTGCTGCAGTGGGCTGCTCGGCTCAGTGGAAGCAGCCCAGATGTTTTCTGTAGGTCTGTGCGAGACACAGGAACACTGTTAACCAAATAGGCAGAAACTAGCTGGACACCCACAAAGACAGGTGTGCTTGTTGTCGGCTACAAGTCTTCTGAAAAAGTAAGTAACAGCTGTATTTGTAAGTGTGTAGAAAAGCAAGTTAAAGTTGGTCTGTTGTAAAAAATAAATAAAAAAGATGGAAAATGAACTTTAACGATGAGACAAGCTTTGAAATGTGGTATTTGCTGCTCGAGCTGCAAATCCTGCTTTGATTAAAATTCTTTATTTGCTCTAAGATCTGAAGCGATTTATGTACGGCAGTTGTCATCTCATTTTATAAGGAATGGGGGAGGGGGGGTGGATTAGGTGTTTTGTCGCATTTGGTCACAACCTTTTTATTAAAAAAGGTGCAAACTCCATTGTCATGGACGCACCTTACAATGATTATATATTTAAACTATCTTGTGTTCGCTCTGAATAATATCTTCACAGCACAAATGATCTTGTCGTGAATGTGAGAAACGTCAAGCAAAATTAACTTTGTATGAGTCAGTTAGCGGCACAGATACCAAACAAATTGTTTTTAAGAACTGTATGAAGTTCATCTTTACTGGCACAAAACACACGTCAACACAAGGAGAATGGTATCAACAATACTCGGGTAGCATTTTATGACAGACAATCCTCGGTATGTCCTAGTTTGGTGGCTGTTGATACGGTTTCTGTCCTCGGACTGAGCTCTCGCTCGCTCGCTGCAGTTGATACTTTCTTGATGTCCGTCGAAAAGCCAGGTCACAAATCCTTAAGCCGTATGGTGGTTTGAGTTGCCACAAATCCTCTGCACCCAATTTCCATGGGCCAGAAGTTTATACTCCAGACTAACTGCTCAACCTCAGATGCTGGCTGCAAGTATATAATCTCCTTTTTTCCCCCTTTTTTTTCATACGTCTCATCCAACACCACTTCCCATGGCTCAGTAAGCTCTGCAAAGTAGACAGACTGCCCTGCTGAGTGTTGGACCACACTGCCAAATCCAACCCTGACTATGTCCCTTGTGGGACTGAGATTTGGTAGGATGTAATGTCTCCTGGCATTATCACAAATCCCTGAGCCTCGCTTAAATGTCACTTCTATTTTGGTATCGGTTCCCTTCCTGCTTCCTGTTTTGTTTTTCCTTCACAGCCAAAAGGATTCAAAGATAAAGAAAAGCTGTCAATCAAAGAGTGATGTATTGGTGCTGATCTGTGTTTCTTATCCCCTTCTTGATAATCTCCCTGGAAACATGATTTAAAAATGTATAATGTGTCTTAAATAGCTCATAATTGAAGGATATGGGACAAAGACACACAAATACATGTCAGCCCTCTTTCCGCCATCCAGATTGCGATCACAACGATGTCACTCCCGCTGATATTGTGTTTGCACCATTCGAAAAGTACACAATTAGTATTCCTACTGTGATTTTTCACAACTACGTGAGCCGCTTTCACAGTTTTGTAGATGTCAAAAGTAAAAAAAGTGTCATCGTTTGGATCTGCAGGTCGATAATTGAATCGTCTGAATAGACAAAACTGTTTTTGGATTTGTCCCTTTAATGACATTCGGTTGGTTTAACGTTCATATTTGGATAAGAAAATGGTGAAACCAGCGCTGCTGATTAATATTGAGACACCATGAATACCAAGATGCCACCTGGTTAAATGAAATGCAACATGTAATACTGTTGCTCAGTGTGCATCTTAGTGCTGTCATTTGTGTAATATGATACACACTTTTCTTTCCTATATGCTGATGGTACCAGACATTATCTCTTGGCAAAGCAATGTAACATTATGTAGTGTAAATCTTATATTAATTCTCTGTTCTGATCTGTTTATGTATCTTTTGCTGAAATACAAGACAGTGGTTACACGGCTCTGTCCCTCCAAACATTGAGAAGCAATCTTCAGCTAATTTTTAAAACCTCACTGGACTCTTAGACTGTGGACACTTATTTTCACCTTCAATTGTCTTTCTTTCTTTCTGTCACAAATTCTCACTTCAAATACTTAGATATAAACACAAACCATACAATTTAGACAAAATGCAAATAATCACGTAAACAAACCAATCCTTATCTCTTAAGGAATGTTAAGCTATAATAATATTATTATTAGAGTAAAATTAATATTTGTATTGTTCACATATTTTTTAATAAATAATTTAATACAAGTATGATAACAATATTATTACTATTATTATATTAGTTAAGTTATTTTATCAATTCAAAATCTTTTTTTTATTTTTTATTGTTTACCTAAATTAAAATGTCACTGCAGATCTACTTAATATAAAGACATATAACACGATGTGATAAAGAATAATAAAATATATCAGGTTGTTTTAATGTTTCCACGTTAAGAAGCATCTGTACCTAAATCTGTAGAAATGTTCTTCGCATATTTATTTCCAGTGAATATTAAAACTGCTCTGTTTAGTAGTATATAAAGATGTATATCTGCATGTGTAACTCTTGAGGAGGAAAAGGATAGATTCTTTAGCGGAACCACCAAACTAATGATGTTTTCCCTTTTTCTCCCAACCCCTCGGTCGCTGTAGAGAGAGAGAGGGAACAGCCATGCGTCTGCTGTGATAATGGTGAGTTATGGCGCCCGACTGGTATCACAGCGTTTCCCCGATGGTTCCACATGAACGTTCCCAGTGGGAGCTTTGAGAGTCTGCAGCCCCCCTGTGTAATTACCTTTTAGCATAGAAACAAGGAAAGAGTGAGAATCTGCTCTGTCATTGTTAGTGCACAGGAAAGACAACACCCATGTGCATAAGGAGTAATAGCTTCTGTGTTGTATTATTACTTTTTGTGCTATTAGATTGTGAACAAATATTTAAATTTATTTAGTCTCACTGGTTAGTACAATAATCATCCCTCAACTTCATGTTCAAAAGATTAATAACATCTAATGTAATTTCAGGGAGTCATTTAAATACATCAACCAAAAGAAAAGAAAACTATTAAAGTTCTTACTCCACTCCACATAAATGTTTTTTTTTTGTTGTGGTTATGAATGCTTTACGTGCATATTTACTGTGAACAGTGACATTAATGAAACACTGCCACAGAATGTATTAACTGCTTTTTGTTGTTTATGCTCTGATGCTTTTTATGATGTATTTCGATGTGAAGAAAAGCTCACGGTGCTTTTTCAGAAATGCAGCTCAGAGAAACGGCACAAGATACACAGACATTCCTTTATATTGTGTTTCGAGCATCCTCTCATTGACTTTGCAAAATCCCATGAACTCTCCTCATGTCATGCACTTTCACTGTGCCGGTCTAGAACAAGGTTTGTGCTAAGCAAAGTCTTAACCGCTGTTATGCTAATTGACAGAGCCTGTGTGGGTTTTAACCGAAGAGTGTTCCCACCAGTAGCTGTCATCCGCTTGCAGGATGACGACTGCGTTCCGCTCCGGTTGATTAGATCTCTGTAGCCACCTGAAGACTCCAAGTGTTCCTGTTCCTTCTGCAGCCTCCAGATAGAGGAAACAATTAGACATGTTCAGCAACTTGGACAAAGATGTACTCAATGAGATTAAACAAGGGCTGAGGATATGTTTGGATTTGATTTTTTTTTTAAAGAAGAAGAAAAATGTGCTGCTGCTGGCAAGCTATGCATTGCATTTGATGGAATTTAAACATTAAAATCATGTATCATAATAAATTCAACATATATAAGTGCGCCTGTGGTTACAGGACGTGTAGTCTGAGTCAGCGGATGTGGACTGGGTATAAAACCTGCCATTGGCCACAAATTCCACGTGGTATTCTCCTCTCTATTTGGCGAGGTCGCTGACGCTGCATCGTAAGCTTAGTGCCTCCCAAGACGATAGGGAAATTACAAACAAGTTGGAGAGTTTTGTGCAGCCAGACCTTGCTTTAGCGCTGACAGAGCTGTGAAGATCGGTCTGGCTATGCAGGACGACTTCTCTCTAACAGCAACTTCCCGGTCACGATTCTGGCCTTTTGTTGCATGTCATACTCCCTCAATTTCTACACTGCCCTCGGTCAGATAAAGGTGAAATGCCCCACGTCCAACCACCTCTTGCAACATAAGAACCTGAACGTGTGCTTTATCTAGAAAAGACATGTGTGCATATTTGGAACAACCTACCGGAGGAAATTAGGCTGGCAGAATCAATAACTTCTTTTAAATCACTTCTTAAAACTCACTTTTATAGAATTGCTTTTAAGTGATGTTGTCCTTTTATGTTTTTATTTTTTAATTGCCTAATTGTTTGGTTTCAGTTGTATTCAATGCTTTCATGGAATAGTCTTTTTTGTTTGCCGCATTTAAGTTGTGTTTATGCTTTGTTTATCTGTAGAGCACTTTGTAAACCTTGTTTTTAAAAGTGCTATATAAATAAAGTTATTATTATTATTATTATTATTATTATTATTATTATTATTATATAGACAGGTAGTCGTGAGGTTATTGTAATAAACATTCGGGGTTCATCATTACTCATGAATACCAAGGAACCTGATCTTCTGAAAAGAGGCGTTTCCTGCCTTTTAGCGACATATTCCTGGAAGACACTGCACCTGTCCGGAAAAAGACACAGACCGCGTCACCGACCGGCTATGAATGTGTGCGCGTGCGTTAGTGTCTGGCTGTAGAGTGAGGCTTGAAAAAGGAAATCCCTCAGCGGGTTGTGCAACACCTCATTATAGCTTCCTGTGCTTATCAGTGCTGGATGCACGTCAAGGATCCAACACTGTCGACTCACAATGTGTAACTGTGCAAGACACAAATATGAGCACGTTTATCGCTTTCAATTTTTAAAACCAGATTAGTACACGTGTTTCCAATAAATAATTGGAAGCAGAATAGGATTGTTATCAAAGGCAGTCTTTCTTGTATTAAATCTGGGTGACACACACACAAGTTCTAAGAGCTCAGTGTTACAAGACGACGATAAAGCTTATCTATCGTAGACTTGTATCTCCAATTTCAAGAAACTGCCATTTCCTCTCCACAGGATCACAACAGGAGAGGCAGGAAACGAAATGAAAGACACCGCAACTATAACAACGTGGAGGAGCCGGAGTACGATGTGGTGGATGACCATGAGCCAGTGGTTCATGTGCGCATACCTTCTTCGAGGCGCATAAATGATGAGAGAGAGTATGCAGGTAGAGGAAAACAATTACTTATCATCCACATTCACGCGGCTCTCATTATGTGTTGTTTTCAGTTCTTATTTACTCGGATCTAAAGTTTTGTTGTGTGTCGTTGAACAGTAAACCAAAAGGAAAATGTCGTCTTCGTGGCTCAGTGGGTTGAGTAATTCTGTCGGTCTGTAGGAGTGAACCTGACCTTTAATATTTGCCACCGCGCGTCTTATTCTAAATATTCATGTCTGCCTAAAATGTATAAAAAATATGGCACATAAATAGTTCAAACGTTTATCGAAAAACCTACAAATGAACTCCAAGTGTATATGTTTGCATTGCGATACATTGAGAGTGAGATTATTCACATTCCTGCAAAGAACAGTGCTGGTGAACATAATTAGAATGAAGCTGAATAAGGTGCAGGCACAAAATAACATCTACACTGCCACTGTTTTTCTGAGAGAGAGAGAGAGAGAGAGAGAGAGAGAGCTCATGCTGAGTGATCATGATCTGCCAGTGGGTCTCCAGGGCCATCTGTTGGCTGAGGCAGACTGCGGGAGATTACAATTATCCAGCAACCGAAAAGGGTGACGCGGGAAGCGTGTAGTGTGAATAGACTCCTTTTACTCTCCTGCATGGATGTGGCCCACAGCCAGGGGCCTCGCAGCTGGACCTCTGCAACTTCCCACTGAACGTGGCTTTTAAATGCGTTCACACTCGGAGAGTTCTCGCTCTGTAATCAATACAGTCTGCTGCCGCCGCGGTGCGCCACTGGGACCGGCCGCCAAAGAGTTATAAGAACGATACAAACTCATTTGAACAGTGAACACTGGAACTGTTGAAATTACCGTGACTGATAAGAGTGAGAGCATCTGAACTTCTGTTACTTTCAAGACAGGGATCTCCCGAGGTCATCGTCGGCTCAAAGCCACTCATCACTCGGCACTGTACGTTTTTTTCTGTTTTGATTTCTTCAGATTCATTCTCCACCACAACTGCACTGCTGTCACTGTCTGCTTATCCTTCATGTGTTCTCCTCTTCATCAGGGTAAAGCCAACTTCGTGCCAAGACAAATCCCACATGTTTCAGGTGACGTGACATTAAAAGCTCCATCGTCTGAATTTTGATGAGATACAGACGTTCTCGTGAAGTTTCACATGGCCTGGCATTAGTACGGTGTAGCTTAGTGCGGCTAATATTAGCTGATGTGAGCAACTTTATGACTTGCTACTCAGCGAAAGCTGCGTAGGGTCACTTAACCTGCATTATTAAAGATTTCATATTAAATCAAATGGCTCTCTAGGATGTGATCGGTCAGTCATATTACTGACGACACTGAAAACAGACACACAACCACCTCTGCAGAGCTTTTCCATCTCTTTTAATTTAGTTTACTTTTAGTTTCTAATACCTTTATTAATGAATGTTCAGAATAAAAATCACCAAAATGTTCAATTAAAGTTGTATTACACATGTGAGCCTATATCTGAGCGTGCTCCACTGGTTAGCGACCGCTGCTATCATACGGCGGTTGCAGCTGACAACATCCTCCAAACAGACAGCGTCGTTGCAGAGGCGCCCTCTGATGAACCGTTAGCTCTGTCAGCACTTTTGATGTATTTGCCATTGTTATCGTTGAGAGCACGTTAGCTCTGAGCACATTAGCTGTGAGCACGTTAGCTCTGAGCTCTGAATATGTTAGCTGTGAGCACGTTAGCTGTGAGCAAGTTAGCTCTGAGCAGTTAGCTGTGATCACGTTAGCTCTGAATATGTTAGCTGGGATCACGTTAGCTCTGAGCATGCTAGCTCGGAGCACGTTAGCTGTTGAGAGTCAATAGAAATACTCCCTATTTTGAATATAGCACATTTAACCAACACTGTTTCAGATTCTGATCTCGTTAGATTGACGAGCATGTGATACTTCAGATGGCTTTCATGTCAATGGTGGCAGTTTACTTAAAAAGTGTCACATTTCCCTCTGAGATTGAGTACCAGGACCTCAAAAGTGTACTTCAGAGCACTTCATAAGTACTTGTACACTAAACATAATTTATTTCTGCCTGCCCATGGCTTTTAGGCACCGGACCTGCAATAAACAGAGATCTGAAGCCAGGCAGAAGAAATATCAGATTAGGTAAGCCAACTCAGTTCACTTTACATTCATTGCCCCAGGCCTCAGAAGCATCTCACACGTTCACATGTCGCTCTTACAGAAAAGAGGTTTTCACCTGCGCTCCCAAAAGAACAGGTAAGCTCTTCACCATGCAGTACTTATTCTTGAGTCAGTTTCTGTGTCAACAAACACTGTCAATTGGAACTCGTGAAATAAGTGATAATTGTGTTTCTCTCTTTCTAATATCACAGCGCTCTCGCAGGTAACTTGCTCAACTGCTCTTCAAGTCATTCATTGTTGTGTTTAAATGAGATGTTAATGTTCAACATGTGAATGGACTTGCAGCTAAAATGTGTGTACTTCCAGGCCAACTCCACCATCTCCAACAGAGATAGAGAAGCACTTGCCTGGGCTGACTATACGTGAATCCTGCTGGAGAGAGTGAGAACTGGTTTTATTTAGCGGTAGTTGACTTTGACCTTGTGTGACCTCTTTCCTCTGTGAATGGCGGGAAATGAAACGAAGCCGTCTGAGTTTACGGTTTGCAGAGTGTGACAGTGCCGCCATCTGCTGGTTGGAAACAAAATCACAGAAGATAAACTTAGGCTTTCATTGATTAAGCATATTGTGATGTCATATTTAATAATAATAATAATAATAATAGAGAAAATAATGTTTTTTTTCATTTCAGTGGACAGAGACCAACTAAAAAAGTAAGCATTCAAACATTCCATGTCAGATTTCAGCACGTTCGGTCATGCTATTATCATTTGAATTGTATTATTTTATTTTATTCTACACAATTAAACTTGTAAGCTGACTATAGAAAAGATACCTTAATTCCTTTGTTTTAATTTAATTATATAATCTAATTGTCTTTCTCATACTTCAAATAGGCTGAATTCAGTTCGCTTACCAAAGGTAAGAGCTAAATAAGTGTGAATGTAATATTGTTTTGGTGAAAAAGGTTTTGACACTGGTAAACATGTTGAATGTGGTTTTAGGTCTACAGCGTGCTGAAAGTTTTTCATCCCTTCATACCAATCTCAAACATTCTCTGGATTTTGAAACTCATAATATAGAAACAAGGTGTGTGTTTCATCCCTCAGGCATTTCAGAAGAGTTGTGTTGTGTTACATCATGTTTGATTTGCTCTTTCTTCCTGTATTTAGGACACAACAAAGTATAGGTAAGTAATGATTTAGATCCTCAGCATTATTATACAGTTATTAATTACAGTTTTGTTCAGGCGCTACCAAACGTTTGTCCAATCAGGGGTCACATTTTCAAAACTCTAAACACAATTAGCACTACTTCGGTGTTTTGTGGCCGTACCATTCACACATTTCATGTCGTTTTCACACAATATGCAGTCAGTGAACACATTTCCACAATGCTTACATTTTCTTAACAGACAAGCTATACCTCCCAACAAAACGATGGATTGTTTTTGTATTATTTACGAACGTTAACACACATTACATCCCACAATGGCAAACACAATATTCCAAACCTTAGATACAGTCTAAAAACCTCTTCTGCAATGATATCAGTTCTAAAACAATATATCTCAGCTGATAATAAACAAATAATTGATTCCACGTCTCCTGATGGTCAGTCAGAGTTTGGAATGTCTTTGAGCAATATGTTTTAGCAAGTTTTGGATTAGAATTTACATTTTGATGATGACAGGTTGAGATGTTGATCACACAGACACCGCCTACATGACTCACCGAATGTTGTTCAACCAGCTATTGCAGCCGTTGCCCCAAAACATAGTTTATTTGAAAAAAAATAAAAATGAATGAATAAATAATTTGGATTTACTGTAACTTTTTTAAAGGAACAATAGTTCCCCCCTTTTATCTGGGTTTTTGTTCAGAATGCTCTTGTGTGTTTCTTGGATATTTTGTTCACTGTAAGCAATACTGTCAAACTGTTACTGTTCCATCAGACTGTAAACAGTATGAATACTGTACCTCCTGTAGTAAACAGTAAAGGAGAAAAAAAACTGATTTGTTTTTTACTGGAATGCTTTTGAATGTGAACATTACATGTGGACATACAGTTCCCAACCAAGAAATGTAGTGTAAAAACAGTGGATTACATGTTTTGCATGCAAATACCTGTACAACTTAAACATAAAAGTCTATGCAGTTTTTGTAATGTCAGCAACAGCCAGTGTTTTGAAACCTGGTGTACTTTGATTGACTGGAAGTGAAAACAAGAGTTATTGTTTGACAGAATAATTTCATTTTGAGTCAGATTTCCAGTGTTTTGGTAAAGTTAGTGTCTGCAGAAAAAGATGTGATCTATTTTGAAATGAAGAGTTAGTATATATTTAACTAAATGTGCTTTTGAGAAGAAAATTATCCATTTGGCCAATTGTGCTTTGTGTTAAGAGTTTTGAAAAAGTATCTCAAGTATGGGTAAGCGCTTGTTAGCGATTGAACAAAACTGTAAATGAGTGAACACTAACATCTACTTAAAGATAGGGTGCGATCAAAGCGTCATCACCACGAGTGGCCTCAAACTAAAGAAGACTTTGACCAACATGACTTTGTTCCAAAGGGAAAACCTCAACAGGTATACTCACTGTTATTTAATACAGTAACAACATATGATGCTACTTACTGAACTCTGAAGTGTTCAGTCGTAGAAATTAAGTAATTATATTTACTCAAGCACTTAAGGACACTTTTGAGGTACTTAACTTTGTATTTTATGATACATTATACTTCAACTCCACTACATTTTGAAGACAAATTTACTTTTTACTACACTGAACTTGATTATGCATTTCAGATTTTGCTTATTAATACAAAATATGAGTCAACTATTAAAATGATATGTTGTATGTTGTATGTTGTATAATTCATCTTTAGCAGGTGCAACATTAAAGCAATGTACGTAATAATACATTACTAAATCCGTTGACATCATAGATTGTACATTATGTATATGAAGTGGGCCATTCTGTATTCTTTTTGTGCTTGAAGTATATTTTGATGCAAATATTTTTATTGAGATTGAGTAAGATGATAAAATGCAGGTCTTTGTAACAGCGTATTTTTAAACGTGTTCTCCGGTAAAAGATCTGAATGCTTGTGTTTGTCAGACCTCCAGTAAAGAAGACTGGTATGTCGGGGCTTGTTCTCGAGCCGATGCCGAGCACGCCTTACACCTGGTGAACAAGGTACTGCATCTTCCCTGAGTTTCAACAATACGCTTATTGAATCAGGGTTTGTACGGTCATGGAAAACCTGGAAAAGTCATGGAATTTTATAATGGTCATTTCCAGGCCTGGAAAAGTCATGGAAAAAACTTAAATCATAAAAGTTTTGAAAAAGTCATGGAAATGTGTTATAATCACATGTTCATTTACGCCAAGTTTGAAATAATTAATATGTTTTTTAAAGAAAGATTCTCAAAATGTAAGCCGGTGTACGCTTTCAATACGCCAAATTTTCTAAATTGTTCAAGTTTATACCGAGATTTCAGTTTTGTTAGGGAAATTTGGTTTAAAGTCTTGGAAAAGTCATGGAAAAGTCATGGAAATCCACTGGTCAACATGTGTAAGAACCCTGTTGAAAATGCTTATTTTCCAAAAGAACAACATTAATACAAGTTCATGTTACAGGAGGCTCATTGTAAAACAATGGAGGAAATAAATGAAGTTTGAGATAATTCAGTGTTTCCTCGAATATGAAATGAGACGTGAAAGGTCTGATTATATATCTGCAGCTAAGATTCTTTGATTTCTCACACCCCTTTAGAACGGAGCCTTTTTGGTGAGAGACTGCTCCACCAACACCATCAGGGAGCCGTTCGTGTTGGCCGTGTATCACAAGAAGAAGGTTTACAATATCAAAATCCGGTTTGTCGAGAGCTCCGTCAAGTTCGCCCTGGGAACGGGACAGAGATCCAATGAAGTGAGAAGACCAATGTTTCAGAAAGACGCTTCAACTATTATATCGAGTGAAAGCTCACATGTGATTTCTCCTCAGATGTTTGACTCCGTGGCAGACATCATCAAGATTCACACCATCTTCCCCATAATACTCATCAGCGGGAGAAGCGTGCAAAGCAAATGCTCTGAAAACTGCGTGCTGACGTGTCCCATAACGAAAAAGGAAGTTGTCCAACTGCTGCAATAACATGTGAATCATAATCTGCTCAATGATAAAAAAGAAAAAAATCAAAAATGTTTGAGCTCACATCTTAGTGGACCTAAAGATATCTTGACTTGTTCATGAAACAAACTTTATTAGTAGAATATATTTATTGTTTGTATAGTAATAAAGAAAACCAAGAGCGTTTACATATTTTAATATTCCTCTGATATTTACAAGCTTTTCTGTAACCACGTCCATTGTGTTCTTACTTTCCACTATTATTTCTAGACTTCCCCTAAATGTCTATTAAGACTCTATTAGGCCAACGTCTTTAATTGGACCTGATTCAGACTCAGATGAAAACAATGAGCTCATATCTGCCGCTCGTCAAGCTCCACCGAACACAATGCTTCAACATTCTTTCTTGAGCTCTTTGCACTTTTGTGCTGCAGTTATAAATTTCAGAGAGAATAATCTTCAAAACAGATTACCACCAATGCCATCTGGTTGGAAGCCCAAACGTCCACTGAAGTTCACGATGTTGGGAAGAAGTTGAGTATAACAACTGTGAAGAGTGTTTGCCATCAAATTAAAAAAAGTATGTACCTTTACAATTATTTCCATTATCAATGAATCTGATGATTTTGCTATTTTTGGTTTTATTCATGTGCCAACTGTCTAAAAACACAACGAAAATCCCGTTCGAGACAAGCAACAAAACTCATCTGAGAAGCTGGACGAAGGAACTATACTCACCCTTTTTTATTGATGAGTGTTACGACCCCTTATCGGTCTCTAGGGGAGAAGTGGAGGGACGATCACATGGCAGTCAAAGAATGTGAAAAGAGGTCAAAAGTAGGATCAACGGTTTCAAATAATATCTATTCTCATGCGGTTAACACAAAAAACAAATAAAGTGGGAGAGGTTGGGATAGTTGTGGTTGTGCCAAACAAATAGATAAGTGTAATGAGGGGAGCCACAAGCGGAGTGCAGCGTGAGATATAGATATTGGATGTCTACGAGGATGCGCACTACCTCCACTGCTATTATAATAATCATATATATCTCGACTGAATTGTATCAGTAAAATGTCCTTCATTATGTAAAAGTGTTGAAATAAACGTTAAATATGTAGCTGCAAAGTAGAAATGCGTATTTACCTTTGCATTGAAAATGCGGAAGGTAATGTTTTGATCGCCGTTATTTGTATGCGTGCGTGCGTGCGTGTTAAGTCAAAAAGTATTAAACGGAATCGCATGGAATCTGGTGGGATGATCGATTATTATCCGGGGACCATTTGATTAGTTGTTGGGATCGATCGGGTCAAAGGTCAAGGTCACGAAAAGGTCATTCTTTTTACCATAGCGCGTTCAATTTATATCCAATTGTCATGCAACTAATGCCAACATGTTCAGAATTCAATGCCCGTTCTTATGATATGCGATGGTATGCGCTCTACCAATTGCCCGTTCTAGTTGATACCTTTTTTGCATTGAATCCCTGGAATGTTTGCTGAAATTGATCAGATGGCCCCACCAACAAACAGAAGAAATCCACCAGCCGCTCCTGGGGAGCACCAGCCCATAGTCTAATGTGTCTAGACACAGAGTAGCTATGTGAGTGTATACATGTAGTGATGGGACGAGCGACACTGGTGCATCAGCACTGTGCCGAGAGCTCAAGAGGGAAACCTCGTATCGGTGCGTGTATTGCTTTAAGAAAAGAAAGAATCCTGACTATACAGGAACTGTGTCGTTTGGATGTGCCGCGCCAAAGTGTGTTTATCAACAAAAAACAACATGTCGGGTGTGTCGGATGGTTTGTCGGATGATCATGGATCCATGGATCGTCCCCCTTTTTTTTTTAATTTTGATCTTGTTTGATCTCGTGACGCCAAAACAAAGGTTTTTCTTTTTTTTTTTTACTATTTATTTTTAACGTCACGCATTCATTATATCATTATCAGTTTTGAATGACCCATGATCATATGATCATATGAGTACAGTTAAAGAGCAGTTCATTTCATCATGTCATGTCATCATGTATGAGTAATCCTATCATGGGTTCGTAAGATAGGAGTTGTCTATTTTGTTTAACAAGTGAATGCAATGTTTTTCAGATTTTTTTGAAAATTTTTTTTTTATGTTATTGTTTTTGTGTGTTATTGTACCACAGAGCTATCTTATATCAATAAGAGCTATCTCAATCAAATATCAGCAAGAATCTCAGCAATGGCAATGAAGAATTTGGGCAGAACTGGAAGATACCCATGAGGTATTGAAATTCTTAAAAAAAGGCAAAAAAAAAAAAAAAAAAAAAAAAAAAAAAAAAACAACAGGCCTGGTATCGAACCGACCTCCAACCCTATCGCTGCTCCTCACCTCTTGTTGTGACCACAACATTATGTCTATTCCACCATGTCTATTTGATATTGTTTGTAATTTTTTATTTCCTTTTGTTAGAATTTTTTTGGCTTTGGCTTGCAGTTGACCTTTTTCTTGCAGTTCCTAGCAAGCAAGCAGTGATCATCAGTAGTCATCAATAATGTCTCAGCTTCTCAGAAATTGTTGAAAATGAGGAGAAAATGAGGAAAGAGGATTCAGGGTATGCTTATTACCCAGCAGGAAGGTATCCAAGTATTATTAATGTTTTGTTTTTACTATATTATATTATTTATTTAATATAATAATATTTTATTTTATATTTGTAATTTTTATGGTTATTTTCAGACCAGACCATCAGAGAGGAGAAGAGAGAAAGAGAAAGAAAAAGGAAAAACCAAAAGTTGTTAGAGTTTGCTTTAACAGCTGATATGTGGACGTATGTGAATATGGATGCATATTACTGGGTTGTTACTATGAATGTATGTGGACAAATGGACAAACATCAGCATCAAGTCATTGGCAGTGCAGCATTTTCCTCAGAAACACACTGCACAAACAAAGAAACACACTGCAGAGCCTCATGGCCAGGTGTTAAGGTCAGGTGTAAAGGTCAGTGTCAGCAGCAGTGTCACTGATGCAGCAGCAAAATGCATGCAATCATGCAATGCAAATACGGCATTCATTTGTGATAGCCCATTCTGAATTTTTAATTAGAGAAAAACATGTGATCAAATCCAACAATAACTGAAATACTAAACAAAACACGAGACACATTGACACACTTACTAGGTTTCAGACTGCTAAAGAAAAGCAAGCTCAAATACAGCAAACACAGCAACACGGAGCCATAAATTAATAACAACGGTGCGAACGAAATGACAGAACCTACCAAATGTTTGAAAAAAAGAAAATGACTGAGCACTGGGGCAGTGGCAGGGTCTGGCCCTCACTCAAACCTGGCACTGGACACTCCTGACAGAAGAAGAAACAGATCATTGAGAAAGATGCTCTGGAGTTCTTGTTCCTTTGACCAAGCTTAACTGGAGAAAGAAAAGAAGTCTGAGGGTCTGGGTCGAAGGTCATTCCCATGATGATGATGATTGAGCTTGAACAGCTTCAACAACAGCAACTCACAAACAGCTGAACAGCTGCTGAAAGCAACTGGCTGACTGCGGGAAACTTGAGGCTGACGCTATGACTCTGGCAACTCTCTCTCAGTGTGATGACTCTAAGAATGGATTGCAACCCAGATTTAAAAAGGATTTAAAAAGAAGTCAGCAAAGTGAAGCGGAAGCAAGAGTGAAGACTGAAGAGAAGAGAGAGCAAGGAGAAGAAATGAGGAGAAGAAGGAGAGCCTAGAGCCAAAAAGGAGAAAGGAGTTTTCAAACATGGGAAAAAGTCATTTTGTTTATGAAAATACATTTTGTTTGTTATGTGATATATGATATCATTATAATGAAGTATTGATTGACTTTTTTTGACTATTTTCTTAAGCAGAGACCCAGAAGAGAAGGAACTGGAGGCACAAGAGACCCGCAAGACGAGCTGACTCCATTATTGAGATTCAAACACACCCAGAAACAACAGAAACAAAACAAACCAACACCCAGAACATAAAGCATAATTGGAAATTGGAAATGGACATATAAAACATCTGCACACCATCATCAACTTAAAACTTCTGCACACTCTTTTTCAAGGCTGGGGAGGTGAAAGTGTAAGAGGAGAAAAAAGCAAGACACTGGAGAAACTTTCAGAATTTGTTTCATGCAAAGAAAGACACTTTTGTTTTTTTTTTCATAAAAATTAACAGTTTGACTGAATTTTTGTTTTTTAAGTTACAAAATTGTAACTCTAAGTTTTTACTCTAATTTGCTATTTTTATTTAAATTTTACACTCTTTACTTTTACTCTAATTTTTTTTTTTTTTAACTAAAGTTTTTTTTTTTATACGTACAAGGACTTTCTTTTTATGACCAACATTTTTACTAACACAGTGTTGTTTGGTCACTATTGGGTGACCATCACATCATCACTATATACATGTACAGGGAACCCTAAACCTACTGTACTGTCCTCTACCTCCCACCACCATCCTGCACACCTGGCAGAGTCAGTGTGTACATCCAACGACTCCCTTTTAAAACGGGGCCAGCTGATTGGCCGGCTTGCCTTCTGGAGCCCAGGTGCAGCCCGATTGTTCTGTACAGGTGGAAACTGATTGGCACCTGAAGGGAAAACAAGGAGGGAGGGGAGAACACGCAACACTGACGGGTAACAATGACATTCAAAGTATTGATCGATTAACAATATAGTTCTGTAATCTCCTCCGTTACCCCGTGAGTCTCGGACCGTACGGAGGCAACAACACCGATGGTTGTGGATCACGAAGCCTGTTATTCACACATGACAGTTAACAGCTGCATGGCGACCCACTGCGAACTCTCGCCTCCTGATCCTGACACACACACACACACACACACACACACACACAGACACACACACACCCCAGCTGAGGCTGATTAGACCTTGTCTTGGCACCGTTCCCAAGTACTGAACTGAAACCTCGCCATACGGTTTGTAACGGAACCATCTGAGAAGCCATCTTTGGAAACCGCTATTCAATTCAGTTTATTTGTATAGCCGATTTTCACAGATTACAAATTTGTCTCAGAGGGCTTTACAATCTGTTCGTGCAGGTTTTTTCCTGGATCGAGAAAATATGGGCGCGCACCTAAGCCTTTTTCCCGAACGCCTATGACAAACCCCGAGCGCCTAAGTCAAAAACAAGTCTGCGATAGAAAAGAAGAAAAAAAATGCTCACTAGCACCCGCCCCACCACCACACCCATCAACAACTCTTCTTCGGAGCACCGAAGAACCATTTTGACCCAGGAAAAACCCTGACATATAGACATTCCTGATTACTTGACACCAGGTACAGGGCCGTGGGGGATGGGTGCCAATTGCTTCACAACCCCCACTGCAGGAGAAGAGATCATTTGCATACAAAAGTTTGTAAGCCACTTCCCTCAAATCAAATCATCATTTCTATACAGGAAAGGGCATAAATTATGTGATAAAGCGCAACTTCCTTTTCCCCCAGAGTTCATCTATGCATGTTGTGAAGCATGTTGTGAATTGTATTTTCAGACAGGTGGGTGATTTAGACTAATAGATTACGTAAAGTAGGTACTAGATAGGTAGTTATTTCAACTAATAACATATCTGAATGTTTTCTTCACCCGTGCTTCTCTCGACAAGCACTGTATGCGGCGCAATTCTGTTGAACAAAAGGGAATAGACAATACCAATCATGATCATGTTTTAATAGAAAAAAAAGAGGAGTTACATATTTGTTATTATAAAAGCATGGAACACAATTTTAAACAAAAAGAATAAACCAAAAACAGCTTTGATAGGGACGTCAAAAAACACAAATAAGAGGTGAATGGAAGGCAAAGAAACATTCAGAGAACTGGCACGCCCTTAAACCCCCTTTAAAATAACATATATTTATATAACAAACAATAAAATACTTCAGCACAACACAACTGCTTTTGCTGAGGAGGCTGTGGAATGTCGAGCATTCCCTACACAGTATGAACAACAACTATCACATTTGATATTTATAGGTATGTACACGATAAAATCTGCGAATGATTGAAACATATGTACACACACACACACACACACACACACACGAAAAACTGGGCAGCCAAAACCTACTAATTGATAGGTTTAGCACTTCATACATCATGGTCGCCGATTAAAAACACATGTTCTGCTGTCGCTAGAACAGTAACAGTTCTGTAAAGCATCAGGAAAGAAGACGTTTGTGTCCTTTGGATGGTTTTAACAGGTTCTCAGAATCCCGTCAGTCATTTAGTACGTACATCAGATCAAATAACAGCGTGTGGCTTTCAGCACCAGTAATAAACCAGTTTGAGACCAGCTCTGTGTTGGGATGCTGTTTATGGGAGCTGCAAAGAGGTGTCATATGACGATAGCGTTAACACTTGTTTCTGGGAGTGTTGCCTCAAATAAGTTAATCAAAAGAAATATATCCGTGACGGATCACATGTAGAGTATTCATGAAAACAAACAGACAAAAAGAATATCAAAAACAGAGACTTGAAAAAAAGTGAATAAAAAAAACAGAATAATTCTTGAAGACTTAGTTTTTCTCATCCCTCTGGAGTCTGAGGAGTAGTCAAAGGTTCAGCCGAGACTCGCGGTGCATTCAGGCACTCGTCGTAAACGGGTCAAGTTTGAAACATTAGGGCTCATCGCTGAGAAAAGGCCAGCGACGTGGTAAATACTGGTAGAAACTAGGGCACGATCCAAGTTTACAGTACAACCGAGACATGTAACTTCATACAACACATGAAGGACGACTGGTAAACGTAATGTCCATTCTCTGCAACACGCAGTGATTTAAAAAGCATTCAAATAACAATAACAAACAGTAAAGTGTGTGTGTGTGTGTGTGTGTGTGCGTCCAGCTTCCATTATTTACATTGTGTATTGTTTTTTTTCTTCCCTTTCAATGGTCCAGTTCACTTTACCAGTGACTGTTGACCAAATAAATACAACGCAGCCACGCAATAACTCCCAACATCTCTAAAGATGGCAAAGGGTGCCTGAACGCACCACTACACTACTGACCTACACTGAGTGCTGCACACGTCACACTGGCTGTCATCTCAGAGCGACCCGGATTGATCGGACGTGCCTTATTGATCAGTTTTAAGGCAATAGTGTAAAAATGACTTATTGGATGCAATATAATTGTCTAGACAACTTAATCACAGGAAGCAGAAAGGAAGAAGTGCTCCTCGACCCTATACGGCGGCCGGAAACACGTTAGTTTTCTTTGCTGACTGTTCTGTTCATTTGAGCATTTAAAAAAAAAAAAAAAAAAAAAAAAAGGGATTCATACTTAGAAATAAGAAATTATTTCACTGTATATTATTTGTGCTAGATGTTGCCTCAGGCTTCAATAGATGCCCGATACAAACCAAACAGTTCCTCATTACTTATTATTGATTTTTGTCCCTGTCATTCAATTTGGAGGCGTGCACGTTCAGCATCTTTATGACATTGTTTTTATTGATACTCTCAGGTGTACTGGCCCTCATTCAGCGTGTGTCTCAGAGGAGCCAGGTTAACAGCGACACATTTCTGATAACAAAAACAAAACAAATACGCTATGTTATCCTTTTTTTAAGTAAACAGCACATGCATTTATGCCCTCGACTCTAAAGAGATCTACTGGTTCCCCGAACATCTGTAACAGTACTCGACATCGACTAAAGCAGATGTTCTGGGACTCAAAGCAGTCAAACTGCATTGCACTTCCATATTCCACATTCCATGCCTATACAAACAACAAACGTGTAACACAATGACGATCAAGATGTCCATTGTCTTTAAAATCTCACGCTCCCTCGCATTTCGTCTTTTCTTTAAGTCGACGTCTCCCCGCCGTTGTAATACTAGTCGTTTTCTCACAAAACGTACACTTACGTGCGAGCGACACGTCACGGGAAGACGCCGACGGTGCACCCCATCACCTCGTACTTCTGCCCCATCACTTTGCTCAGCCTCATCTTTAAGATTTGGCACTTTGGCGCCGGCGCGGACCCCGGCGTGTCCGCCACGGCGTCCGGTCTGGCGCCCCGAACGGAGGCGCGGGGCTTCGGGTGATTGAGCACCACCACGGGCTGGAGGGGGCTCGGCCGCGTCACCAGCTGGTCCGACTTCAGCGGCATCGGGTAGATGACGGCGCGGTCCGTCACACCGCCCACCGGCACCCGGACCTTGTATTTGGATATTCCAAGTTTCAGCCCCTTCTTGTTCTTCTTCCACAGGCCCACTTGAACCCGTTTCAGCGAGACGGTCAGAAACTTGGAGATCTCGTGCTCGCCTTTGGCTATTATCTGCTGCGGCCCGGCGGCCCCGTGTGCGGCGGCGATTCGGGAAAAGCATTCCTCGTCCGCTGAAGATTTTAAAGCGGGAGGGCAACGGCGTTTCTTACTTTTCGGCGTCTTAGCCGTCGGTTTTTCCTTCTTGATACGGTCGTGTGTCGGCGCAGGAGGGTGCTGGTTACCTTTATCCTCCGTGGCCGCCGCTTCGAGAGCCTCGCCGACCCGCTTCGTCAATAACAGCTGCTGGATGATAGATCCGTCCTTAGCGTCCGCCTGAGCGCAGGGCGCCAGCTCCTCCTTCACCGGCTCGGCGCCGTTTGTGACCTCCACGTGACCTTGACTCGCGTTACCGGACAGTTTTGATAGTAATAACTTGTGGATGATAGATCCGTCTTTGGCGTCCGCCAGCTCCTCCTTCGACAGCTCGGCGCCGCCCGTTACCTCGCCGTGATCTCGAGCTGCGCTCCCGGCCCGCTCCGCTAATAAAAGCTTCTGGATGATGGATCCGTCTTTTGCGTCCGCCTGAGCGCAGGACGCCAGCGCTTCCTTCGCCAGGTTCGCCACCTTGATGTGATCTAGAGTTCTGCTACCGGGACCGTGACTTTTATCCATCACTATGCCACGCAGCGCCATGACCAGCGGCTGCATGGCGCCCTGGACGTCCTCCGGTTGTTGGCTGAGCGAGAACACGGAGGAGATGACGGGGAAGCTCTCGGGCTCCAGCGCCTCTCCAGCTCTCTCCCCGGATACGACCTCCTGGCTCCATATCTTTGGAACTTTGCGGCTGGCAAGCAACATTTTTCTGACGGTTAAAGACCCATTTATACTCCTGGGGTTTGAAACCGACGGACTTGAAACCGTATCATTGCAGACGAGAGTCGCTGGAGGCCTCATCTGGGCGGACGCGGCCAAGAGGACGCTCAAGGACGGACAAGAGGGGTGCTGCTGATTGGAGCCCACTGGCTCCGTCTTTATTTCCGAAGCGGCGTCGTTCTTGAGGCTTATCTCGCCCGGTTCCAGCTTCACGGGCAGCGAAACATCTCGAGGAGCAACCTTGGCGTCACTCCCCCTCCTGGGTGGGAGTTTCTTGGAATGCTCTGGAATTAAATTCTTCCTCTCGTCCACCGCCCTCTGAGAAACACACGAGCCCGTGGCGTCCGGCTGCGGGGCGCCCGGGAACCTCTGGCCCGCCCTGCTGCAGATGACCGAGGGCGGCGGCGGCGGTGGCGGCGGCGGCGGCGCGCCGTGGCTCGCCGGCTCGCTCTGCGTGTCTTTGACCGCCCCGCCGCCCTCTCGTACGGGATACAGGGTGCTTTTGGGAACCTTGTTTGGAACGACCCTGTGACTTTCCACGTTGATTATTTCCCGCGACGCTCTTTTAAATCCAGCGTTGTCTTTGTTCACGTGACTTGGGATGTTTTTAGAAATACTCACTGGGCAAACAGCGGGGTGCTCCACGTGTATCGTCTTTGAGTCAAACTGCTTCCTGTTAACAGTGCACATCCCCATGCTCATGGACTTCATCGCGTTGGGGTGATTCAACGAGGATAAGAAGGGCTTTCCCGCGTTTTGAGAGACCGTGGACCTGGTCTCTTTTATCACGGACTCGTTCTCTTGCTGCGAGACGAGCCTCAGCTTCAGCTCCTTCGTCCCGTTGACAGTTTTCACCTCGACGAGCTCCACCAAGCAGCCGGCGGGGATCGTCACTTCTTCCGGAAGAGACACCGTCAGAGCCCGGTGATGCTGAATGAGTCCGTTCAAAGGGGTCAGGTGTTCTGCGTTGCCATTAGTGGCGTTCAACGCGTTCGTTTCCAGTGTTTTCCCTCTGAGTTCATCACGGCCCTGCCTGACTCCAGGTGCAGGCGGGGCGGGTACATTCACCCGAACGGTCGGCCGGAGCGATGCCGGGTCAGCAGTGTGCACACTTGATAAGGCACCGGAGACGGGAACATTGGGGTTTTGCTTAGCAGGTCCTTGACTTGTGTTTTTAGTATGCAGGCGATCAATGTGCTTAACCAGGCACAACCTCCGCATGTAGCCCTGTCCACAGTGAGGACACTTGAAGGGGTACTTGGAGTTGTGCTGCTTCAGGTGAGCGTTTAACTCGGCCTCGCTGAACGACACTTTGTTGCAGTAGAAGCAGTAAAACCTCGTCCCCCGGTGCTCCAGCATGTGCTTCTTCATCTCTGCGGCGTCCATGGAAGCAAATCCGCACTTCTGACAGTACTTCACGTTGGAAGTGCCCAAAACGCGATCCAACACCAAGCTGGGATGCCCCGCGTTCAACATGCGCTGGTAGCTCACAGGATCCATGTTGAGCCCAGAGGTCCGCCGGTCATCTGGGCTGCATGGGGGGGGGGGGGGGGGGGACAGCGCAGTCCGAGGAGCCGCCTCCCCACTGTGGAAATCAGATGAGAAAATACAGAATGAGTGAACTCCACTGACATTACAGCAAGGCCCCGTGTAGCCACTCCTCCCCGCGTAGAGAGGGTCGTTACCGCTGCCTGATAACGGGTCGCAAGCACGACACACGAAGCGGGTCAAAGAGACGTGATGCATTATTATTTCATCCCCTGTTGCTGTGCGGGTCCGCGTCCCCTTTGAACACAAGGGGAAAGGCCCCATCTGACCACAACAAGAAGGAGGAGGGGGGGTTCGGTCGTAAAGACGACGGTCCGCTTTTAGACCGCTTGTGCTCGGAACAGAGTCACGGCTCACGCACGTACCTTATCGGGGAATTGTGTTTGTATCCGTCGTGTGTCTTGAAATCAATAAATCCTCTCGGTGGACGAGATCTTAACCGTCGTTAACGAGACCAACCGAGCCGTTTTGCTTGAGCTCGGCGTTAGCTATCCGAGGCTGGCCGACACCACTCCCGGAAACGGGTTGTTCTCGCCTTCAAAATAAAAACGTGGGGTAAAAATATTACTCCACAGTTCGTTCTTCGGCGATACTCCCATATATGTTGTATTTGTGATTTGTGAAACGACATTTGGTGTATGCCAAAGGAAAATAAGTCATTTTAATATTGTTTATTGCATTTTAGAAATGAATGTAATTACTCTACCTGTTTTTATTAGATTATCTATACTTTATTCATCCCCAGTTGAAAATGTTTCTGTAGCAGCAGCAGACATGTTTACATATACAATACAATAAAAAATTTACTCAAAATAAAAAGTGTATATATATGTGTGTGTGTGTGTGTGTGTGTGTGTGTGTGTGTGTGTGTGTGTGTGTGTGTGTGTGTGTGTGTGTGTGTGTGTGTGTGTGTGTGTGTGTGT
Organism: Liparis tanakae; assembly: GCA_036178185.1. Taxonomy (NCBI): domain Eukaryota; kingdom Metazoa; phylum Chordata; class Actinopteri; order Perciformes; family Liparidae; genus Liparis; species Liparis tanakae. The sequence continues at coordinate 4,607,399 of CM070095.1, read as the reverse complement.
GTGTGTGTGTGTGTGTGTGTGAGCCATCAAATTGCATCAGTTCAAATTCACCCAGATTCTCAAAGGAATCAATATTCCATCGATCGAGTCTCCTGACCCACATCTCAGCTTCAGTGAACCCTGATCTGGTCTGAGGAAGCTGCTGCTCTCTGCCTTGAAGATGAAAATATCATTTATTCAGCTCTCCAAATATGTCACTGAGATAGGCCAATTTCATCTGAAATGATTCATCAGCAAACTTAATAATTATAATTGAATTAATAAATTTGACTTAGTATATTAAAGATTAAAAAAATAATAATAATGTCTTGTGTTTTTCAGACCAAGCCTGCTAGCGTTCCACGTTGTGTTTAATTTCTGTCTGTTCTGTTCCTTATGTTATTCTAAGTAAAGGATCGTTATTTGCAGTTCTGTCTCCCGAGTCGTGCTATTGGGTTCATACTAATCGTCCCGTGCCATTACAATCTGGCCCGTCATGGATCCAGCACACCCTCTGCAGCAAGCCGGTTCAAGACGATGGAGGACAAACGCCTGCAGAGCAAGGCACAGATAGTCAGCCTCGCCGCGCAGAGATGGCAGGAGCGGCCTATGGCGGCGGTGACCATCCAGATACAACAACTGACGACGGCCTTGACCCAGCTCGTTGCCTCTGTGCCGTCTCCTGTCTGTTGCACATTCCCTCATTAGTCCTTGTCTACTTAGAATAATATGTGTATGGCTAATGTGTATAATTACCTTTGCGTTCTGAGAATGCAGAAGGTTATATTTTGATCGCTGTGTATTTATTTGTTTGTGTGTTATTCGCATAACTCAAAAAGAATTAAACCGAATCGCATGAAATTTCGTGGGATGATTGCTTATTATCCTGGGACCATTAGATTATATTTTGGGATCGATTGGGTCAAAGGTCAAGGTCAAGAAATGGTACCAAAACAGTGGCTGCGGCGAAGGTATGCGCTCTACCGAGTGCCCGTTCTAGTTTTAATTGTATTGTCCTGCATGACATATGTCATGCATATGAGGATGTTTTATGTCGCAACATGTTTTCTCGTGAGAGCCACCGAGTTTCATGTGAAGCAGCTGAAGGCTCCTGTCTCATCACAGTGAAAAAAGGTGCTTTCAGGCACCTTGTTTTTATGAAATTGACCACGCTGACAGTGTATTTCACGGCACATCTGTCTGGCTGCTGGCGCTTCTCTTTGTATGACACAGTATGTCCGTTGCATTTTTGGAGTCACTCTTGATCAGCGCCTGCGCTCCTTTCCCCTGCCATGGGCTCCTACCATCTGTGCAGAAAGCCACACAACTCTCCTGTGTTCTGTCAGGTGTCCAGAAGCCTGAAGAGCTCATCAGCTGACACCACATTTACAAAGTGATTTGGCTGCAAGCTGTATTCACCAAGTTTCCTCTGAAAGAAGTCCCGTGGCTTGTTGACGTGAGTGAAGTGTAATGTCGCCAAGTGGATTTTTAATTAGTTTGGGCTTCATACTGTCCACTGAGTTTTCAGACATAAAACACAGGCCGGTCTCTCCTCATCTGCATCGCCTGCGGTTGATCTTCTTTTCCCTCCTGCCAAAAGTGAAAGTAGCAGCAAATAAGTAAAAGAAACCACTTACATTAAATAAACACATCTACTCAAGTTCTGTATGTAGGCCTACATTGTTGGCTATTTTTCTTGGTTTTAAAAGAAATCCAAATGTAATGCACTTCCACATTAGCTTTAATTTACTGAAGCAGATGCTGCCGCTTGGATATTTGGTCATAAACCAAAGTAATGGACAAATAAAATAATGGTTTCAGATGATGGCCTTATATGAAAAATGTATTAGGAGTCATGACTTTAAAAAATGTAATGGTGCCCAGTAGTTATAGTCTGAACCAACTGACAACAAGCAACACAAGCACATATCATATTTGTGTATTTGCAAATGAAAACTCCTTTTCAAGTCATTATACGCCGTCCTAAATGTCCTTCTTTGCTCTTGGTCTGCATGTGGTTTACTTATTATAGCCTACTACTTCTGTTGTTGTCCTCCAATAGGGTGGTGGGCCTGTCAGTGTACTAAGCTAGTGAATTATTTATCAAAGGGATCCTCGGTTATTGAAGTGGGGATCAGTGGGAGATCAGTCTGTAATAGAGCATATCAGATTGAGGTTTCCACGGCATTTGTTGATGGTCTCTGTTATCTGGTCTCTTCCCCTCTACTTTGTCTCATATGCTCAATGCCGGCTGATCTACTACTATAGCTTTACAACTAGTTTTAGTTGGTGTATTCAACGACAAATACTCTTCCTGTGATCCATATTAAAATGTGTAGTGTATTAGATGGCAAATAGCCTTTGCATTAATTCCAGGTTTGACAACTGCAACGATACTGTAAGCACAATAAAACATTTGCGAATAAAAAGCCAATACGTTATCAATACACAAGCTTAACAAGAATGAATGTGTAAACACAGCAAAATATTTTTTATACAAACAAGCTAAAACAAAAGCAGTCTGCTGTTCATTAATGTCCTGCAGGGAGGCACCAATGATCCTTCCAGCTGTGTTCACTATGCGCTGCAGAGGTTTCAGAGGTTTCAGAGGTTTCCTGCTTCCGCCCCAGACAGTGATACAGTTTGTCAGGATGCTCTCAATGGTTCGTTGGTAAAAAAAAAAGAAGAAGAAACTTGCACATGATAGGGTGTTCTTGCCAACTTTTTCATTTTTATATATATATATATATATATATATATATATATATATATATATATATATATATATATATATATATATATATATATAGTTAGTTTTGCATTGTATCATTATTGTACTGTACTTTTCTTGTAGTCAAATTATATGTTTCTTGAATTACAAGCTTTTATTATTTATATTATTTTCACGAGTAAACTCAAACAAATCCCGTTAATGTGAAAACCTACTTGGCACTAAACCGGATTTGGACTGTGACAAGGAAAGATTTATTTTGAAGGATGTGGAAGTTTACGTTATTTTCTTTGCAGCTGGCGAGATGTGTCTAGCGTAGCCCTGCGCTATTCCTGAAGAGCTGCTACGCAACTCTCCTTTGCTTATTTACGCTAGTTTCTAAATATGCCTAAAAACGTCCGCTAAAACGTTTTCTACACCCTTCAAACACGGCGACCTCCAACATCGCAGGATGAGTTCGTGTAGTCGGTGTAGTTTTATCATAAACAAACCACGTGACATACCTACATGTGCCTGCAGTTCACCCAGTGACACAGGAAGTGTTTGAAGCGTTTTGTATTTGTACGCTATAGTTAAGCTACCAGTCGAGAGATAAACAACGGCACGTGGTGGGTGTTTCTCTTTAAAATGACAACAAACGAATAAGTCATGCTGTTTATAAGAGTGCGCAGACTGTTTCCTACGGTGTCCCTGGTATTACCAAGGTGAGTAAATATACCTACGGGTTCAGAAGCGACCGTGTTCACCGGGGCGACTTTGAACCGAACGCGTCTGTTGGGTCGTAGCTAGACAGCTGTTGAAAATAGGAATAAAACACGTAGAACCCCTGAGAATGCCGCATTGTTTAATTGGTATAGTATATATTATTATCATGTATAGAGTTTGACACTGTATTACAACATTAAACCGGCATTCACGTGGACAGCTATACGTGTTCTCTGTCCTATTTTCGAACGGCCGTCGTAACCACGACAACAGACGCATTCGACCGAAGGTCGCCAGTTAACAGGGACTCAGGTTGAACCGTAACACCGGTTAACAGGGTCACCTGTTAAACCGTAACACCTGCGACACATAATAACAGGTACACATAATATGTAATTAAATCCTCAAATGTATTTTTGCTGCAGAATTAGCGCTGATTGACGCCTGTTATTGTAACCACCGTCCTGTCACCACGACTATTTGTGAAAACAAGTTTCTAGGATGTACATATAAATTGTAGCGATTCACAATGACACAGCAGTCAGTGGTTTTCTCTTGACCCGCCCACTGTCCCGTCGTCGGTCCGACCCACCCGCCCGCGAGCTTCCTGGTTATGGCAACATTGATGCGTCTAACCCGGTCGCGAACTTCCTCCTGGTTCGGCTTCAGGAAGCAACTGTTCTCGTGTCCCCGCAGACACGCAGCTCTCGTCCGCCGCAGCATGGCCTCACACACGGCGGAGACGGCGGAGGTGACCCGGTTCGACTTTCTGGTGATCGGCGGCGGGTCCGGAGGTCTGGCCGGGGCTCGGAGGGCGTCGGAGCTCGGAGCGGCCACCGCCGTCATCGAGAGTCAGAGACTCGGAGGTACCTGCGTGAGTAAACAGACAACCCACTGTTCTCCGCCTCCTGGTTGCCAGGTTCACTGCGAAGCCTCCGGACTCCTTTTGTGGAAATGTTTTGTGTTTGCAACACACATTGTAGTCAACAGCCAATTAATAACACGTTGGGAACGAGGTGGAAACACCACCCCTCATTGATCCCGTGTTTTGAATAGAAATAGACACAATACACACTTATGATGCTTTAGTTTGTATATTGTTCCCCAGGCTATTGCAATGGAAGGCACATGGGTGTTCACATTATTGTGTTCACCCCCCTACTATGATTTCTTATTTGATCTGGATGTAAATGTATTGATCAAATGCATTTTAATACCAAAAAGATGACACAGTTAGTCCTATTAGTTTCCAAGTGTTGGTAATAAATAAGGAAATAAGCTTGTCTTACACAATTCACACACAGACCATATAGCAAGGGATTAAAATATGAATATGTTTTATAGATCCTGTTTAAATTAATTTGATATACATATTTCTTATTGTCATCGAGCCGACGTTGAACTTATTTGCTGTTTGAATGTTTTTCAGGTCAATGTCGGCTGTGTCCCAAAGAAGGTACACTTCTCTTTCTCTTCCTGTTGCAACAGGCCAAGTTTAAACTCTGAGACATAATCATCATCATCATTGTTGTTGAAATAACATCCCACGCTGTCTGACCCTGTGCCTTCTCAGGTTATGTGGAATGCAGCCGTTCATGCAGAGTATCTCCACGATCACAGCGACTACGGCTTCGATGTTGGACATGTTCGTTTCAATTGGGAGTAAGTTTCAGTGTCTTTTTCCTTTTTTTTACCTAGTTTTGTGCAACTACAATGAGCTCTTTTGAAATCTGCAGTGTTTGTTTTCCACGAACAAAGAGTTGTCGGTTTCATGGCACACCTTCTCTCTGTCGTTGTCTTCGGTTGCTTCACTTCAGCCCACTTCTGGGTGTTGTGGGTGACAGTTGAATATATGTAAGAAGTGGCTCCCAGCAACACCAGGAAACATTAGTCAGGGAAACAAAACACTACATGCATCAGGGCTGGGCGACTAGTGATGGATTTATCTAAAAGTTTTACTGTATCTGAAACCATAAGAATATTTGTAATCTTATTGTAAGCTGTAGTTTGGTTGTTGTATTGCGTTTGAGTTATTTTGTCCATCCTGTGTGTTTCGCAGCGAAAGGGTTTCCATTTAAAAATGTAAAGCACATTAGATTAACATTCAGACTCTAATGTCAAACATTCATCTGACCTCCCCACTAAATACTATTATATTTTTAAATCTAGCATTACATTTGTACACGTCTCATATGAATATCCCAGCACATACATTCTTTTCTCGCGTGACCTTTGCAGCTTCTTCATACCAGAAGTGAACCGACTGTATCTGTGTGATAGTTCAACACTTTAAATCTGCTCAGCTCTCGGGCTTATCGCTGAAAAGATCCCATGTGTTTTAGAGCAGTTTCAATCATGTGAAAAGCTCGTGGAAAGGCTCTCTTTGTGAGCCTTTTTCTTAAATGGATGCTCTATGTTTGGTAAATAAACAAACAGCCTCTTAATCGTTTCCTGTGTTTGCAGAGCTCTCAAGGCCAAAAGGGATGCTTATGTCAGTCGCTTAAATAACATTTACCGCACCAACCTTGACAAAGTAAGTTCACATTTATATCCTCTTTATTATTTCAATATGTCTGTTGTTCTTCCCTATATATATATATATATACACACACACACACACACACACACACACACACACAGCTATATTTACTTCAGGTTAACATAATGACTCAAATGTTTTCATTGGATAAAGAATTATTTTACTTTAAAAAAAATGATGGTGTTCTAAAGACGAAAGTTATTGCAGAAGAAATAATGATAACTGATCCATTTCAGGGCAAAGTCCAATTTATTCAAGGTCATGCAAGGTTTACTGATGACCCCGAGCCGACTGTGGAGGTCAATGGAAGAAAATATACAGCGCCTCACATCCTCATCGCCACCGGAGGGCAGCCTACTGTTATGAGTGATGCGGAAGTTCCAGGTAAGAGTGATGAGCTCATGGCTTACCTTTTTATATATATATATATATATATATATATATTTTTTTTTTAATTTAATCCATGTGTCGGCAACATTTTTGATAAGAAAGCATTTTTAGAATTTCTTGTTATTCACTGTTTCAAGAAGGAATCTATTAAAAATGTAATAACCGTGCACATACATGCCGGATAAGTCTCTCCAAAAAAAATGTGAATCGTTTCCGCACATTTATTGCGAGTGTGCTATTGGTTAAGTTACCATGAATACCTGAATTTGCATAGCCTTGATTTAATATATTTATTAATGCAAACCTGTGTTGTGTTTATTGGTAACTTCAGGGGGAAGTCTGGGCATAACCAGTGATGGCTTTTTTGAACTTGAAACTCTGCCAAAGTAAGTTTATCGTATAATCTCTTTAGTATTTATATTGTGCAAAGTTTGGGCCAATAATAAAACGTTTTATTTCCCCCCCCCAACAGGCGCAGCATGATTGTGGGTGCAGGTTATATTGCAGTGGAGATGGCAGGCATCCTTTCCACCTTGGGGTCCAAAACATCCCTCATTATTCGACAGGCGGAAGTAAGAAACCCACAGAATCACAACGTAATACAAAAATGTGGTCTTTATTAATGCAAATACATGTATCTCAAACTCTCTCTCTAGGTGTTGAGGAACTTCGACAGCTTCATAAGCACAAATTGCACCAAAGAGCTGCAGAACTCTGGTATGGACCTGTGGAAGAATTCCCAGGTGAAGTCTGTGTGTAAAACGGAAACGGGGCTGGAGGTGACGCTCGTCACCAAGGACCCCGAGAAGAACGGCGAGGAGAAGATCAGCACCATCCGGGAGGTGGACTGCCTCCTCTGGGCCATCGGCAGGCAGCCCAACACGTCTGGGCTGAACATCGGCGCCACGGTAACGCTCTGCTTATGATAATGTACACTGGATGCTGAAATGTGCCCAGGATAAAACAGGCAGATGTTCCTGGACAGACAAAATCATTTAACATCTTTAGTCTTCTTTTTGAGGCGATTCATTTCTTTTGGCGCTGTAAACAAACAAAACACACGCAAGACCATCAATGAAATGGTAACGGATGACTTGTCGCTCGTCACCAGTTAAAAAAAGCCGTCACTGGTTATGCTCTGACTTCACCCTAAAGTTATCAATAAACACAACATATTTGCATATATACATATTTTGGATAAATATGTTAAATCAGGGGTATCATTTCAGCTGCTCAACTGGCCTCTTGGACTATGGCAGCACTGCAGATCATTATTTTCTCTCTTAATGTCACACCTTTTTTAATAAGAGCCCAAAAATACACCAGGCGTGTGATCCTCTTATGTCAATGACTTGGGATAATCCAGGAGTAAGACTAGATTATGTGTTGATTATTAGATGTACAATTAAAAGACAAATATCTGACAGTCAGTCTTCCTTGTATTTAAAGTACTTCAACATACTGGAACATTGGGACAGTTTAATGGACGTGTTTACCCGATCGATATCAAACCTTGATATCAAACATCGATATCAAACATCGACATGTTCCGCCTCGTCTTTATTGTCTAACTTTTAATATAACGGAGAGTTTGAGTAAAACATCAAAGCAGCTCAACAATAACTTGTATTTATAAAGCATCAAACTAAAGGAAATAAAACAGATAAATGACATTTGACTCTGTCGTTGTCATCGTGGTTGGTGTTCGTGACCGGTCTGCAGAGATGTGTCTTTGTTGACACTTAATAATGTGAACCACCACTCTGTGTTTTCTGGTTTAGATGTAATTCTCCGAGCCTCAGCAGAAGGAGGAGCCGTTGTTTATTGCCGTCGATGGAAACAAAACGTTGTTGCTCTTCAGCTCGGCTTGCAATGACTGAAACGTACCGTAACGTTCTCCATAAAAATCCCAACGGAGGATTTATTATTTATTTGTTCCTAAAGGAACTGAGAGAAACACTTGAGTGCTAAAATGTGATGTTTTAGTTTATTTGTAATGATGACGTAACAATAATCTCTCTGTTTGCAGGGTTTGGACACGGATGCGAGAGGCCACATCGTTGTGGATGAGTTCCAGAACACCAACAGACCGGGGGTCTACGCTGTGGGGGACGTCTGTGGCAAAGCTCTTCTCACTCCTGGTAGGAAGTTGCACGAATGACTTGAATCAATTTGCTGAAGATGGACACTGTTCAGTCGTGTTTCTGCCCTCGCTTCAAGGCTGATGGACTCCGGGCTTCAGTCGAGTTCGATGTCCATGTTGAATACCTTCACAATAGTTTTTTTTATGCAGAACCGGTATTTTAGTGTCGGTTCACAGGCAACATTTAAAGGTTTTCAGTTCAGGTCACTTTGGGGTGAGGACTCTATAATTATATTTAGTGTCTATTCAAACACTGATCTGCTTTTGGATAACTCCTATTTAAATAAAAGGGACTCAAAATAACTCCACATATAATTTTAATTCAGACCATGATTTAACTACACCGTTTATACCTTTAAACACGGCGTAAGGTAGCAGATGTAACTGCTGACTCAGTTACTGCTAACTGCACATGTCTGTGGAGCATCTATTAAAGATGATCATATCAATTTTCTGTTGACTTTTCCCTGCTGCATGCACTGGGGAAGTAGGTGCAGTGCTGCTTCGTGCTTGTTTTTCTGGTTTCGGAATGAAGCGTTTAACCTGAAATGTTGACTGATGTTATGTCGTATCATGTCGGGGCAGTTGCCATAGCTGCAGGCAGGAAGCTGGCTCACAGACTGTTTGAGGGCAAGAAGGACTCCAAGTTGGACTACTCGAGTATCCCCACCGTGGTGTTCAGCCACCCCCCCATCGGAACGATGGGCCTCACGGAAGGTGAGCGGCAGGTTCACAGTCACAAGTTCAGCTTTGCCTGTAGGCTCAGTGTTTTTCATCTGTTGTAGTCGATTTCAAAAGGCCTAACTTGTGTTCCTGTCTCAGAGGAGGCCAATCAACTGAGCGGAAAGGAGAACGTGAAAGTCTACAAGACTTCTTTCACTCCGATGTATCACGCCATCACGAGCAGGAAGAGTCAGTGCATCATGAAGCTGGTGTGTGTGGGCAAGGAGGAGAAGGTAGGAGTCATTTAAAGGGGGTGCAATACAGAATTATTTATTCAAGTTATTCCAATTATTGTAACAATTATAATTATTATTAATCCAAACAATATTAACTCTTTGTCATTGTTTGCTACGATACAATTCACCGCTTTCACTTCATATACACTTTGCATTTTTTTCATTTAACACGCCGGCTCTGCTATTTTGTTGTATTGTGTGTATATATTGTGCATTTTTTCATACTTAATATTAATTTATAATATTGCTGCATATTACCACATTTCCCCCCTGGGGATGAATAAAGTATCTATCCATCTATTTATATAAGTCATTCAAACTTATCTTATAGTCTGTAAGATTATGAAAAATCTGACTGCTTAAAAGCTAAAGTTGTACTTAAAATTATTTTTGAGGGATCAATCCTCTAAACGATTTCAACAGGAAAAACACCTGCCTTCCTCTTTTGGTGGGGTCTGTTTACAAACCCTTTTCCAGGCACTCACACCTAATCTCTGTACATTCTAGAAAGACATGTTGGTAGATTTAGGATGTCTACTTACTTTAGTCGAAGTAGATCTGGCAGGTTTCAGAAATGTCTTAAAACTCCATTCCAGTGCATAACCTTTGTGTTTGTGTGCGCCTCTTTCCCTCAGGTGGTGGGCCTGCACATGCAGGGCCTGGGCTGTGATGAGATGCTGCAGGGCTTTTCCGTGGCCATCAAAATGGGCGCCACCAAAGCAGACTTCGACAAGACTGTCGCCATTCACCCCACCTCGTCCGAGGAGTTAGTCACAATGCGTTAGTCTTCCTACCGGCAGCAACTCAGACGAGGGACCTGCAGTCGCTCCTCTCTTCCGCTCTCGCGTCAGCTTCACCACGCGCTTTATTACATTACATTACATGTCATTAAACAACATACTTGCATTTTCTCTCATTTAAGCGACATTATGTGTGCACAGTGTTTCATCTTTTCTACCTTTTTTCCTAAATGGACCAAGAACAAGTTATGGCCTTCTGAAACTGTAATGTAGGTCTTAATTATTTATTTGAATATTCTGGATTCCATTTTAATGATCGTGAAAAGGAATTGATGGATCTGCAGGTATTGTTGTCAGGTGATTGCAATTGGTAAACACAAAGTGTATGTGTGTGTGTGTGTGTGTTTTTTACATTACATTACATGTCATTTAGCTGACGCTATTATCCAAAGCGACTTACAATCATGTTACATTCATACACTGTAGACACAGCTACAGGGAGCAACTCAGGGTTAAGTGTCTTGCTCAAGGACACATCGACTAGGGCGGGGATCGAACCTCCAACCCCGTGATTGAAAGACGGGCCTGCTACCCACTGACCCATAGTCACCCTTTTGATTACAAACACTGCTACGCACATATTTACTCATAATGCAAGGCTATAACATATCTGCTGTACTGTTCTAAAGATTCAATAAATACTTTTTTTTTTTTTCTCAACTGTTGTGATTCCTATCTTTTCATTCTGTGACTACAACTTTGTATTTTTTATGTTGGTACTGAGTTTCATCACTCTTCCCCACCAGTGCCACTCCCTGTTTGGGTTTACAATTGGTGTGGGTGGAGGAATTAATAAACGTCTGTTAATGTTTGGACAGGAATTGGCATTCCTTCTCATGGGGCTCTCTCTCTCAAAATGGGTGATAAGATAACGATGCATTTAAGACAACTAGCACATAATTTATTCACACAAAAAATGCAGAATGAATATCCTTCTACTCGGTCATACAGTATGTTATGTGTAGTGACACAACTATACATGCATACTGCCCAGAGGCAACGGTGTGGTGGATATATTTCCATGATCTGACTTTATATTGTATTCTTAAACAGTTTATACTGTTGTATTTTTAACAGACAGTTATTAGATGTTTAACAGTTCAAAGTTATATATACATAAAACAATATATAATATACATGTAACTAATATTACACTTTCTTACACAATATGAAGTAAATGTACTCCATGTCAATCATTTATAAAGAATACAATTATGTTTGTTAGACATAATAATAAGATATCAGGTGCAGACTCATGTAAACGATTATGTTTATTATATTGTGGTATGGACCGTTTTACCTACTTTATCTTCCATCACTGAATAGTCATAACACATATTTAACTTTTCCTCTAAACAGAATATGATTTAGTTTTAAATCAGAAATAATTAGTTTTACCTTGTTTGGTTTACAGAGAATAGAAACATTAGTGAAACCGCGTACACTCTCGCGAGAAGACATGCAGACTACGTCACTCGAGTGTCACCGGCACGTCGACAGCGGCGTTATTGTCAGTTTGACCATAGATTCTCAAAATGGACACAGATTATGCAGCACAAACCTCACAATAGCAAGGTAGTGGCTTTTTGTTTTTTTAATTACCTAATCTAAATGTATTTCTTATTTAGTTACTTTGGTTAAATAATGTTTCACGGCACTTCTTACTTACTTGCGGCAGCTAACGATGTTACCCGGCCGCTAGTGCTAAGCTAGTCTCTCCATATGTGTCCTCCGTAGTTAGCCAGCCGGTAAAGGCAATACTTTATCAATGACAGTTAGACACCAGCGTCCGCTGTGTTACATATTTCAGTTCGCTTAAAGGGGCACATACTTCACTACTCGACGAAACGTGTAACGCTTTAACGTGACATGTTTGGAAGGCGATGCCCCGGCGTTAATCTGTCTGAATTGGTTTAGCTGCGTTGACGAGCTAACACAACAGTGACCGTGTGCGATTTGTGTGTAGCGAGTTCCTGCACTTCGGTACCGCCACCCGCCACAGCGAGGATGTTCCCCTGCCTGGCCCACCGGCCGTGGCATGTCTTCTGCAGGGTCTCCTTGCAGCACCGGGCGCCCCTCTCGCAGCGGTGCCCGAGGCTCCCCCCGCTGTGCTCCGGTGAGGACCAACTCGTCGAAGTGATGGCAGACGTTACACGTTACGGCTTTTTCCTCGACCCGACTCAAGGCGTGATGCATTCTGTTGCGCAGGTTGGCAGAGTGGAGGCATGCATAACGTGTGGTTCAGCCTTCCAGACTGCCGTGTTGCTTCTCTCGGGCTGGGAAAGGTGCAATACTACTCTACCTCTGGCAACAGCGACGATGGGCTCCCGAAGCCAGCCTCCGGGAAGGCTCCGTCAGCAGAGAGCGTCCTGGCTGCTGCTGTAAAAGCCCCCCCAGCTCCATCAGGTAAATACGTTTTACTGTTTTTTTTCTGGATAACTTGTTTGCCTCATCTTGGATGTGTGTGTGTCATTGTCTTGTGTACATTCATTTTCACAATGCCCCTGTTAGAACTTCTAAAAGGGTTGTTATTGCCCTCACGCCCTCAGCACCAGGAAATATATATATATATATATATATATATATATATATATATATATATATATATATATATATCTCACTGCACTCCTGCTTCACAGCTACTGTACATAGCATTGTATATACTGTAAGTCCATTAAAGAAAAAGAAAAATACCTCTTAAACCGTTGCACTGTTTGTTTTGTACTGCACTGTTCTTGTTGTTGTTTTTGTGTTGTGTGTTGTCATGTTTTGTCTTGTTTTGTGTTGTAAAGTACAATCTATGTAACACACTAAGTCACTTTACCAAGAAAAAATCCTTGTTTGTGCAAACCTACTTGGCCAATAAAACCGATTCTGATTCTGATGTTTCTGGGATGTTGAGGAAAATTCATTATGCCAATATTCTCTTTGCTCTCATAGGTCCAACACTTCAGGGGCTGACAAAAACAGAGACAATTCAAGTCAAAGGTACTGAACATTGAATGCGTGCTTCATGTGAAACAGATCCCGATGCTCTTGATTCACTTTATGTTTTAAGCGTCTATAAAATGTGTCTGTGACGTGTTGCTTACACAATAATGCAAACTAATGAGTGTGGATGAAAACGCTGTGTCATAGTTTCCCTCTGTTGTTATATGCAGTTCGGGCAGTCCTGAAGAAAAGGGAATATGGAGCCAAGTACACGCAGAACAACTTCATCACAGCCGTCAGAGCCATGAATGAGTTCTGCCTCAAACCAAAGTAACTCCTGATCCCCAAACTGACTGTTTCATTTATTTGATATATATGCAACACTAAACTGTACGTCCTCATGGCGAAGCTCAATCAACAGTACTAAATGCTTCTCTGTCCACTGTTACCGTGTTCAATGCTAGGCGAGATGCGAGCAGACAGCATTACAAATGACATTACATGCTGTTGTAATCGGCTCATATGAGATTGCCTAACGCTGATTAACTCAGGTTTTCTTAAATCTTTTTTTACCCCCTTTCAATTATATGTTTACAGTGATCTGGTGCAGCTTCGGAAGATCAGAAGACGCAGCCCCCACGACGACACCGAGGCGTTCACTGTCTTTCTGCGGTCCGACGTGGAAGCCAAGTTAGTTATACATCCTTTTACTTTGAACCACAAGAGATATTTAGAATACACCACTATGTCTTCCAAACAATTATTGTTTACTAATTTGTTTTCATGTATCTTTCAACATTTGTTGACTATTGATTATTTTTCTCTTTGACAATTAGAGCACTGGAGGTATGGGGAAGCCAAGAGGCCCTAACCCGAGTGAGAGGTCTCAGGAAAGAAGAAGAGAAAGAATACCAAGAGAGTAGGTTGATATTTTCCGCTGGCTGGTTATTGAATCGGGTTGAACGTGCAATGATACTGAATATCTTGTCTCTAAGCAAAAGTTCAACACTTTGTGAAATTCGTCTTTTCACTTTCTGTCATCATTTGATTAGAAGATCAATACCACTTTCATATTATATATCAGCGAGTTTGCTTAACTTGGTAATAAGCCTGGAAACAGCTAGCCTGAGTTCAGCACCCAAGAGTTAAAAAAACATTTTTAGGGGACCTTTTGACGGACTATTTCTTCGTAGTTGCTACGTGAACGGCTCAGTGAAGTCACAGCTCGTGGCCAAAGAATAGTTCTACAAATAATTGAGGATTTTCTTGTACTTTAGAGATTAAACAAACACGATCTAAAATCATATCACTGATGATGTGAGGTACCAGTAGGCAGATGTTGTCATTTTGAACAGAACAAGTTATTCCAGTCTTTTGCTAAGAGTATTAATGTTCCTTTCCAACGAATACCTGTGTTTCCCAAAATGTCAAACCATTCCTTCAATGTCAAATTGAGCCCAATTCTGACATCTTGTGAATCTTTGTCCAAGTTACCGGTTTATTTCCCAGCTGTTACTAATTCTTTGGTCTGTTTGACACCTTGTTTTATTCGTATCTCTTCTTTTTTTTACCAGATATTTTTCGGAATCAACAGTTGTTGAAGGAGTACAAAGACTTTTGGGGAAACACTAAGGTGAGCAGTTTTATGTTTGCCTGCTATTTAGTTTGATTATATGATCAGTATACGATCCTCGTTATCTTTTATATGTGAAAGAGAAAGTAATGTGGACATTAGTGTATTTCTATGACCTTTGTCTCTGTTACAGAGGTCACTGCGTCTATGTGTCAGTGTCATCGTGAAGTCGCCCCCCTTTAGTGTACTGTGATGTTATTTTAATGGCCATACTGTTCTACACCGCTCTGGTATGTCACAGTATAGTCCGTACTTTGATGGGTTGTTTCCCCAGTGTTTTCCCACAGTGTTGTTTATGAAATAACATCAACTGTATCATTTTCAAAAGCTGTACATTTCCAATCATGTGTTTTGCTAAATGAGCGATTGTGAAAATGTCCCTTTTTGTTTTTTCTTTCGTCCATAAAGCCTCGATCAGGTCCGAGGGCAACATTCCTAGAGGGGCCAGGGAAGGTGGTGATGGTCGCTATTTGCATGTAAGTTTTGATCGTCTCGCACCTTGTTTCTGACTGCTGCTTGCTTTTGTTGTGACGTCGTTCTGTTCTCGATAAGGAAGCCACCGTGAGGGAATTCTCCCACCGATTCAATAACTCGGGATAAATGACGTTTGCAAAATCCTCCATCATTGTTGCCGGGCAACTCTCCTTCCTCTCGTCACTTGATAAGTGAAATTTGTCTCTTGTGACTTTGATAAATATACAGGGTTCGTACGGTCATGGAAAACCTGGAAAAGTCATGGAATTTTAAAATGGTCATTTCCAGGCCTGGAAAAGTCGTGGAAAAAACTTAAATCATAAAAGTTTGGGAAAAGTCATGGAAATTTGTTATAATCATGTGTCCATTCACGGCAAGTTTGAAATAATTAATGTTTTTTAAAGAAAGACGCTCAAAATGTAAGCCAGCGTACGCTCTCAATACGCCAGATTTTCTAAATTGTTCATGTTTATACCGAGATTTCAGTTTTGTCATGGAAATTTGGTTTAAAGTCATGGAAAAGTCCTGGAAATCCATCGGTCAACATGTGTAAAAACTCTGATATAGATGCTGATGCACGAAAAAAAATCACTTAATCTGTATTATTTGTATCTTTGGGTGTTATTCTTCTTTTTTTTTTGTATGACTTGTAGGCAGTGTATTCCTGAACACTGTAACACTCATGGACTGTACTAAGGTGTAGCACACACAGTGGGAGGTGATGGAGTAGAGGAAACACAAGTCTGCTCTCAACGGGGTTTTACTATGTTCATTTTGTTGGAAGAACGTGTGACTGTCATATTTGGGAAAATGAACAAAAATACTCTCTCCATCTGTACAGTAGAACTAGTTTCACTTGAGCTCTTTTGTTCTAAAATAGACCACACATGCTGACATGTTGGCACTTAATAGGAAAGATGTAGAAATGTGAATTAGGAAGTGCGTGGGACCTTGTCTGGCATGTCCCGAGGCCAATTGGATTAGGATGATTGTGTTAGAGGACATGTGCAGTCACATGAACAGGAACGTGTTTCCTTCACTTAGTTTGGACTCATGGGACTCAAAAAGTTAAGCCCTAATTATGAGTTAAAGTGTAGATCCTGTGATCGGGAGCATTCAGTTTAAAAAAAAATAAAAAAATGGTATTGATTTGGTTTTCATTGTTACATTTATTGTGCAGTTTTCTCTGTTTTAATTTCACCGTAGTTTGTCTCAGGGTTCGTACGGTCATGGAAAACCTGGAAAAGTCATGGAATTTTATAATGGTCATTTCCAGGCCTGGAAAAGTCATGGAAAAAACTTAAATCATAAAAGTTTGGGAAAAGTCATGGAAATGTGTTATAATGACATGTTCATTTACGTCGAGTTTGAAATAATTAATATGTTTTTTAAAGAAAAACGCCCAAAATATAAGCCGGCGTACGCAATCAATACGCTCAATGTTCTAAATTGTTCATGTTTATACTGAGATTTCAGTTTGGTCATGGACATTTGGTTTAGAGTCATGGAAAAGTCATGGAAAAGTCATGGAAAAGTCATGGAAATTCATTGGTCAAAATGTGTAAGAACCCTGTTGTCTCGCTTCAGTTATTTATTTTCTTTGTCTGTCAATGCACGTTTGAACTATATTTTAAAAGTGCTTTCAAATTTGAGTTGTTATTAGTATTATTATTATTATTACTACTACAGATGGTTTTATTGCTGTTTGAGTGCTTGATCTACTTGTTTTTCTTTTTCCTCAGCAATGGGTTGAATTTCTTCTTCAAGCTCCTGGCTTGGGTCTACACTGGATCGGCGAGCATGTTCTCCGAGGCCATCCACTCTCTGGCCGACACCTGCAACCAGGCTCTCCTCGCCCTGGGAATCAGCCAGTCTGTCCGCAACCCGGACGCTGGCCACCCGTAAGCACCGCCCTGACGTTACAACGCCAGCTAAACTACGGCGGCTTGAATGTTGTCAGGCGTGAACTAGTCCTGGGTTTGTTGACATGCCTGTTCCTTGGTCTTGTCCAGGTATGGCTTCACCAACATGCGCTACATCGCCTCCCTCATCAGTGGGGTGGGTATTTTCATGATGGGAGCAGGTCTCTCCTGGTACCATGGCATCATGGGATTGCTGCACCCACAGCCCATGGAATCTTTGTTATGGGTAAGAGTCTGTGACGTCAGGTGTGTGTGTGTGTGTGTGTGAGAGTGATAATGATAATGATCCACCACCTCATGTTTCTGTGTTCCAGGCTTACTGTATTTTGGCGGGCTCTCTGGTGTCTGAAGGAGGTAATGAAGGGTCAGGGTTCGCTCCAGGGCTTTGATGGCATTTTGACAAAGAGCTTGTACTGAAACGTCTCCTTGTATTTTTCTTTCTTTTTTCAGCCACGTTACTCGTAGCTGTCAATGAGATAAAGAGGAGCGCCCAACTACATGGAGTGACTTTTTATGAATATGGTATGTACAACTGAAATATTGATGTTATTAATTGATAATGCACCTGGAATTACAGGCACACAATAGATGTCTCCGTTAAATGCGATACAATTAGTGTTCGGACAATCAGGAAGATGGATCCTGGTCTCAGGACTAAGTTCAGTTTAATTTAGAAACTCTGGAGTTAAATTAAACCAGGTGTTTTCTGTCGTTGCACACAGTCATTCAGGCCAAGTCTATTTTAATTTTTTATTTAACCTTTATTTAGCCAGGCGAGACAGATTAAGAACAAATTCTTTTTTACAACTGTGGCCTGACAAGAGGCAAAACCACTTGAGGGAAAGGAGACATAAATAAATAACGAATAATCACGGTTAAAAATATAAAATAAACACAGTTAAAAGGTGCCAAAGAGGGGAGGATCCGACATGCTAACAACCTGAGAAACAGCTGCATTTGTTCTTTAACAAGTCCGTGATCATGGCTTTAAAGGCCGTGTTAGAGACATAGCTCTGTAGTTGCAGTGATTTCTGGAGTTCATTCCAGGTTGTAGCTGCAGCAACATTAAACAAACACAAACCAAGTGCAGAGACATTCTTAGGGACATTCAGCAAAATACAGTTAGCAGAGCGAGTGTTGTAAGCAGGGGATGAGATGTGCAACAGCTGACAAAGGTAGGGCGGAGATGAACCAAGGAGAGCTTTATAGATTAGCAAGAACCAGTGAATTTTCCGACGCGTACACAAAGATGGCCAGTCTATTTGACAGCCAAATCAAATGTCATGAAGATAAATCCCTAATTGGTGTAACGCTGCTTGAAGATTCAGGTGTTAACGAGGTCTTGTGTTTATTTCTTTGTGTGTGTGTGTGTGTGTGTGTGTGCAGTAATGCAGAGTCGAGACCCCAGTACTAACGTAGTGCTGCTGGAGGACGCTGCTGCCGTGTTAGGAGTCATCATGGCTGCTAGCTGCATGGGGCTCACCTCGCTCACAGGTAAACACAGAGGCGTTGTTGGATTATCGGAGGCATTCAGCTTCAATCTATCCGATTGTCCGAGTGTGTGGCGTCAATGCGTGCAGTGATCCAGATACTCTCTCGTCGTCCCAGGTAACCCTTTCTACGACAGCCTGGGCTCTCTGGGCGTGGGCACGCTGCTGGGCGCCGTCTCCACCTTCCTCATCTACACCAACACAGAGGCTCTGCTGGGCCGCTCCATACAGCCGGGGCGCGTTCAGAAGCTCACGGAGTTCCTGGAGAACGACCCTGCAGTGAGGTCAGCTCATGAGCAGGCGCACACGTCCATGTGAAACACACACCGGGTCCTAATGAGTCTGGAATCAATCGTAGTAGTCCAAAATAATCCCAACTCAAGACTACATGGCAGGGTTCGTACGGTCATGGAAAACCTGGAATAGTCATGACATTTTAAAATGGTCATTTCCAGGCCTGGAAAAGTCATGGAAATTTGTCATAATCACATGTTCATTTGAGTTTGAGTTCATGGAGTTTGAAATAAAATCAAAATATAAACCGGCACACGGCTCAATACGCTAAATCTTCTAAATTGTTCATGTTTATACCGAGATTTCAGTTTAGTCATGGAAATTTGGTTTAAAGTCATGGAAAAGTCCTGGAAAATCATGGGGAAATCAATGAAAAGTCCTGGAAATCCATTGGTCAAAATGTGTAAGAACCCTGACATGGGCCAACAGTGACTCCATAGTTCTACTATCTGGTATTTACTGGTCTTTCCATGCCATTGTCTTTAGGCCCAGTGATCCCGTGCCTCAGTCCCAACATGAACACACTGTTTAACCAGTCTCCATGTCACTCACATTGCATTATGAACGCATTGTGTCGTCTCGGAAATCCACTGAAGTATCAAATGACGTTGATTTGTTCTTTGACTAAGTTAAAGTATGATTTTTCTACCTGTCTAACCTGAACATAAGTATATTTATTTATTTTGAGCAGAGCCATCCACGACGTGAAGGCCACGGATCTGGGATTGAGCAAAGTGCGCTTCAAGGCCGAAGTTGACTTCGATGGCCGAGTGGTGACACGGTCTTACCTGGAAAAACAAGACATCGACCAAATCCTCAATGTAGGTGGTTTTCACATATTTAGTTTTGCATGTGGTCTTTAAAACGGGAGCCTTCTTCTTTAATATTGCGCCTTCACATTTGGATCTCCGCAATAAATGTCTTTTGAACTTTATTATGAAGCCTTATGCTGCGGTCACACCAAGACGCTTCACTCTTTACTCGCCCGACGACCTGTGGTTTATTTGCTCTGCAGCTTTATTCCATGCAGGGTTCGTACGGTCATGGAAAACCTGGAAAAGTCATGGAATTTTAAAATGGTCATTTCCAGGCCTGGAAAAGTCATGGAAAAAACTTAAATCATAAAAGTTTTGAAAAAGTTATGGAAATATATTATCATCACATGTTCATTTACGGCGAATTTGAAATGATTAATATGTTTTTTAAAGAAAAACGCTCAAATTATAAGCCGGCGTACGCAATCAATACGCACAATGTTCAGAATTGTTCATGTTTTTACCGAGATTTCAATTTGGTCCTGGAAATTTGGTTTGAAGTCATGGAAAAGTCCTGGAAATCCATCGGTCAAAATGTGTAAGAACCCTGTCCATGGAAACGGTTATCATGGCCGCCATTCACCGTGGAACGATTAACCACTAGTTCTGCTCTCTACTTGTTGTGGACGTCCCACACACACCGGGACACCTAACGCCCTCGTGTTTGGGGTCATAACATAACATCACCCGTAGACTCACACAGCTCGCTGACTCGGTCTGAATGACTTCCGCTTCCAGCGCTACCAGAGAAGCAGCAGCAGTTCGATTTAACAACGGCACAACGGCAGTGATGACGAGCGCCGCGTCCCAACGCTGATTGACTTTCACAAAGAGGCACATTTTTCCCATCGCTCTATTCCCGTCATTTGTGGAAAATCCTCAACACTTTTGGTGTGAACGCAGCTTCATGTTTGTTTTCGACTTTGAACTAAATGTTTTAGATGGAAGCTCTGCTTGCTGCACATTACACAAGTACACTTTTTTAACACAACAGCCCTTCCAGTGCAGTGAACCCAGTAACTTGTAATAACAGAAGCTGATCCTCATCAGGATTGTACACAGGAATCTGGAAGAACCGGAATTTGATTTCATGAAATTGTCCCCCGTAAAATATCTGATATTTTTTGGTCTTCTGCTTTCATTATATTTTATCTTCACTCACTCAGTTTGCTCTTGTGTGTCCGCAGGAAATTCAGCTGGTGAAGACCCCCGAGGAGCTGGAGAGCTTCATGCTGAAACACGGGGAGAACATCATCGACACTCTGGGGGTCGAGGTGGACCGCTTGGAGAAAGAACTCAAGGTTCTTGAACACTAAACTTGACCGTTTTGACCATTTCAGGATGGCGTTGTCACGTGTATTGACTGTGACGTCTCTGTAACCGTGTTTTTGTTCCTCTGCAGCAACGTAACCCGGAGGTCCGTCACGTGGACTTGGAGATCCTATAGTGGCCCGCGGGCCTCCGCTGAGGGAACGTCCTGCAAAGAGAAGCCGAAAGGAGCGCCCAGCCTGCCTCTGTTACCAGTCTCCCTACCTAACCCCCCCCCCCCCCCCCCCCCCAAACAAACCTCCACCTCTGCACAACCCCTCAAGTCTTACTGTAGAATAGTCCACTACCGTAGCGGAGGACAGTGTTCGGGCAATGATCCGGGATCTTTTGTTTGAACTGCAGTTAGCCGACAATTCGACCCGCTGAGTGTTCCTCACTGGAGACTCCCGACTGTCATTAGTCGCCTGAATCTGTAAGAGAAATGTCAATCTCTGGTCACAGTTTGGTCTTCGGGTCGTTTTGAACTCACATTCCTGCATGAATGTGTTTTGGGTCCGGCTGTTCCAAAAACCGAATACCCAAACAGGACCAGTACCTTTTACTAGACGTGTACTTTAACGGGATGCTTGCACCACAGGAACCCGGAGCGCTCCATATTCAAACCAGATTGAACTTCTAGAGAAATTAGATGTTTTGTTGTTCTTCTTTTAATGTATAAACTGAGGAGCCGCCGCGAGGGCCTCTTTTATACGACAGCTTGTGATGAATATATTACATTTTTTATTGCAAGGGTTACAAAAAGCGAAAGAAATTAAAAGATATTATTCAGACTTCATTTGATTGTATGCTGGAGTTGAAGAGTGAACGAAGATTGCATACAGCTATCCAACATGTGCTTATGCAAAAAATAGATATTAGACAACGGGGGGTTGTCATTTAAAATCAGTATATCCCCGAGATATTATGAAGATAACTTTAAAGGCTGACAAGTGTAATAAATAACCATGTTGCTCTTTATGCGAAGTGGCATCCCAATCTTTCTCTCTGGTGTTCTCCAAATATAGTAACTTTATCTCGGGCGGTTTGGGCAGCTGATCAGTAGGCGACCGGTGATCCAAAGAGGGAGTGCCCGATGTAAATAAGTGGTCCATGATGCCAAGTCTCAAACAGGTTTTTAAGCATTCAGGATGTCGGTCTGTACAGTCAGTGTAACGAATGATCAAGTGAATCCTCTCCTGCTGTATATTCGGTGTCTGTGCCTCTTGGTTTTCATTCTGCATTTACTTCAGTGAGCCACAGCCTGCTAATCCTGCTACTCTGCTTCAGGCGTCATTTGGGAGGTTGGATATATATTTTTGAAGGTGTTAATAATGTAATAATATTTCCCCCCGTCGGTTGTAACGATGTTGCCGCTGCTGAAGGAGTTGGAATACATTTGAAAATAATTTATTAAATATTTTTGCTTTCCTTTTCTGTCTCGTGGTCGTATTTCATGTCAACACTGCTTCGCGTGTGTGCGTGTGTGCGTGTGTGCGTGTGTGTGTGAGAGAGAAACGTTGCGCAGGACCGCGTCTCCACGGGGCTTCAGGACCAGAATAACTCGGACCCGTTGAATACCTGAACGCATCAGGACCAGAATCACTTGGATCCGTTGAAGACCTGAACGCATCAGGACCACAATGACTTGGACCCGTTGAATACCTGAACGCATCAGGACCAGAATCACTTGGATCCGTTGAAGACCTGAACGCATCAGGACCACAATGACTTGGACCCGTTGAATACCTGAACGCATCAGGAGCAGAATCACTCGGATCCGTTGAAGACCTGAACGCACCAGCACCGTTACCCCAAATAATGACAGATGCGTTGAAGACCTGAACGCATCTGGAACAATACCCCCCCCCCCCCATTTCTTCTTGATTTATTGGCCCGTTTCCTGTTTGATGCTCAGACGATTGAGTGGAATGTAAACCCAAGTCCATTAGATGGTGCAGTTGTGTAGATAAGAGAGGGGAGGAGAGAAGAAGGAGGAGGAGGGGAGGGGGGCACTCGCCTGTATGCTGACGTCAATAACAACATCATTTCCAACCCGTCTGCGCATTGACCGGCCGTTCAAAACATTACGCACGGCGTCGCGGCTGGACCCGCGCGAGACGACTCGACTGAAATCATATCTCGCGGAGCCCGGAGAGCGAAGACAATGCGGACAGACGCCATTGCAGGTTTTTAGACCGTTGAACGTTGTCTTGACATTTGTTGGTGTTGCGCGCATATCCGTGTCATGTCTCATCGTAACATTCCCAAGTCACAATGGTGCCAGAGCCGCTGCCCATCTTGTCTCCTTTCATGTCTCCCCTCGCCAGAGAAGGGACGGGTCGCTCGCGCACGTTGATTGAACAGAAATAATAATAATAAGATCCTCGGGCTGATTTGTCTTATTATTATTATTATGATGTGTGTTTTTTTTAAAACATGCTTTGTGAGACGCGTCTGGAGATCACCATACACACATCTCCGATCCTCCCGCAGCCTGGATTCTCGCTGCACGTCACATAGTCACTTCTAGTATCATCCATTGGTTTATTCTGAGGGCGAATGTAAAGCAAATGTGTCTTTTTTGTTGGTAATATTCGATGCATCCTGTGTAATATGTTTAGTCTCCTGCAGCCCACAGAAGGGGGCGCAGTAAACCTGCACAGTTTGGGGTCTCTGATGTGCATGCCCCCCTCCCCCCTCCCTCCTCCTTCATCACCACAAGCCTGCGGTTATAAAAACCCAAACCCCATGACTAGTCGGTGCGGATTTGAATAAAAATAAAGAGATTTTTTTGTGCAGGGATGTGCTCCTCTCTCGTGCAGAAAAACCATCAACCCTTTCTTCTTCGTCACGCTTTACGATGCGTATTTGTTTGTTTCCCTCTTTTCCTTTTTTTCCCCCTTCTCCTAAATAATCGATGTTGTTGCTGTTTCAATCACAGGTGCAGGAGCTTCTAGAACGAGCCAGGTAGTTTTTGATGGCAGCAAAGGTCTTCGTGGCGGGTGATCATCATCATCATCTTCTTCTTCATCACCACCACCACACTGCTCTACGCTTTTAGCCTCTTTACAGTGCTGCCTTGTCTACTCATGTTCAAGCAGCATTGTACAGGGCTATGACAGCATAGAGAGCTGAGCTGCACGAGCGCTACATTTCTCTGACCCTTTGGACGGGAACCAACGGATGACATCATCCGTTAAAAACACTGATTGGCGAGGATTGCGCGTGAGGATTCTTTTAAATATAGTCGTGTGTCTTGATTTTCACGCTGATGTCGTCAGAAACTGTGATGCATTTTTTTCTTTTCTTTTATAAGGTTGAAGAAAATTGGAGCACATAGAGTTCTCTTTGGGCTGAATTATTCAGCGTAAACCTAAATCCCTTTGCAGCAATATATTATTCAACCAATTAGTCGCATTGCATGCTGCTTCTGGATTAACCCATCGGTACCCTGAGCTAAGCAGACCCATTTCCCTATCAACATCTTTGAAAATCTATGCTGCGGTTCTAAAGATATTTCCAGAAGCTAGACTGCATAACCATCAGGACAAAAAAAATGTCATTTTGGTGAAAGAGAATAAAACGATTTTCAGGAGAGGGCAAACACTGGGGTTTCTGCTGAAAAGGTTGCATGGGCAGCATGAGTTTCCTAAACCAACGAGGATTTTCATCATTGATTAATCGCTCGGTCTATAAAATATCAGAAAAAACAATCGCCAAATTCCTTACAATTACAAAGTGCTCCAAATGTACATCTTCAAGAGTTGGAGATATTCCGTGGACGAGAGACGATGAAAATCAGCCAATCCTCACATTGAGGAGCTGACACGGGATTATATGTCATTGAAAAATTACTTCAACGATTAATCCATTATCAGAATAGTTGCTAATAATTTGTTTCATTCCACATATTGTTTCAGCTGTTATGTAGCACCAGACTAAAGTGATGTATATTAAAAACGGGTTGAATATGTTTGTATTCCCTTGATTAATTTGTTTTCAAATGTGTCTTGTTCATTCTTTACAATAAACAACTCAGGTGCCAGTTTATTACAACTCGTACACATAAAAACAATCTTAAACGTTTTAAGTTTTAAGTGAGGTTTGAATGATGGTTGGTGCTCCATCGTGAGTAAAGGTCAAGTTCCACGCCCTCCACCTGCTGCAAACTGAGCCCTTTTACTTTCCCTCTCGTCCTCCTTAACGGGGTCTGATATGGGATTAGTGAGGAGAGCATTGTTCATGAAGGAGCCTCCTCACTGAATAACAAGCTTAAACTCACCAAGTGAAACTAGTTCACGGTTACCTATAGCAACCAGGCGTGTTTACAGAAACCTATCAATGATATTTTTGCAATGAGCTCGTAAACAAATGAACACAGTTCTTGTCCTCAGAGATTTACCAGACCAACAATACCAGATCCACAAATTCACAGATTTTTTTATTACAAATTCTTCTTTTTGCTGTAGTAACAATGGCCATGGAGGAAGAGTCCTGCTGTGTGTCCCTTCACTGCCTGCGCTACAGTCCAGTTGAAGGTCCCGCGTACAGGATGCTGGGGTCAGGCACGTGGCGTCCTCAGTGGCTGCAGCTCGCACAGGGCTGCAGGCCGTTCTCGTTGCACCAGGTGCACTTCAGGGCTTTGAAGGAGTCCGTGAAGCAGTTGCGGAACACGGACATCTTGCTGCCATGGCACATTGGGCACGGGATGAAGGCATAGCCCCCGCAGGTCTGGCACGTCTGGGGCTGCTGTACTCTCTAGATGCAGGGACGGATACATGTAGTCCAGATTAGATAGCCAACATTAAATATACCCGCAACTAAAATATCCACATTCCTTTTGGAAAACAAGGCTGGTTTGCCTTTCTTAGTTTCTTCCTAAATCCCACATATTTTGGAGATACAACATATTAAATGAGCTTGATCTGGAACACATTGCTGACTTCATGATGAATCTGATATCTTGGTAAATACTTTTTTTTGAGGGGGCTTTGTGGTTTAGATGTACGCGTTAATTCCGGGTTGTAATTCTAAATTCTATATTTGGAATTTCAGAAATCGGAGAGATCTCCAACTTGGTTACAAAGCAGTACAGCATAGTGTCTGCAAACGGCTGCGGAGGCACCATTGCTGCTCATCCTATTTAAAAAAGGATCAATCTTATTATCTAACTACCGGCACAAAAGTGTATTTCCCAAAACCTGTAACTATACCTCTAATCACAACTTCCTTTCCAAAAAGCTCTGCCGACACAATAAAGCTACATCGCAGCCCAGTTCTGGACACATTAGTGTATGCGTGACCTTTCAGAGCTGCATGTTTTTTTTTTTTATAGCCCGCAGTGACTGGAATGCATGAATTAAATGTCACAACACTGCTTTGTGTTTGCTTATGAAGACTCTCGTCGGGTCCAAATTACACCCGAGGCCGGAGGAAAGGCCATGCAGTGCGTGTGTGACGGATGAGGTGGCAGCTCAGAGAGGAACAGAAATACTTTTCAGCATCTCGGTTTGTTTCCGCCGAGCGCGTTGCCGTGTTCGGACAAATGTGTCGGAGGCAGAATCAATAACAGGTCCTCCATTATTGATGGCCGCTTATTGATGGGCCTGCATCTTTTACATTGCAGTTTGCTCATGTTTCTTTAATGACGCAGGCTGGTGAGGGGAAATGGCTGCTCCTGTTGGCATCTCATCTCAGTGACATTTGGGCAACATTTATGAAGTTAACGTATGTTTCGACAAGCAAGAGAAGTACGCCATTATTTAAACACTTCGTCCCAAATCACGTGGTCGACTCAACGGGATTCCTACGTGAATCATCGGTTTTACCGCCATCTATTATTCATTTTCAATGCAAACACTGTGAAAACAAACCTCTATTTTTGTCAGAAGATCTTGGAGCGCTCCTGATTCATTCATGCCGAGTATTTTCTCAGCACCCTGAAAAACACAATTCAATATTTAATGAGCTGAGTGTGTCAATGTACACGATATTGGCCCCAGAGGCCTTCCCCAGCAGTGAGAATCAGCGCTGACCCCGAGGTAGTGTCCGTCGATGAACACTACGGGCAGCGAGGGCGGTTCTCCCACTCGTTTGCACCGCTCCTCCAACTCCTTCCCGTACTCGCTGTCCAGGGCGATGTTCTTCTCCACGAACTTCACCCTGTGGTTCTGGAAGATCTTCCGGACCAGCTGGCAGCGCTCGAACGTCGTCCTCACCACACGGAAACTCGTAGTGTAGATCACTATTCGGCCAAATTCAAGAGATAACTCCATCTAAGAGGAAGAGAAAAGCCTTAATGCAGTTGCAAGGTTCTCGCTTTTATTCCAGAAGATCACATTTACGATGTAGAGATGAAACTATACCTCCCAGCTGAAAGTAATAAAGATGTCGGAAACTCAGTGAGTACTTGAGATAGCTGCTGAATTTTATATTAGGATATTTCCACTCTTGAACATTAATTTGATCTAGCTTTTCTAATTGTGAACTCTTCAATACAAACTTTTTTGCTCTTTTGCTGAAAGTGACAAACTCCTTTTCTTGAACTGTTTTCATGATCCTAGGCTCTCCTTCTTAGAGTTTAAAGTAACATTTAAAACAAAAATATACACATTATAATTTAAAAAATGGTTTTAAAGAAGAAGATGTTACCCTTATTCTGTTCTGAATGCAGCCCTGTTACAATAAACAACAGTTGGGATCTTAAAATGCTTCAAATCCTTAAGAAAAGGCTTTGTGCATTACTTTGATGTACAGTCTGTCAAGGTGAAGCCAGGGTTTCACCAAAGGAGATCCTTAGTATGGAAACTAATCCCCTCCTCGGCCTTGTGTTTGGAGGTTATCATTTATAATTCCTTCATACAAGGTGGATCAGTAGAAAGTGGTATTACCACTTTACAAGTTATGTATTATCTGCACCACTTTCAAGAAATTATATCATAGATTTTTATACTTGTAAGGGTGCTCATCCTCCCCTCCAGACAGCCTTTTGTTACTATTTATTTCAACAGTTTGGAAGTCAATTTACTGTAAAGACACTTGGAATTGATGCTGTGGGTTGTACATCAAAATCAACAAGTTATGTTTTTAATGAATGCTATTGCAGGCCAAAGTAAAGATGTTGTTGCAAAGTCTATAACAACACACAATACCTACTATATTATTTTAATAAATAAAACTTCAAGTTCATTCTGATGGCACAACCAAATCAAACAAGTGAGTCAAAATCAATCAAACCGTAAAGAAGTTAAAGCATGGTGACAATGTAATGTGTGCTTAATATTTTCTACATTAATAACACATGAAAAAACACCAGAAAGTTCCTTTAGGATAAAATCGATGACAATCATTTAAATGGGGATCTTTAACGAGTCTATGGTGATCAGTTTGCTGTTCACCAAATTCCACTCAGAGTATGACCCTCAATATGTCCCTCGACGTCATCCTCAGCACCCGAGCCAAAGAGAAACCTCAGAACATAAAAACACGTCTTCCTGCAGGATACTAGAAAGTGCCTTGAATTCATTAACCTGATTAGTTTCTCTTGAAACACGTAACGAAATGCACCATTAATCTTTAATGGCTCTGTGACCTTGTCCTCTATTGTCAGCTTGTTTCCCAGTCTTACACCTTCGAGTAGCTCCTACCTGTAACTAGACTTGAGGACGGGGACGACACTGATGGGAACTGGTGGTGTTATATTTTAGATTGGCTTAAACAATAAAATGAAATTATACATACTATACTATACTTACACAGTTGGAATTGGGAAGGTTTTCAAACAGCGTCTGCCCTGCGCTGACTTTGTGCACGACCCCTCGCACGGTCCCATTTTTACTGAGTATGTTGACCCTCTTGGTGGTGAACATCCAGTCCTTGGTGGCCCCCGCGTACATGAGCAGGTCATCCGGCTCACGCGCGCTGTCGTCCGGCTCGGAGCCCATGAGGCTTCCGTACGGGTGTGCTTGATCCCCACTCGTAGAGGGGGTGCTGGCCCGCTCCGCGTCAGAGCCGCTGGTGCAGTCCGAATCCAGGGAGTCCGAAGGCCCCTCCGTCTTGAACATCTCCTTCAGCACCCGGCCGCTGTTCCCCGAGGCCACGCGGAACCTCACCCGCTTCTGGGGCTTCTCCTGGCCCGCCGTCAGCATCGTCCCCTCCATTGCAGACCCTCGGCCGCCTCACATGGTCCACGCCGTGGAGCTCCTCTCTTGTCATCCGGAGGTCGACGCGCGGCTGAGACACACCGCGGCGCCCCCCATGGATTACTGCCGCGTTTAATCCTCGCTGTCTGAACGCGTCTAAAACGACTGAGTGAGCTGCCTTACGGTCAGACTCACACTGCCAATACATAATACATGCATCTCTGCCATGGCAACCTAGCAAGCTTATCGCAAGTAAAATGATAGTTGTCTTTTAATTATTCATTACAGTTTACACAGTTTTCACCAAAGCTGTGACAGAAGACGTTTAATGGCCCGACGTTGTGTGCTTTAATTATAGGGTGACCATATCCATAAGACCAAAAAGTAGGACACTATGCGGTAGAATAAAATAGAATAGAAATATACTTTATTAATCCCCAAGGGGAAATTTGTTGACACAGTAGCACCGATAAACTAAACACAATATGATATAAATATAAGAAAGAAAGAAAGTGACTGTGCATAAAGTATAGTATGCAAAGTGAAATATAAAAATTAAAAAAAAATTAAATTAAATATATATGTATATAAATGACATTACATTACATGTCATTTAGCAGACGCTTTTATCCAAAGCGACTTACAATAAGTGCATTTCAACCTAGAGTACAAACTAAGAACTACAAGAATACAGAAAGTAACATTTCCTCAACATAGTCAAACTACAAAAGTACCATAATAAGAGATATTTAAGAGCCACTGAAGTGCAAGTGTTGTCCTGAAAAAAAAGAAATCAGACTAGTGTACTCACCAAATTGAAATGGTTAAATCTGTATTTGCAATACTGGAGCTAGATCTGGCTGCCGGCAGCCATAAAGACCTTGAATATGAAATATTTCAGACCTCAGGAGGAGGCAAACAGTCCATGTAGCACCTCTTGGACTTCATGGAGCCCATTTGTTCCTGTCCTGGAGCTCCTCCACTGCAGGCTGCCTCCTCTTGCCAGGAACAGCAGCAGCAGGCACTTCCTAAAACATTAAACACATGCAATAAAACAACTGTTATAAGGTCATAATCTGACAAACATTGTGCCTAATTTGGTGAGACCCAGATGGTGTACTATGAGATCCAGATGGTGTACTATTAGACCATGATGGTGCACTATGAGGATCCAGATGGTGTACTATTAGACCATGATGGTGCACTATGAGGATCCAGATGGTGTACTATTAGACCATGATGGTGCACTATGAGGATCCAGATGGTGTACTATTAGACCATGATGGTGCACTATGAGGATCCAGATGGTGTACTATGAGACCCAGATGGTATACCATGAGGATCCAAATGGTGTACTCATAACCGTGGAACACCCCTGGATGGCTGAAGAGCGCTGTGTACAGTGTTGGAGGCAGAGCCCCATTCATTGTTATGGATCAGTGTTCAGTGGCAGATGAAGCAAAGAAAGTTTCACATTGAGTATAAAATCTAGATAAAAATAACCACATCTTCTACCGATCGTCCACAACCCTGGGGGGTTATTATAGGTTATTTATTGGTTATTATTTGGTCTGTATTTTAGTTTAGTTTATTTGATAAGGACATCACACTAGCATGATGGTTGTAACATATATTTATGCACAAAGACCAGATGCAATGTGTTTGTAGTGAAATGCTAATTTACAACGCCTGTCCACAATTTGGTGCCGCAAACCATGAAGCTGGTAGCAACCATCATGTCCATAACAGCACCACAGCTGTGTTTGATTTCAGATAAAAACTACCCTGTCGAAATTCCTGCATAATGAAAGTAAGTTCATATCATAGTGTGCATGGACATGTTGTGACGTAATTATCTTAATTGAAACACAGCTGTGGTTGTAGTTTTATTTAAACTTTGTTATTGTGTTTATATTCTTTTACATTCACTTTATTTTGACATCTGTTTTTTTCTTTTTCTTTTTCACACACATTAGACATGTTTTATGTGTTTGGCTTCATGCTTTGTAACAGGTACATATGTTTTATCTGAATATATATATCAAATAATTTGTTTAGATTCAATTTAAATGTTATTGTACACAGGCTAATGGATTTAGGTATTTATCCAAATAGGACAAGAGTAACAAAAGTGCAAGATCCTCATTTGTACTTACAACTGTTTCCATTTTAGGAACATAGTAAAATCATTTTTCATTATGACATCCTCACTTTCTTTCTTTTTTTTTTCAATTTAATGTAATGTCATTTCTATCTTTCAAACACACGGATGCATGACACAAGTGGATATTCCTTGAAAGCTTTCCTCCTTCCACCCAAAGCGGGAGCGCAGGTGTTCACTGGGAGTCCTCTCCGAGCTGAACATATAATATGTCACATGACACAATGCAGCAGCGTGGCCATAGAGACGCCTCGGACCGGCTTTTCTGTGTCACAGGTGATGAAGCAGCTCCCTGGAGACGCGACTCGTCAGCTTAAAGTGGGGACAGCACCACTCAGTTTGAGTGCTGCAGTTTGGCCCCAGAGGCAAGAGCTACACCACACACACACACACACACACACACACACACACACACACACACACACACACACACACACACACACACACACACACACACACACACACCATATCAACACCTCTGTGTCTCACTCACATCATGCTGATCATTAAAGAAGATACATCTTGGAAGGTGTAATGTTTCAATATCAAAGGCTTGTTGTGTATTATTGCGGCTGATGGCCGATGCCATTAGGTTGTCTAGACTTTCAAATTACAGCCTGAGGAGCTGTGAGTGGCTTAATAACTTTTTTTTCCAAATCTCATCTTGATTTTATTTAGCTGTTGTTTGTTCCATTAAATTTAATGACGGAGTCTTTAACTTCGGTTTAACTACCCGGAAAACCTGAATTCCTCCGTTTTCTTACTGTGAATGAGTCTGTGGTTGTTTCATATATGATTTCTCATGTCTTGTCCGACTGGTCAGAAAGAGGTGTGTGAGGCTCTGCCGGTAAAAGGTGATGTCATTTATTCACATGTGACTCTAAATCAGTGATGATGGTTGTGGTTGCTTCATGTTGAGCTGTTAATGTTGAAGATGTCTGTGGAGTTTGTCATGAAGGTTTCTGGTGAATGACAAACGTTTCTGTTTACATTCAATGTTACTCACCACAAAGTATTGTTTGTGTCTGTATCCTTGAGGTCCGAATATGTTGAGTGCATTTACTTCTGGCTTTATACTATTTATAAATCCGAACATGTTGAACGTTTCCAGCCTGGACTTTCTAAACCCATGTGTTCTTCATGGTGTTCCTCCTCTTGGATTTTCTTGGTGCCTGTAGATAAGTGGATTAGTGTGCACGCACACACACACACACACACACACACACACACACACACACACACACACACACACACGCACACGCACACGCACGCACACACACACACACACGCACACACACACACACACACTATTTTTAGAGTTAATAAATAAGGAAGTAATATTTCAAACCTTTACCATAATAAATGTAGTCCAACATATTCAATGTTACAAATAATTTATATATATATATATATATATATATATATATATATATATATATATATTTTTTTTTTAAATCGGAAACACCAATTCAAATTTTTCTTTTAATATATATAAAAAATTTAAAGATACTGAATGATATGTTATTAAATGATATGCCATAACATGACATTGTATTACATTACAGTGTATGATATAGTCCTGGTGCAGGGTGTCTGGATAAAGCTGCTTATATGACTGCCTGCCAATTGAACATACTGTCCTTATGATTAGAATAAATCAGTCATGGTCTTAACATATCATTTTTATTTTAATTAGTTTCTCTTTTCATTTCATCGAGGAGCAGTTTCTCAATCATGCCTCGCTCATACACTTTCAGGTAAAGGCCTCTTCAGCAGTCTTATTCTATATTACAGGCAACCACTGAGATGGTGATAGTCTATTCCACCTGAGAAGCTTATCTTGCAGCCCTCCTCATCAGTAGCACAAATGTAGCCTCACCACCTCAACTGCTATTAAAAAAGCAATTTTAAAAGATTAATACTTTAACGCTCTTTAATTTCGCCGCTGTCCGCTGACTCGGCTGTGACTGAGGGAACATAATCAAACAGTGCGAAGTAATAAATGGTTTTAATTTTGGGAAGAATTAATAAATGGATGTATTCATAGATTGCAGGCATGATTTGTGTATGACGTTAACCTCAAAATATGCCTGATCTGTAGTACTTTGTTGTAATAAAGCAGAATCAGAATGATCTCCACGTCATTGAATGCAACTCTTGTCTCTTATGGAACATGACATGTGTTTCTGTGCAGGTTGGACAAGATCTGCACACGTTAATCAAATATTATGAACACGGTCTTGGGGGGAAGTGACTCTGCAGGGACTCACCAGATGTGATTGGTCGGCCATCAAACCACCTCACCCTCCCTGACTAAGGATCATCGTCCACAAGGGGGCAGAGTGCAATTCAATCACAGCTAAATGTCAAGCTGCCCAATCGTTCCCTCAAGAGCTGTAGGCGAGGAATGGAGGATGCAGCTGCAGGCCGGATGGCTGCATCCATCACCTCGGTTTGATCAGCGCTGAGAGAAGGAGCAATGGCTAATGATAAAATCAATAACACAATTCTTTCACCCAAGTGAGAAGAAGCAGGATTAATTTACCCTGAAGAGATTGAAGCGTTTGCAGCCGCGGGTGAACACGTTTGTGTTTCTTTTTAGGATAACCAAGACATGTTTGAGTCTAAAAGCACACAAAAAATAGAGAAATGGTCTCGTCCTGCTTTCTCCATGCTGTGGTGATCATAAAAAGCCAAATGAATGTGACCAGAGAATACAATGAATGCATGAATCAAGCTGTTTTAGTAATGCTTTTAATTATAAACCAAAATGCATCAAGGTTACATTAAGGAGAGGTTTAACAATAGCAGTTTCCAGGATGGGATGAATATCAGTAAGGAGGAAATCGCCGTAACTTAATCCTCTATAGTCAACTGGATCCCCTTTTAAAAGCACCTGGGATCGGATCCAGTAAGCTGGTGCAGGATTTAAGCTGCATTACTTCTTTCCTCAGTATTTCCTCTCTCAACAGCAGCAAAGTGGCTCAAAGTATTTTCCTGCAGAGGCTTACCAACATCATCATTTATTATTCATCCAGACTTTTATCTGAAGGACACTGCAAACTCACCATAGTTTGATGTAGAGAAGGTGACCGTGAGGATCTGAAAGGCCGGTGGACGCGGCGGTTTGCAGCTCAGGAGAGGTTCAAGGATCATGCTCATTAACGATTGTTCTGGCCGTTTCGATTGATTGAAGTTATGAGCCAGACTCCCTTTCAAACACGACATGAGAAGCCGTTGTGGACTCACTCCCTGTTTCTGCCTCATTGCTGCCAAATTACTGACACATTGCAATGTATACCTTTACATGACTGTCATTACAAAATAACAAATAGTTGCCCCCCCCCACCCAAAAAAAAGGAATCAAGTACCAGAAACAAGAAGTAAATCGAGGAAATATCATTAATATTGATACATGACTCATAAAAGCTGAGAATATTTGATATTTGATATTTGAATGATGGTGGCAAGCCATGGGAATTTATTACTGACCTACAAATGTATTTGTATTTCTGGGACTGATCTCAAGCAGTAATTCCTGGTATTAATAGCTATTTTGAGTAAAAAGGAATTGATTCTAAACGTGTGTCAATGTTTTTGGAGCTGAATCTGTTAATCTGATTTCAATCAGCCTGCCAGCATGTATGTATTTATTCTGCGAGAGCGTATCTATAAAACAAAGGTGATCAATATGAATCACTGAAATCTTTTTAGACCACTGATAAAGATTGAAAGAAAAACTAAATAAACTGATAAAAACATTGTTTGTAATTGACACAGATTTTGACAGTGGTGAAAAGTGTTACGGTTGAATGAATCATTGTTTGGACGGGATCTGCTGTAAAACACAAAACTGGCACACACACAGACACATAATCGAAAAGGCAGGCTTCTTGTCACTGTTGCTTAGCAACCGTGGGAGCTGTACCAGCCAAATCCCCGTGGTGGCAAGCTGATGTTGAATTAGGTGGAGTGGGAGAAAGAAAGGAAATCTTTGTGAGAGATGGATCTCTGGCAGGCACAGGAGGAGGCGTAGATGTTTAGGTGTTCATTTCTTATTTTTGGATGATGTGAATCCTGAGTTCCCATGTAACACACTCTCTCTGTGTGTTTTTTGGGCTCTATTCTGGCTGTTGAGAATAAGACTGAACGTTGGATTTTTACAGAAAATTATGGACATACCTACATATTCAAATATTAAATCCTTTTGTTGAAAGAGATGTGAACTCTGATTTGCCTTCCTGCGTCTGCTACACTGCTCATACACAAAGCATCATCTCATTTACCTCCAATCCCCAGACCATTATACATGCATTTGACATTTTACAGGGAATATGGATCAGTCGTCAATAGTCGCCTTAATCACTCCCAACAAAACGTCATGTTTTGTGAAAACATACCAGAGGTTTGGCAGCAATAACAAACAAAAAAACTTACATTGAGTACAAACAGGACACTCAGCATTATAAACATGCTGCTGGTGCAACACACACACATGAGACAACTGGTGTGTCTGTAACACTGCAGTTCTCTCAGGCAACTGCAGTGGTGCTGCTGCTGTACAAATGCTGTCTCCGGTGTGATTTGCATTTCAACTGCAGTGACAATGAGAACACACTTTGATTTACTGTACAGTCGGGCATACGAGACAGAGGCGGCTTTGTTCTTAGTATTTGCGTTTGTATTGTTTTTTTTAATGCCTCCTAATCGTGGTATCTGTGGGTCCGTGTGGAACAGATCTGTGACAGGAGACTAACACGCTCATGAGGGATTTAAAGGTAGCTGTAAAATGTCCCCCTGGATTAAATCTTATGCTGAATTTGTCTCTGGACAATAATCATATAATAGTGACGATACCAGTGTTTGCTTACAACTGCTTGATTCCATTGTTGGGTCAGTAGCTGTCCAGGATTTTATTTTTTTGGTATGTTTATTGATTTAGTTTTCCCTGTTTATGGGAAGGAATAATTTCTAATGAATCTGTTTTATTTTTTGAGAGAAATTGCTGTTCAATGCTTTAAATTTTGACTCTGCAACACATTATGTTGTAGTCTACGGTAACTAGGCCGTCTGAGTGTCATATTCTAGATGGAACTGAACAACATTCTTTTTTTAAATCCAGGGTTCAATCAGAATCAGAATCAGAATGTAGTTTATTGCCAAGTAGGTTTACACCTACCTGGAATTGTTTCTGGTGTGTATGGTGCATACAGACATACAGGACATACAAACACAAAATATACTGTACAGTAAGTAAAATAAGTAAAATAAAGTGAGATTTCTGGAGATAAACATAATTCTGATTCCAGCAGGAACAAAAGTCAGGTGATTGTTGGATGTATTGATGACAGGCTGGTTGGTTTGTGTATTATTTTTTTAATTTTTGGCTAGTGCAATCCAACATAGTTAATGCAACATGTCCATTCTCCATACTCCTCGCACACAGATGAAGTATGATTATTAATATAACTGTTATTATATCGTATACTGGTATAACTCTTTACTCTTGAATTATGAAGTTAAACTAGGTGCCTCTCCATCATCCTTAACAATGATTAGCTGTCTGCATGGGCAGACGTGGGATTCAAGGCTTATTAAATGTAATTCTGTTCGGTACTTTATACTTGTATTATTATATTTGTATTGTTTTCTTTTCTTCTGTATGGAGGTATAATATCATTTTGAGGACTTTAACAATAAAGAATATATTACGTGCTTGGTGCCATTCTGTTGTGACAGGTCTATTTATCTTTCAAATGAATTTCTTTTAATGGCACCCAATGCAACTCACTAAAGTAGAGTAGTTGGAAAGAAATGGGAAATGAATGGCCTTTCAACATGTGTGTGTGTGTGTGTGTGTGTGTGTGTGTGTGTGTGTGTGTGTGTGTGTGTGTGTGTGTGTGTGTGTGTGTGTATGCACATACTTCATATCTGGACACGTGGGAATTACACCACAGACAGTATATTTCCAAAATATATATATTAGAATATTATTAGTTCTTTTAAAATGAGTCTGATGTTTTGCAGTCTGTGGTTAAAGAGTGCACAGGCCTTCCTTGTTAAAAAGAAAATACAATGAAACAAAGTAAAGGTTATACACCAACTACATCTCCTGTTCATGTGAGAACGGGCCTTTCTGTTTTCTTAAAATATTAGTGACGAAATTCATCAGAATCAGAATCAAAATCAGCTTTATTGGCCAAGTATGTGTGCACATACATGGAATTTGACTCCGGTTACATATACACTATTGTCGTACCTACAGGTAATTTACAAATAGCAGGATAAATATTTAAAAAAGACATTGAAGACTACAGAATAGCAACATGTACAATCTATAAAACAGTGACAATCAATTGGGGATGTTAGTGCAGAAAGAAAGTAGTGTTAATGCAAGTAGTGTGTCTGATTAAGTGGAAATAATCAATATACACATTTTTGGTTCACTTTTGTTTATCTAGGAAGTATAAATTACATTTAATACACCAATAATTGGTGTTTTAAAACATACACCAATAATAATAATTTAAAAAAACAGCAACATATTAGCAAAAGTAATCAGGTCATTTGCTGATATTATTTGCTGACAATTACCAATAATACATTAATAAATAGATTTTAATGATAAACCAACTGCCACCCGGTGTAGTATTGTTATGTCTTCAAGCTGTGAACAACATATACTGCAGAGGGGGGAGGCGTCCACACCAACAGACATATTATCGGCGAACTTTAAATACGTATCCATGTCATAATCATTATTTACCCGACCGATTATAATCAGGCACTTTGTCTTTCTTCATATCCTCGTAATAACACATTGTTCTTGACATATATTTCGTAGCCGCAGTGAAACGAGCATTATTGTGTCCACGTACACCCCTCCTACTGCGGGTGAAAGTGGTATGGTCCATAATGTGAAACTGCACCGTCCCCCTCACGTCAGTTAATGGTAAATCCATGTCCACTCCTGCTGTACGGAAGGCGTCTAGCGGCTTTGTAATCCGACCTGTAAACTGGGATGCTGGGGGATCCGTGAAGCCGGGGGCTCTTGGGCATGGTTCTGCCACCACCAGGCAATGCATGCTGTTACTTGTCTGTGTTTCTCTTGAAGAGTAAATACGCAGCAGTACTGTCCGCACGAGAGAGGCTCTTCTGTAAAATTTAAGCCGTTTTTTTTTTTTTTATACATTCTCTGACATTTGAGAAGAACCACCGGCAGCAGCTACAGGGAGCAGAACTAACAAGCCGCGGCCGCTTAACAGGTGCCGTCGGCCGGCTCTGTGTGGAGAGATGCCGCCCGTCCAGAGAACGGTGTCTGATCGTCGCACCCGGTCGGAGGGTATGTAAAGACAATCTCTACTTCGTTTTGGCGTGTCGCAGAAATGTTTGCAAATCAGGTCCCCGGTCTATATCATGATTACCGACGGCAGACCGGTGTTACGGTTCACGTTAGCTCCCCGGGAGCGCATGACAGTAACTTGCTAGCTAAAGCTGTGAATAAGAGTGCCCTAACAGGGGTCGAGGAAACCCCGGGGGCGTTGGAAGTTTTCTGAAGGAGTCTGCAGAAAATGTAGCTTCAAGAATATAACTTTTTTAATAAATAAAGACTACTTTCATCTCTCTATCTACAGATAACACGTGGGGGTTACCTTACAAATATGTTACATTAGTTTGCCTTATTGGTCTTAAAATGAAACTAACTACTTAACCTGACCTGACCCAGCAAACCTGGCATCCATCCAGACTGGGACCGCCCCCTCCCTGTCCACCACAACCTCACCATCATGTCAGAAAGCAGGGGAAGGGGACAAGAGTACTGCAGTTGATGCTTAGTGCCCGTAGACACACATCTTGCAGTACACTAACACGTTTACAGAAAATGGCATGTACAGCAAGCGTGGGTCTAATAATACAGCCATTGTAATTCAGCTGGGACCCTCACTCCCTCACTGCACCAGTAGCTTTCCGCTGCATCTCAGTCGTGTTTGCCAGGGAACGAAGATACAGATACATACGCATTACTAAAGTAATCTGAATGTTCATAAGGGGATTTTGTTGTTGTTAGGGTGCTAAGTGCTGCTTAGTATCTTTGGTTGTTAAGGTCTGTTTGTTTATCCAGGAGAGTACTTATTTGGCTGGCCACACACAGGCCTATTACTGGCTGCAGATCCACCGTCCTGTGGGGTTTCCTCCCTTTTTATATTCCTCCCATCACTTATTTGTGGCTCAGCCTGACCTCTCTGGACCAGGGTCTGAAGTCACCTAAATGTGTCAATAGCATATTGCATTGTTAATATTTATGGTATTTACTGCAGTTTGTCTTTCTCCTTGCTTTGGTTAGATTTCTACTTGTAGACTCAGACTAATATTGAAATCGGAGTTATTGCTCAGTTTTTTTTGGCTGCATTCTGACCAGTTAATTCAATTTAGTTTGTCCATTAGACATTTCTATATGTCTATGTAAGTTGTTCCATAACTCAAAATATACTTGATACGCTTACATTTGCATACCCAATATGTGCTTTACATTATGGCGGTTAATGACTTTTCTATAATAATGCAGTGTGCAATCTCCTTTACCTCTCTCAGTGCAGTCTCACAGTGAGTCTGTGTGGGTCATCCTGCCAAATGTGGTCCTGGAGACACCTCCTGTAGTGGGAACTACGACCAGGCTCTTTAGTACTTTGCCAAATGTGTCACACAGCCAGTTTATCTATGGAAAGATTTTGTCGCATTAGCTCCACAACTGTGGAAGACGTAGTCTCAAAACTTTACAGGTGTGTCGTTGAGATCAAAGATGGGTGGGGTCCGAGCAAGGTGCCTGAAGTAGGAGGGCAGTACGTGTGGAAGGGGCCATTGGTAGTCTTGTGTTTATGTTTACCTTTGGCCAGCTTTGTTGTTTTTAAGCTTAAGTTGAATTATCAGAATCAGAATTGTTTGTATTGCTTGTACATCAAGGGCAACAAACCACTGGAGTCTAATTCCTTATATGTGTTCATACTTACTTGGCCATTAAAGTTGTCGCTGGCCTGATTTGTCCTCAAGGCTGTGTGATGTCATCGCACCATGGTCTTTATTTGAGTGTGGTCACAAAAGAAGTATTTCAGAATTTGTTACTAATGTGGTAAATGCATTTTTACATATTGATATTGTCATCATATTGGTGCAGAATAAACAATATAGGTAGACATATTGGCCTCAATAACCATTGTTGCTGATCAGAATTCTAAAGATTTAAAAACTGAGCACCTCTGCAATACAAAATGTAACTACTCCAAAGATTGTTCGAAGGAATTAATTTGTTATTTCTTATACAAACCAGAAATCATGCCCACAAGCGAATGTTGGTCGTACCTGCATATTCATAAATTGATGGTCTTGATATCACCATTTCTATTTCTTCCAATAATTCCAAATATAGTATTCTGTCCATGTAAACATGTATTTTAAGGACAGAAAAAATTACATGGTGGTAAGATGTATCGCTGTCGAACAAATTGTTCTAAATAATCAGTACTAATAAACCGACTTCTAAGATTCTTTGGTTTTACCAAAATCCGATGATAAAAACAGAGAATTTATACGCTATTTAAAAATCCCACCTACTCCTAATTTATAAAGCAATTTCTCATCATGTGCGCTACAACAAACCAAACATATAGTGTTATGCCACCAAAGGAGCCATGCATCCTACTGTAAGAAACCTAAATATTTAAATGCTCGTATAGATTCTATAGAGAACTGTTGACCAATGTGGCTCCTGCAGTCACGAGAGCAAACATATTAATTATGCAGCAGCTATCACTGTCACCCCCAACCCCCAACCACCACACACACTCCCTTTTTTTTAGGTTACAAAGAGCAAACAATTTAGCTGTTTTTCCACTGCCCATCGCACTAAACCTACACTGTCCCCCCTGCTTCAGTGAAAGCAGTGTCATGTACCTTTTGCAAGCATAGAATAGAATTATACTTCATTAATCCCCAAGGGGAAATTTGCAGACACAGTAGCACCAATAAACATTAAACTAAAACACAATAATAAAATATACATATAAGATAGAAGAACAAGTGTGCATAAACTATACAAGTGAGATATAAAATATATATGTATATATACACAACATATATGTATATATACACACAACATATGAGCATCTTTCTGAACATAGGATTTGATCACCTCCAGCTCGTCAGCCTATGGTTCTGATCCAGTGAAGTATTTTGCTCACTCTCACGTCTGTTCTGCAACATTTCGTTCGGCTGCTTTTTATGGCAGCCTAAGGACGCTCCCCGCCCTTCAGTTTTCCGTTTTAATCACCACACTGCATCAGGCAGACTTCCATCGACAAAGGGCAGCCCTCTGCCAGGCTTACCACCTAATCCATCAGCGGCCTGTCCGTCAGCTCTCCCTCCGTGCCGCACACACTCTCCAGTCTCGCCCACCACGTGCCACTCAATCTCCTTGTCACTCGTCTCGGCTCTGCTGTGGATCACTGCCATCCTGGGCCTGGATGTGTTGCCAAAATGATCGTATCTAGGACACTTGGGGGGGAACGGGTGACGTCAGCAGCCATCCACGTATTTAATGTTTGATCCTGCCCTGACAGACAGGCACCTTTTTTTTTAGAAGTTGATCCATCCAGCACAAATGTCAACGATAGGCAGAACGGTGCTTTCCACAGGAATCACGCAGGTTAAGGCAAATGGCAGTTTGCATCCGGTTTGTCGTTGCGTGTCTATCTGAAGACGGCCCAAATCTGCTCTCACAAATATGGTGGCGATAGTTCAGGTGAGCCTGTCCTGTGAAAATGAATCTATCAACATAAAAACAGTCTTGTCTTTTTGCGTCAGCTGATCCACATGATGGAAGCTGCTCCTCAGCATCTGGTTTCCCCAGACACAAGGCAGACGCAATGTAATCTGCCTCATCTTTAAGGATTATATCTCTACCTTTTCTGTCATTCTCTGGATTTTTTGTTCATGTGAAGGCAAGCAGGATGTTCCTCCGTATAGCATTTCAATAACGGCAGCTAAGCCTCGGTCCGTCTGAACAGTGGGAGCAGCATGGAGAGGGAGACTGGAGGGGGGATAGACTGCTCCCTCCTGAGGGGATGGAGAGTTGCCCATGTGCCTGGCGGATCACGGGCTGATAATAATGTGGCACAAAAGCCCAACACGCCACTAAACCCCCAGTCTGGGGCGGCTGGCGTGTCGTATCACGTCCCCCCAGGCTGCTCCACTCTGTCGATGTGTCGGCATGGGGCATCTCCTCCGCTCTAGTTTTCTCTGAATGTCCCGCCTTCATCTCTGACCTGCAGCCCGTCTCGTATGCGTCTCTTCAGGTATACTCTGCCCACGTCGATGACTCTCCTCTGTTTGCAAAGCAAGTGGATGTGGCAGGTAAGGAGGGGGGGGGGGATCTGAAAATGTTCCACACAAAGACGGATCTAGAGACGCAGAACCTACTCTAATATTTGCACATGTATCTTCTTACAATTGACCTCCGACGTATGAACTGATGAGTGAAATCTTTACAGACGGTGTTGTGAGGAGTGTCTGTTAAGAATCTGTAATGGTTTAATCTATACTTGTGAAAAATATGAAACATGCCCATTATTTGGTTGACATTATATTATATCTGAAAAAGGTGGCATCTTCAGATGTCCAAAACCAAAGAATATTCAATTGACATTAATTTTAAACACTGAAATGCAGCAACTCTTTACATGTTTGAGGCTACAGAGAATAATAACATGTTTTGCTTGATTAAATGTTGGGATTAAATAATAATCAAAATTGTTGCAGAATATTTTTCTGTGGCTCAATTAAGCAAACGATGGTTTCTGCTCTTCCAGATACATTATCTTCCTAGCATCTGCAGAGAGCCTCAGAAATAGTCAAACATTTCTGGGGTTCTTTTGGAATAAATTATAGAACAATTTTCTCTTTGCAATAACATCTTTCAAGATAGTCTTGAATCTTAAAATGTTTAAAATTCCTGCCGGTATTAGGCTAGAAAAGTGAAATAAACTCAAAAGTAAAAATAAGTCTCACTGTATCGAGTCACATTCATAGAACTGACGTCTTTTTAAAAATCTTAATAATTACGCTATTCTGAATTAGTCTACACAAATGTTATCCCGTCGTTGTCTATGCGACGCACACATACTGTATAATGTATGATTATAAACGGCGGTACAATGCAGCAAGCCTCCACGACCAGGAGTTGGTCAGTATGATCCGGTCACAGCGGGATGACGCGGTCAGAGGAAGAGGTGTCGGCAGGCACTCCA
This sequence comes from Liparis tanakae, assembly GCA_036178185.1. Lineage (NCBI taxonomy): Eukaryota > Metazoa > Chordata > Actinopteri > Perciformes > Liparidae > Liparis > Liparis tanakae. The sequence continues at coordinate 4,563,685 of CM070095.1, read as the reverse complement.
CAGGGTAGCAACGCCACGATGGCAGATAAACCTCTCGCTGCCCTTGACCCTAATATCTCAAGCTTTTTATGACCTTGTTCCTGTCTCAATTTTATCTCCAATTAAGCCACCGTTGCGGCTTCCACTGAAAACACACACATTAGGGACTTCCACATTTCACAGCAGTATTTCCCGTGTGGAGTTTACTGTCTGAAGATAATACTCAGAGCTTCTCATTCTTCTCATTAGTGGATAGCAGTTGGACATTAGTGATCTGTGACTAATGTTTTAGCTAAAGTCTACGCAGCAGATGCAATATAACGTTGTCGCTTCGTCTCCATGGCTGCGCTGCGTGTGCTTCTTCTTTACACCTCACCTGCTGGGTGAGCCGATACTGTTGGACGTTTAGGGGTCATGTTCTTCAGACGTTTGTGCAAAAAAACAACTATAAAGTTTACATCTCTTTCATGGATGCATGCACTGCAGTTGAAGCATGAAACCGTATCCTGTTAATAGATATTGTGTGAATAGCACATTGATGCTGTGGTAGACCGACGGCTGATTCAATGATCGAACAGAGAGGCGTCTGGTTGGCGTCTCTATAGAGATGAAAAGGATATCTTTGTGTTCCTTCCACCTTTTTCTTGTTAACGCATTACTAACATGCCACATCAGTTAATTGAACATCATTGAAATACCGGAATGGATTAATGGTCATTGCGCAGCCATTTTTATACTACAGAATCTTTTTATTGGCAAGTATGTTTACACATACAAGGATTTTTACATTTTTTTTTTATTTTTTGGTCAACATCCAGGTTTTACCCCGATGTGAGATCAGAATCCGTTTTATTGGCCAAGTATGTTTGCACAAACAAGGAATTTGACTTGGTAAAGTGACTCAGTGTGCTTACACAAAATATACATAAGAACACAATACAAAAACAAAACCACCGCTGTAATGTAAGGGATGTTTAACTGGGGCAACTAAAAGTACTTGGATGAGACCAGATGGCTTTTATTGTTAAAGAATAACATTGCTGATGGTTTTTCGAGGAAAATAAGGTGTTCTCCACCATTACTTTTCTTTTCACAATAAGAACGTCACCTGATGTTCTGTTCTCTGACAATTAACATACTAATTATTGGGCAGTGTGGATACACTGCGTAACTACATAAGAGTCCTAAAAAACCTGTTGGACAGGAGACAACATCCCTATTATCTCAACTAATCCATCCAGCCTTGGAGCAGAGCCAGAGAAACATGGTCACATGCTATTGTTGCCTGTTGTCCGTTAGTTGAACACCTAAGAAGCTGTGCTGCATGACAACGATGATTTACACCGTGTACGATAATCGTCTAAATGTTAAAATGCATTCTTTAGAAAAGTTCTGAAAATGAGTAACATTGCGGCCCTGTCCAAATGAACTTACTCCTGGGTACATCGTGGACTATATAGCGAGTTCAGCATTTCTAATTGTTATTCTCACTAAAAGTTATCTTCAACAATGGTTACTAATCTTGACACAGTTTATACCGTCATGCATTGAGCTAAAGGAGTAGCTGCAGACGGACTAGAGGAGGGCAGCCTGACTGGTTCTCCCAGCCGACGCTGGTTGGCCCGTTGGAACTGTGCGACAAGCAATGACATCATTAACGGTTCGGAGAAAGTCACCCGAGTAGTGTCAGAAAGCGCTTTTTAATTTTCTCAGATAAGATCAATATATAGTCCTCTACATTGTACTCCCTGGATAGTGATGGGAGTAGTGGATGAGTGAATGATTTTGGACACGGCGTGGGTTTTAGAGTCTTGCAGTGGTTCCAGTACATTTGCACGAAGGGCCATTGGGAAGTCGGGTCCAGTTCAAAATAGTTTTTAGCCCTCCAACTTTGTCAGGATGCCTAAGGACACCTGATTGCAACAAAGGTTTGTTTGTCCATGTATACAGTATGCTAGAACATAGTGACACCACAGCTGGCCATAGTGCAAGGGGAAATGGCTTGTGCCCTCCAAAAAACAGTCCTGACCCGAAGGTAATACATTTACTGGCTCACATGTGCAGATGTGTCAGCGTAACCGTTGGTTCGTTGGTCCGTCCACCACTTTGGTCCAGATCGTAGTGACTCGACTACTATTGAAGACACTGCCATGACATGTTACAGATATCCAGTCTTCAAAGGTTGGATGGCTCCGACTTTGAATTTCTTTTGGTGTAGCTTTTAAAGAAATGTCTCAACAATTATTTTATAGATTGCTTTAACATTTGATGCAGTGATTCATATTCCCCTCGGGATGATTTCTAATAACCTTGGTGATTCTTTGAACTTTTAGCTCAAGTATGGCTTCACAGAGCCACTAGCATAGATGTAGACTCTGAAGTCTTGCTGCTTGACGCATACCCTGATAATGGATTTATATAATATTCTTGTTGTTCATTCATTTTCAATCGGTTGATTTTATAGATTATTTAATATTTTTTCTCGTCTCTCCAACAGCTGTGGGGGAAACACAAAAGTAAAATCATTCTTTTAAAAATATACTTTAATGGAGACGAGTGACAGTTGCTTGTGGTTAGGCCCACCACTGACACAAGGTCTACTTCCTGTTTCAGATCTTTGACGACACCATAAGCCCTTCCCTTTCACCATTCATAAAGTCCCACCCAGTGGAAATGTTTCTGCCCCTGTAGACGCCACACTAAACTAATCCAGGCCATCCCTGTGATGTCACAGCGAGCCCCAGCTGCCTGTGTTGTCCCTGGACTGACCGTCCCACTGTCGCCCGCCTGAGCCTATGAGGAGCCAGACGGTGCCAGACAGGGAGGGGGATTAATTCTGCAGCTGCTCTGTTGTTATGAGTGATAGTTACAGCATTGAGACCTGATAAGTGACTTATGGATGTGACTGTTGCTTAGATTGAGGCTGTATTTTTATGCCCCTCCAGCTCTTTCCCCCAAATCCACAAATGGTTTCATCTCTGGGCCTTTGATTCCCATGCATAGACTGACTACTCGGTCAACTGACATTTTTATCTGGTATAAATTAATCATGAACGCATCTTTCTTTGGTGGTTATGAGCAGATATGAATGGCACATTAGGCTCAGTGAGTTGAAAAATCCCCAAAGCCCAGGGATTTGGAACTAATTTGACCCTAATAACAACGGTGGATAGCCTCAGGTTAAGGTGAACAATCTGCCGACCTGCATATTACATCTCACCTTTCTGTCTTACTTCTTCTGTATTACTTGCTACATGGAGGTCTGTGTGTCTAATGCAGTTTTTCTGCATAACGCCTCTTGACTGGGGCTTGGCTGCCATTCATTTGTTCGGGATAAATCAATGTCAGTCGCCCCGAGCTGCCTGCCCCTCCCACCCTGGTAGTATTGAATGAATCGTGTGTGGCCAGGTCACGTGCCTCCTCATCTCCACTTTATTGATCATCCCAGGCTCATTAGTGCTTGTTATACAGTATATCTCCGTTAGATTGGACTTTGCCACTTATTTCTGGAAGAACAAAACGCCTTTCTACATTTTGATTTGTTTCCGGATGGATGTTATAGCCCCGGGGATTCACTCCCGGGCCTCTGAAGAATCTCCAGGCTTAGTGATGGAGCCAACTGACTCATCACTGTGTAATCATAGACATAGTAGGTCACCAAGGAAGTTGTAAAATGCTGCCAGCTTGTGACATGATACCTCTTAAAAGTTGTTTTTAAAGGTTTTGTTTGAGGTCAAACCTAGATAGCCGGAATAAGATACGGTTGCTAAAAATATCTGGACTTTACCTGCTATTTGTAGTTGATCCTCTTATTTTGAGGACTAGGATTAGTGTTGTCACTGTAACAATAGGGAGCTAAAATACTCATCATATTTTGGGGAAGTTAGCATTTGTCAGTTGTTTATTGTGTTCTTAAATATCTAACCCTAAATATGTTGATGTGATGGGTTTGGTCATTATTGTTTATATTGTTGTTGTTGCTGCCATTAGATGCATTTAATCTGGCTTGTGTTGACGGTCATGGGAGCAATAATATCCCCCCCTACCACTTCTGCCTGACCTGAGCAAAACAAGATGTTTTTTTTAACATTATATTCATTAGTGTATCATTTATTAGTATTGAGAGAAAACACAGTCTCATTTTAAGCAGTTATTAAGAGACTGAGCGGACCACGTGCAGAAATAAAGTTATTGTTTAAGTCTAATTGAAATAATTTAATTATCCTAAAAACATCTCTCGGGTATCACCAAGGTTTCTGTAACCTGCAACACTCAGCGAGACATAAAAGACGGACCGGGGAAGACCAACACGCCTCGGCCAATGCCAATCATGCTGGACCCAGTTGTTCCTCATTGGGCTCCAGAATACATGCCAGCCTGTGACTATTGTTCCACCCGCCTGTCTGTTGGCTGACACCTGGCCTGCATCCAAACTCATTACAACACTTGATGGCATTGATCCGTCCACTCGAGCTTCCCCTCCAGAGCCACGTTCTCTCTACTGATCTTCATTTGGATCCTTTGACTCTCTTCTCTCGCTCTTCTCTTTCCATGCCTCTTACATTATTATTATACAGCCAACTAGTATGGGTAATACACTGGCCCCATTAACAGATGAACGCTGTTGTTATGAGGCTTAATACAACACAGATTAAGAATCATTGTTGCTGCGAGTATCCGCCCAGTATCGCATATCTGCTCGCCTTATTGGTTTGAGGGTAGTTGAGCCACGACACGCCCGCAGTTAATGAAATTAGTGACGAGGAAATGCAGTGTCACTGTCCACCAGGGAATATTAAGCGCAGTTCCCACCAGGACCTCTGTGGTAGTGGCCGAGTACATTATCCACACAGTGGGGTAGGAACTTGGGGAAATGAGCTGGATGTGAGAGCGCTAAATCCTCTAAATGTGTGTTAAGGGGAAGCTGCCGAATGGCTATTCTCATGATGGAAACTCCTTCACCTCTCACCCCCAGACGTCAGGGTTGGCCTTGTGTGCCGCTTTTAAAATTGGTGAAGGCCACAGTTACAGTCGGGGGTGCACTGGTTTGTATTGTTACTTTTTCTACATCAACTCTAACGGACGTATATGTTGACATCAAACGGTGCCGATACGAATAGTTGACAAAACTACTAGACGTGTGTTTCTCTAGCAACCCCTCAAGCCCAACTAACCGCTCTAGCTTTACTTTTGCTCTTCTAATGCAATTAAAGTGTTTACAATGTAGCCTTTAATTGGATCAGGTGTGCGAGAATAGTAGCTGTAAAAGAAACCTGGAGATCATGAAGCTTTAAGAGAAAAAAATCCTACCGGTCAAAAGACGTACAAGCAGTTCTGCTCCCAATTAGTTGTAGTCAGACTTAAAACCAATTTGACATAAATGTAGATGTAAATATGTGTATACTAAAACAAGTCTAGTATAGGACCAACATGTTACACCCTCGATCTAATCCTTTCTATTTTATTATACTCTATTTATTTATTCAAACTAATGCTGAAAAAGTTGGAGTAAAGCATTATTAATAGTGCTATATAGGGTTGTTACTAGTATCACGGTATACCTCTGTATTCAAATTGACAGTTATGGTTTGTTTACATGCTCGTCCTGCTAATATGGAAACTAATACGCTTCTGTTCATGTAACATATTCTGTTCTCAATCATTTAAGGATCTTTATAACAGATGGTAGTGTATTGGCGTACATCCTGATCTTTACCTTCGCATTGAAAATGCTGAAGGTAATGTTTTGATCGCTGTGTATTTGTACGCGGGCGTGTTATTCGCACAAATCAAGGATGGAATTTGGATCGATTGGGTCAAAGGTCAAGGTCATGAAAAGGTCAAAATCTTCTTTTTACCATAGCGTGGTCAATTTCTATCCAATTGGCATGCAACTAATGCCAAAATGTTCATAATTCAATGCCCAATCGTGTGATATGCGAAGGTCTGCGCTCTGCGCTCTACCGATGCCCGTTGTAGTTTCTGTGATATCGTACTGTGATCATCTTTCCCCTCTTCAAACATACAATGTGTTAACACCCGTTTGTAATTATACGATTAAACACAGGACATGTGTATGGTGAACATAATGCACCCGCAGAACGCCGTGCGTCAAAGCTGCTTCAAGGAGAGAGCTGAAGGAAGTTAAGCAGCAGCAGCAACTGGTGCATTGCAGCACCTGAACTACCACGGTGCTCAGGCTCCGACTGCGAGGGCTCATTCACAGCACCGAGATCCGACATCAATCACGGCTCCGCCAGCTCCTCTGGCCTGCTGTTTCACACGGGCCTTCTGCTGCAGTCACCAGCTACGCCAGCCCACTGTTTTCATTTGTCATTGTACACGCTAATTCCTTGATCGCCCAAGCTTCCGAAGATTTAGTTTCTTCGCGTCCTTTTTGTTTGCCGGCTTTGTCCCTTGATGTCCCTGCATCATTTGAGTAGCCCGTCACTTAAACGGTGTCTATGTATTACTGCTGCAAAAAGGAAAATGAGAATCTCACTCCAAATTGCGTTTATGATTTCCTCTTATAGTTTTTTGAGTTTGAAACTGGGATGCCTCCATGAGACCGTTTACAGTACGGAGAATGTAGTCGGGCATGGAGAGAGGGGGGGAGTGGCGTGCAAAGCTGCGATGTTCTGATTCATGGCCGTTTTCTGTGACATTGATGCTATATTTGTGGTGACGTTACAGTTGGTTTCATAACTCATGATGTTATTCGATGGCGCAATAGTGCTTGCAAACGTTTTGCTGTACTTAAATCGGCAAATCCTGAATATGTCTTGTATGTAAGGAAGTAGTTGTTACCTATAGATAATAATACATATCAAAATAATGTGATTATTGCTGTAGCCACAAAACCATGTAGGTGGCGCTGTCCTGGTCCAGTCCGGACTCACTTGTTTAGAATGTCTTTGAGTAATGTCCTGTCCCTCACCGTAACTCGGTGCCGTTCCTCATTCCCAACCAGGTGAGCTCTTGTGGTCAAATCCCGTTTGAGCGAGGCCTACAGACGAGAGTATGAAGTTACCTCCTCTCAAAGAGGACTTCCTGTCAACGTAATGATGGAGGATAAGTGGATTTAGTTTGAGTTAAAACAACCAACATCTGTCTTGCTTTCTATACATCCCTGTTCCCACATTACATAAAAAGTAGAACAGTTATTTACTAGGAATCACGAGTTGAGCAAATCATATTATGGACACCAAGCGACTATGTTGGTCCTTTTAGTTTAAAACGGTGATAATCACAGGCGTCATGGCAGGAAGTTTCCCTCCTTAAGTAGTCGGCACCACTCTTTAATCTACTGTCTAAATCTACACTCTCTTTTGCCACCTCGCTAATCCAATAAGCCACCTACGCTGATCTGACTTCTTGCATAACAGGACTGGGTAACCTACCAATGGTTCCCCCAGTGACCACATAACTACAGGGGGGGCAGTTATTTTTAGCCCTGAAGGCGAAACTATCAGTAAATGATGTGGGTGGGTGGGGGAGGGGAGGGGAGGGGGTCGTTTTGGCAGTCGCTTCTCCAGTAATCCTTCTGGTAAAGCCAAGTGGATCATTCAAATAACAATATCTTTAATTTAAGATGCAGGTTTTGTGTAACATGACGGAGGAAGTGCCAAGATTCAGGTGACATTGACGGAGAAAAACAGGGCAGAGAAAGTGGAAACTTCGAAGTCTGCGCCAGCCTTTTGTTTTCTCCCAACAAGACATTGTTGGCAGTTAAACGGCACACAGGGTGAAACTGGCCTTTCCGGTATGAGCTCTGGTTACAGGAACTCATGACTCTGCGTTTTGTTGTTGTTGATGTTTCAAGCAGCCAGCTCCCCTCCCTCCATGCCTTCATTCCATTTAAACCCCAGAGTCGGTCTGGAGTTGAGGATGTTGTGCTATTCCTGCTCCTACCTCCGAACCGCCAACATCGAGACAACCGCCTGCTAGGGAAGGCCGTGCAGACGCCGCCAGATCACACGCAGGCAACTTGAGCGTCTGAGGACTGTCGACTTGGGAGGTTTGCTGCAGCGCTGAGGCCAATGATTTAGACGTAGGATTTACAACACAAGGGTAGGGAAATGTGAGCCTCAGGAATCTGGATTTAATTACTATTACTGAGTTTACAATTAAGATGATCCCTACCAAATCTGCCGTTTGTAGTTTGTTAGTTGCTTCAGCTTCAAGTTCTACATCAGTTTGGCAAAACATTTGTTTTCCTGGCATTACCACTGACAAGGATAAATACAGTCTGAAACATGTACAGCTGTGACTACAAAGTGCCTAAAGCGTTAACTGTTTGATTACGAAATGTGTGTCTCTACTGAAGAATTAAGCGAGGAAGAATTTAGCAACGCCTGTTTTCTGTCTGACCAATGGTCCTAAAGCCAAACACATTCAGTCTAGAAGCACTACATCATTCCATTTGAGGAGCTGAAAGGTGAACATGTTTAGCATTTTATTCTCTATTATTACTCACTAATGGAGCCTTTCATTACTGATGATGCCAAAGTGGCACAATGACTTCCTGACCAGTAAGTCCAAAGACTGAACCTTTACTTGAAAATAGTAATAATAATATATATATAATATAATATAGAATAGAATATTTTTGTATATATATATATATATATTACATATATGTTGTGTATAAATACATTTTATTTTGTATTTTATATTTCACTTTGCACACTTTACTTTATGCACAGTCACTTTCTTTCTTTCTTATACTTATATTTTATTGTGTTTAGTTTTATAGGTGCTGCTACTTTTGTCAACAAATTTCCCCTTGGGGATTAATAAAGTATATTTCTATTCTATTCTTCTTCTTCTATACAAGACCCTTGTTGTATTTACCTGAACCTCATTATCTTTGCTGGCACTTATATGTTGTGTACATTGATTTTTTTTAAAAAGGTTTTACAAATAAGAAATGTGAATTTCATACCAAGATATAGGTGTCTCCTCCCATATAAACTGGAATGTCTATCCGTTCGATGCTATTGGTTTATGCATATCTGAAATGGTATTTAATATATTTGTGTTCAAAGACGACAGCCTTACCAGGGCATAAAAAGGAAAACTTGCACTTGTGTGAATTAATTAATCTGGATGTTCTGGTTGGAACGCCCTTGTACATTATGAGTCACTCTCCGTCCAATAGAGAGATCATGTTGTGTGTTTACTGCTTGCCGTCCTGCAATGCAGTAAGCAGCTTCAAGCTAGAGGCTTGGGATATTCCCACACAATCCCCAGACATCCTTTTCTCACGACGCAGCGCCCGTCTCCTGCATGTTGGCCGTCCAGCGATACTGTTTTCCACCTCGTCTACTGAGGCAAAGGAAGACGCAGAAACGCCTCTAGCCAATCCAAAAGTACAACATATTTGTGTGTGGCGGGAAATTCCCAACTCTAAACGTTTTCAGAAGCAGTTGCTGAAATGACTGGACATTTCCTGAATGCTTTGGGCATGTCACAATTGTTTTCTACAAAGGCATTTATCTTTGGCCAGGGGGTTTTCATGCACATTGAAATTGAGGAAGATGCTAGTCCCCTCAAACGCACAACACGTGGGAATATCACACTTGTTGCTTTCTTTCTTAAAGTACATGCATGTTGCGTTGCATTATGCAGGCTCTTTGACATGCACATCACATACACAAGATGTTCCTTTTGAAAGTATTACACTTGGACAATATATATAATTTTGTATTTTATATTTCACTTTGCACACTTTACTTTATGCACAGTCACTTTCTTTCTTTCTTATACTTATATTTTATTGTGTTTAGTTTTATCGGTGCTGCTACTGTTGCCAACAAATTTCCCCTTGGGGATTGATAAAGTATATTTCATTTCATTCATTCATTCATTCATTCATACGTAAGGCCTCTAAAGCTTTAAAGTCAACCGCAGTCTACATAGTCTTCACTCCGGGTTGAAATCATTGACTTACCTTTTACAGACGCCAACGACTTCCTTAGGGGACTTTTTGACACTCGCCAACCTAAACACACTACTTCTCATCTTTGTTTTCTTTGTGCTCAAGCCAGATTGTGTTTCTTTGACTCTCTCTCTCTGCAGGATATGAAAAGACGGAGGACACGACAGAAAGGACGGCCTTAGCCGACCAAGAAGATGCACGACTGATATACCTCAACCAGCCGCAGTTCACCAAGTTTTGCAACAATCGAGTCAGGTAAGGAGACGCTGCATTTTAATACGATGAGATATATCTCTGCACTGTATGAACCGATGGACATTTTGTGTAAGAGCAATAATATGAGGTTATGATCAAGCATTTATTGAAAGTGGTCATGTCTATCGCTTATCATCCAGCATTTACAGTGTAATTACATAAGGTGCATAGAGATGCTTTCCCCATGTCACTTACAATTAAATTGTATCCTAGCTGCTTTATAAATTCACACTGAAAGATGTATTCTCTGAGGGATTTCGCTGTTTTCACGGTGACCTGCAGCATAACTTGCCACTTTGCCTGTAACCCCACATTAACCTTCAGAGTCACAAGTTAAACATTTGAATTGAAGCATGCCCGCACCGTGTGGCTGCTTCTTAAATGTCAGCCTGGGGACAGTGTCCTGATAGCAAGCCATCTTGACAATTCAGAATCCATTTTAAGAGCTTTTTTGAGCATATGTTGTAACCTTTTGTCAGGAGAAAAGATGTATGCTACTTTGTAAACTCTAAAGCAGCCAGTAGTAGCAGACTGATCAAGAATACATTTGACTTTTTTTAAATCGTTGTATTCAGCCTTCTAAAGATGACAGGGTTCCTACGGTCATGGAAAACCTGGAAAAGTCATGGAAATCCATCAATCAAAATGTGTAAGAACCCTGAGATGACATTTGAATGCAAGAGTTCTCGTCTGAACAGTGGACAGAGCAGTGGTTTTGATGGGAGGAGCTCAGTTCTACAGGTACCATGAAAGCACCACCCGCCATATGCTATTAGTACCTCTGAGATTTGCACCACCAGTGGCGCCTTAGTCCAGATAAAGCACCCTGAATCTTTGCAGCGCTCATGGCGTTAAAGGTCAGGCTTGTTGGTTCAGGCCGTTCTCTGTCGAGGAATATTACCGTTAGCATTCCTGCAATAATAATAGCAATAATAAATTAAATCTGCTGCTTATTTTAATGCCATTGCTTAGGTCAGTTCCCTGTATTGGATGACAAATAACACATGGAAGCAGCTAAGAAAATGGAAGGATCTTACTTCCGTATGTTTCTTTAAAAGATGGATGCTGATTCTGCTTATTTTAGAAGTTAAGCTTCTTTTGTCGTTGGGAATGTAGGTTTCACAGTGTCACCTTTCATTGTTGTATTTAATATTTGGTTTGGTTGTTAATTATTAACAGACCAAGGTCAATGAGCGTTTGCAATCAAGACGTTACTTCATTAGCCTGTTTGGTACGAAGCATCACCGCCCACATGCCAAGAGTTCATTAATGTTTCCCACAAACGATGGATGGTTAAACGATATTGCTTCAGAGAAGTTTAAGTAATGTGACCTTTTCTGTGAAAGAACACCTCTGCATATTTTAAGAATAAAAGTTTATTCGATTTTCGTGACCTTTCCGGGGGCGGTCATTAATTCAGCGGGCAACCTGCATTGCTAAAAAAAACAACGGAAAACATCACATCCTTACCCTTTGGGCTGAAACTCATGCTGTTAACACACACACACACACACACACACACACATACACACACACACACACACACACACACGCACACACTCTGGTCAACACAAGGCAGATAAGGGGATCAAGGTTAAATCATTATTACAGACTTTCCAAATATTTGGCTGATCTAAAGCATGACTGGATGTCGACATCACAGTGTAATCATATTGACAATCACGTGGCTTAGATATGACTGCCAATCCAATACGGACACTCAATAGCAGTTTTAATAATGAACTGAGGTGACGCATATATAAAGATCTGTGTTTTCAACACAGTTTTTAGAGATAAAAACGTCAACAGCCTTCTCTCTGAGCACAAACTGGAATTAGATGACAGCTTGTATGTTGATGTCTATTCAAGCTGCATTGGTTTCTTTTGGATCGGACTGTAGTCTATCCAAGTTGTGTCTTGTCAATTGATTTCTATGCTTCAAGCGCTGCTGCATTATTTGAACAGTGAACAGGGTTCGTACGGTCATGGAAAAGCTGGAAAAGTCATGGAATTTTAAAATGGTCATTACCAGGCCTGGAAAAGTCATGGAAAAAACTTAAATCATAAAAGTTTGGGAAAAGTCATGGAAATGTGTTTATAATCACTTGTTAATTTACACAGAGTTTAAAATAATTAATGTTTTTTAAAGAAAGATGCTCAAAATATAAGCCGGCATACGCTCTCAATACACAAAATGTTCTAAATGTTCTTCATGTTTTACCGAGATTTCAGTTTGGTCGTGGACATTTGGTTTAAAGTCCTGGAAAACCCGTTAAAGTCATGGAAAAGTCATGAAAAAGTCATGGAAAAGTCATGGAAAAGTCATGGAAATCCATCGGTCAAAATGTGTAAGAACCCTGAGTGAAGTACGTAGCTACGCTTACACATGGCCTTTGTTGACATTTGCTTTGTCCACGTGTTTTTTAACGCGAAATGCGCCTATAAATTCAACTCAAGCCTTGGAGGCCCATCAGACTTTAACACATTTATACAAGAGGATTGGTTGCTGTCTCAAAGTGACCTGCGAAGACACTCACGGTGGCAGCACCCGTGGAAAATGGTAAATGTAATCCTACAAGCGGCACTCGCAGGGCTTCTGGCTTTCACTTGCTCTCATCCTCCCTCTGCAGCGTCAATACCTGCAGAACACGTCACACGGATACACACGCATGTGACTCCCGCCTCACTACAGAAAGGGGCCCTGTTCTCTCTCGTATACGTGAGGATTGTTGTGGATTGTTTATTCAGCCGAACTAGCAACTGGCAGTTGTGTTCGTGACACGGAGGTGATCGTCTGCTGAGACGTTGACACATCATCTATGGCTAACAGGAGTGACTGTACACACCACTTATCCGTGAAATCCTAAAGTTACACGTCTTGTGTGGAGCACACGGGACAATTGTGACATGCATAGACACACAATGTACACATGGAGTACACGTGACACGTTGTGCGGTTGTGTGAGTAATCTAGTACCTAATTAGTCACCTAAGCACATGACCTACACATTTCAGCATGTGGTACACGTCTTCATTCACTTACCAGGCGGCTTTTTATAATATTGTAACCAGTTCTGAGCTTCTCATTTCAACAGTATACCATCATTAAATATTAAAATGCTCACATGGCAATATCACATTTAACTGGTGAGTTGCAATATTACTTGTATGCAATGTTAGAAACTCAATTAGAGGCACATCTCGTCATCTTTTACGCCAAGTCAGATAATATCTAACCAGAAAATCATCAAATATATATATTCTTGGTATATTTTGATGGCAAAGTAGATAATAAACTAAATTCTGTTTCGTAAACGGCTTCTGAATTGTTTTTAGTGGCTAGATTTATTTGATCATCTCTTCTGCGGTTGAATATATGCTGGTAAATCCATCCGTCTTTCCACTGGCAGAGATTTTCCACCATAGCTGTTCACTGTATACCAAGCGTGCTACAAGCTATTTGTTTTATCCCCTTTTAGGCACAATATTTAATCTATTTTTGTGGGCATGAAATTTCAATCTGGACAGTTTTTGATGATGAAAGAAAATGCGTGGTGAGTCTGATCTTATCAACGGTTAAATCTTAAGTCATGTGCTCTGATGCTGGTAAACATGTTTTTAGTTTACCCAAATTAAATTATTACGATTGGCTGGGAACTTGGGAAGTGATTTTGAATAATCGTGAGGAATAAAATATCTCAATTATTTAAAAATAAAAAGAATACACTGTCATTTGTATTCAGATCAAACTATTACAGCAGTTAATCACCTACATAACTTTTTTAACCATATACATTTGAGCTGAAATAAAAAATAAATCTCTGGAAAAATAACACACACCTTAGTTTAGCTTCACGCTTATTTACTGTGATGATCTTCATATTGCAAAAGATTGTTCACATTTGTTTCTCCTATCATTTCCACATCTTCTCCTGTCATCATCATTCATGGACGTTTTGCAAGTCATGATGCAGAACCTCCTCATCACCTGTTCAATGCCCGTAGATTGTATTACAGTCTGAGGAGTGTGATTTTAATTGCATTTAAATCCACCTGTAAATGTTAAACGTTCATGGAAAAGATCAGTGTTTCATGTAGTGTTTTTTTGGGTGGCATGTTTCACATGTTTGAAGTCTCAAAAGATAACGTGCTTAAAAGAGGAATCCAACACGTTTACTTAATTTAACGTCCACAATCTATTTTGAACTTGTTAGACAAATCAAAATAGACATTCATAAAGCATTCCTGTGAAGTCAAACCTTTCAGCTGTGGTGGAAATGTTGATACACGGCATTTTAAGTTCTTCTGATTGGTGCTGCATGGCCTATAATCTGGATATGGGAGTGGTATGCAGGAGGCGATTCTCTCATGTCGTCTTCATCCTAAAGCCACTTCCAGGAAATGAAAAGTAAGATCCATAATCGTCCATTAAGCATTTTGTTAAATGAGCTCTGCCCCAGCGGAGGAAGTAACACGTTGAACCGGAGTAACTCGAGAATAGTGGTGCTTTACAGTACTACCCCGTGAGATCAGAAGATGGAGGGAGTAAATAAGGCGATGAGCAGAAAGCTGATCCCAGAGATGAGATGACGAATGCATTTAAAGAGAGACATGATGCAGGCGGGGCCTTTAGGTGAAGGCTGCAGCTTCACCAGCAACTGTTTCTTTGTATTTAGGTATATCAACACAAACGGAAGAAAACAAATGAATGAAAACAGGCCAAACGTCAACTGGAACAATATTACTGCCATTAGAGAAACTTAGTGGAGAAACTGTAATAATGACACTCTGTTTGATCTGAAATGCAGTGAATTAAATGTGCAGCTTATAGTTATTTCATCTTATCTGTTGCATTTTCTTTGATGCATTAGTTTCCTTCAGTTATTTTATATTTCACTTTGTATACTTCATGCACAGTCACTTTCTTTCTTTCTTATATTTATATTTTATTGTGTTTAGTTTATTGGTGCTACTGTGTCAACAAATTTCCCCTTCGGGATTAATAAAGTGTAATTCTATTCTATTCTTCTATTCCTATAAAGGTTGGTTCTAAAATGGTCACCTGTACTAAATATTATTGCACTCATGGTATTGTTATGGGCCTTGGATGATGTATGGCAGGTTGGAGGCTACCGTACTTTAATTGGTGACTTTAATGAACATTCATATTATCTGCTCATATTTACATCAAAATTAAGAGAAAAGAAAACCACAATCACCAACTTTTAATTCAGAGACAAATGTCAGGTAAATCAAAGTTGTGCGATTTTTAAGAATAAATTTAATAGATAAAGTGGCTCAAATTGGATTTTGGAAATTTAGACTCCAAACTTGATATATAAGCAACATTTAAACTTGACCATTTGACCGCCATAGATCAAGTATGAAATGAATGGATCAGACCTCTTCAGTATCATGTCAGTCAGAGAGGAGATGATAGAATATGACCGGCCATTTTATTCTACAATTTCCGCATGGATGGAAATTTGAATATATCTAATATATGCTCAGTAAATCACTATGAAGCTTTCCAGGTGACACAGAGATCCTCTCACAGAAACTGCAATAGACCAGACTAAAGACTGGACTGAATGAACAGCTGACCCTTTCTTGGCCATTGTTCTGACACGCCTCTTAATCAGCCTCCTCTGAGGCTGGTATTTCATCGTACTGCTGTCGGAACAATGCCCACCTCTTACTCACTCGCTTTGGCTCTGTCCCTCTTACTCACCCTGGACGGCTCCACAGTGCCAGGCGCTCACAATGACAGGGAATAAGGGTTCGTACGGTTATGGAAAACCTGGAAAAGTCATGGAATTTTAAAATGGTCATTTCCAGGCCTGGAAAAGTCATGGAAAAAAATTAAATCACAAAAGTCATGGAAATGTGTTATAATCACGTGTTCATTTACGCCGAGTTTAAAATAATTCATATGTTTTGAAAGGAAGACACTTAAAATATAAGCCGGCATACGCTCTCATACTATCGGTGCAATTTTTTTATTTTTTTTCCCGTTGCAAGTGAACGCACCTTAACTGGAAAGTTCGCTGGCCATAGCAACAGCAGCTCAGGAAGCGGTCGTGATTATGTCATTTGTTTCATTTAATGTGTATCGTATGCTTTGTAATTCTATTTGTTTGAATACTACATTTTCAAAAATGTTCATGTATACACCGTTGGTTTAAAGTCCTGGAAAAGTCCTGGAAATCCATTGGTTAACATGTGTAAGAACCCTGGGGAATGCTTTTTTTATTTTTATGAACTCAATCCACCGCTAGTTGTTTCCCGCACAACTTCCATTGTGCTCGTGAACGTGAGTGCAACACAAGTGAAACCTGCTGCGCGTATGATTCAGTCTAACACGAGTGCAGCAGTGATATCCCTGATGTTCACCGCCATATGCGCCACCCCCCTAAATAGAATAGAAATATACTTTATTAATCCCCAAGGGGAAATTTGTTGACACAGTAGCACCAATAAACTAAACACAATAAAATATAAGAAAGAAAGAAAGTGACTGTGCATAAAGTATACAAAGTGAAATATAAAATTAAAATATATATATACACACAGTATATAAAAGTATCTGTTCTGTCCGCCCCTTTAACGCCGCGGTAAATCCGACTGCTGGTGGGCTGACTCCCAGGTTGTCGAACGCTCCACCAGCATCGATACACCACCATCGCTGCCAGCCTACCCCACCCAAGCCAGCCCGACTGCAGCATAAAGACACATCGCTCATGTCATCCCCTCTGCCAGCTCCCTTCTCACTCCTAATTATTCTTTATGATCGTTGGCTGTTCGTCAGTCTCGCACACAAACGCAGACGCCTTCCTCTCTCTCCGGCAGAAAGGGCTTCTTGAATTTTTTTTAATTGACATCTAACCATTTGTTTCTCTGTCTCATGTCTCCCTCTCTCTTCCTCCTTCCTCCGACCTCCACGACCGTGTCCGCCGCCCGGTGCCGTCTTCAGCACAGCCAAATACAATGTCCTCACCTTCCTTCCCCGGTTCCTCTACTCCCAGTTCAGGAGGGCAGCCAATGCCTTCTTCCTCTTCATTGCACTGTTGCAGGTAAGCTGTGGCGTGGCTGCAGACGACAATAACTGTAAAACCGCCATCTAATGTTGAATCACGACTCTTCTCATCAGTGTGCAAGTTCGCTGTAACCTAGACACGATCTCCCATGGTCATCCATGTCTGTAATTCCATACACACACACACACACATAGTATTTTATATATCTTGTTAATGAATAATACATGTAATATGTTGTGCTATAATGTATATTTCGTGCCCTGGACTTGGAGCAGCCAGGGACTAGATGTTGTTCCTTCACTGTACAACGACTACAACACAGAAGGGAAGAGACTACACTGTGCTTTACTTGCTGTGACATGATGTGATATGGAGGACTCAAAATGACTTAAGTATAAATAAATAAATGCATGAATAAATATAGTAATAAATAAATAAATGCTTAAATAAATGTATAAATAAATACAGGAATGCATGAATATAAGTTATAAATCAACAGGACATCATTAAATAAATATATTTCTACATTTCTGTATTTCTTCATTTATTTATTTCTCTATTTATGTGTCCACACGTATTTCTTCATTTATTTATGTGTCCGTATATTCAAATGAGCTGGGCGGTCCCAACCTCTGTCTAAAGCCTGATTGGTCACAGGAGTGTGATGCACCTGGTGTGTTGTGCTCTACTACTCCTGCCTGGCACATGATGCTGCAGTTGGCTCGCTCAGCTCACCGTTAGCAGAAGTTAGCCGAGACAGCTTTTTGACTTCAGCCAGTGAGCCACAATTAAAAAAAACAGGGGGTGATGTGAACATCTGTAGCATTAGATTTGTTAAAGAGGAATGAGAGTAGAGAGTATGGTTTTAAGTACCTCTCAACAATAGAAAGATCCCAGCAGTACAGGAACAAAGACTTTCTAGCCTTGAGGAAGTGTTCAGTGGTTTGCCTGCATACCCGAGGTCAACATAAAGCCTCAAACACACAATACGAAATGGACAAAATCCTTTGTAGAAGAGATGAAATAAAGAGAGGGAGAACTGCATAGAGCAGGTTCTGTCTTCACCTGTGTACAGACGGACTACCCTCGATTAATGAGAGCTTTGTGGACGGGAAAGAGCTCCACCCAGTGACCTTGAAGACGCTGCTTTGAATAACAGCCAGTGTAAATCTTCATTACTTGCCCTGTCGATATTGTGACCTTGAATAAAACATCTGAGCGCATGAGGAAAACATGAGATCTATTTCGCGTAAGTTTCCTTCCAGCAGTATCACACCGACTATCTCCCGTTGCCCTCGCTTGGCTTTAATTACGCCGCTGTTTGACTGTTAATTTTGAATGACTTAAAATAGCCGAAGCATTAAACGGTCAGGGGAGGAGCATTATAATTGTACAAAAAAAAGTTGGTTGTACTGGACATACAGCCTTCACAGTTGGGGTTTGCGTTTATTTAGGAAATTAAGCTGTCAAATTGTGGGTATGAAATGTGTTGTGATTTATAGGCCTATTGGTGATACCAGCAACTGAGTTTCTGTCTGAGATGAATATTAACCATGTTTCACTTGCAAATGAGCTGAAAGATTGTTCATTAACTTCAGGTGGAATAGCGAATAGTGTGCTGAGAAGGGAAGGTGTTTCTGTTTTTGCTGTTATACTATTAACGGGGTTCGTACGGTCATGGAAAACCTGAAAAGTCATGGGATTTTAAAATGGTAATTTCCAGGCCTGGAAAAGTCATGGAAAAAAACTCGAATCATAAAAGTTTTGGAAAAGTCATGGAAATTTGTTATAATCTCGTGTTCATTCACGCCGAGTTTGAAATAATTAATGTGTTTTTTAAAGAAAGACGCTCAAAATGTAAGCCGACGTACACAATCAATACGCAAAATGTTATAAATTGTTCATGTTTGGTCATGGACATTTGGTTTAGGGGCGGCTATGGGTCAGTGGGTAGCAGGCCCGTCTTTCAATCACGGGGTTGGAGGTTCGATCCCCACCCTAGTCGATGTGTCCTTGAGCAAGACACTGTGTCCTTAAGCAAGACACTTAACCCTAAATTGCTCCCTGTACCTGCGTCTACGGTGTGTGAATGTAACAAGATTGTAAGTCGCTTTGGATAAAAGCGTCAGCTAAATGACATGTAATGTAATGGTTTAAAGTCCTGGAAATCCATCGGTCAAAATGTGTAAGAACCCTGTATTAAAATGTGTTGGGCAGAGTGGGCGGCTTCGGGGCTGGTGGAGGTTTTGAGCCATGAAAGTACCCTGAACTTGGAGTGTGCCGTTGCAATATTCTTAATTTTATTGTTGTGTCTTTTAGCAAATACCAGATGTGTCCCCCACTGGCCGCTGGACCACACTGGTGCCACTGCTCTTCATCCTGGTGGTGGCTGCTGTCAAGGAGTTCATTGAGGATCTGGTAAGTCAAACCTCCGATATTATTCCATACTAGTTTCAGTTTACGAGAAAGTTGCACTTGAATTGTACTTTAAAAATAAAACAAAGTACTGTATGAAATATTATCTTACAAAAGGGTTTGTCCTAAAATGTTGTCTTTACCTGGAAAACATCATGACTGGAGGGACTAAGACTCGTACACATCAGTTTGATTCTTTCAGACAGAAGCCATACAAGGTTCACTTTTGGTTTTGGTTTAGAGCTATTTTTGCATCACAGATATCCCAGCGTGGTCCTTTATGGATGCAGATAGTGTTGATGAGACAAATATATGGACATGTGTAGGATAGTGTGTTAAAATAACTTTTGCTAAATTCTTATTTTGTCCGTGCAAAATAAATAACTTGTCTATATCTTCCTTTAAAGCCCCATTATGTACTTTTTCCCTTGTAGCGCCCCCTTCAGGTATTTAACGTGTACTTCAGTGTCGTAAATACCCAGTTATAGATCAGGTGTCGTGAACCTCTGGCTCTGAGCCATATATGGCTCTTTTGAGTTTGAGTTAAAAAAAATAAAAAATCTCCTTCGCCCCCCTGTAACTTCCTCTCTCCTCCAGATGACAGCAGCAGTAACGTCAGGTCCCTTTCTTAAAGACGTCTTTGTTCTTTTATCAAACTAAACGTCTGTTATTGATCGTCTCCACAGCAGCATGTCTCTCTGTCTCTACGCGTCGCGTAGTGGAGACAATAAAAAGTCCCCTGTGAGGTGGACTGGACTATGTGACGTTGGTCATCACTGACAGAAAGCAGGTCCAAGTACCGTGCGGCTACAAAATCTTACATAGTGGAGTTTTCTCCCCACAATTTTTTTCAAGCTGTTATTTTAAGGTACAATTGTTACATAGTGTAGCTTTAATATACTAGATGGCAAACTGCAGATAACAATAACTGTTAAAAGAGTACACTTGTTTACTAGCATACTTTATATATATATATATATATATATATATATATATATATATATATATATATTGTCATATACATACAACATTTAGTTCTCAAGCTGTAGTCTTGTGATTTGTCTCCTACTGTCCAGTATGCCCTCTGAGGGCTGAACCGTGAACTGATGGTTATGCGTATGACCACAGAAGGATACTTTCCAACAGACATGCATACGGACACACGCCTTTCAGAAGTCACAGCTGCACCCTACTGCACTCTACTGCACCCACAGTACTCATTCAGCCAGTTCACATAGACACTGAATGCTCACGCACAAAGACCGTCAGTACTAACTGAACTGACTGAGCCGTTGAGCAGATGCTTGAGAAAAGGCCCACGCCATCTATCTAACATGAAAGGTTCATTTTGGTGTTTCGATTTCATGTTTTTGTTCTATGAATTCTTGTTTGCTGGAAAGTTAAAGCCTTCAAAATATGTCTGTGTGAGTGTTGGCGAGTAATTCACTCCCTTCTGAGCTAAGTGAGGGCATGTTGCATTGTACTCTATTGCAGTGACCCTGCAATGTGATCCCCTATGCAGCTCCCAGTGGACAGTTACTCTATACTATTAGCCTCTATCCCGGGCCGAGGGGACCAGCGCAGCACTTTCTCGCTCTCTCGGTGTGTTGTGAGAAACATGGGAACGGAGCGGTGATGACTCCGTCTTTATTGGTGAAGGTCGCCTGCACGCACACGTCTGTCCCCTGCACTGCGCTGTCCCTCACAGGTCGACCTGACAGGGCAGCATCGACCCCTAACTTCATCAATCATGCACTACGGACACACACTGGACCGCAAACATCTTACCGTGTTGTTTTCACTGCAGCAGACGCAGGCTGCTAGTTCAACTTTCCCTCAGCTTAGAATCTTTAAAAAATATATATATATATATATTCTTCTTTTAAGGCAAGTAGACAAAGAAACAGTGCAATTGTGATACATTCAGCATTTTTCTTTCCCCCCCCTCAAGCATTCAAGTCAACAGTATCATTCTTATGGACAAACTCCCTCCCCGACCAACACCCTCTTAATTGAGGATACACAAAACTGAACTAAACTAAAACTAAACTAAATGTAATGAAAAATAAAAAATAAAAATGAATTAAGAATGAGTAAATGAACAGTTATATAAAATCAACTTAAAATCTTACTTGAAAATTGTGAGTGGTGCACTTTTACACAAACGTATACCACTCCGTTAAGTTAAAGATAGTATAAGATCACAAAAAAACACAACATGCTCAGGTAGAAATTACTCCACTAACTCTTTACATAGAACATTTTAGTTTGCTTCCATATTAACGCTCTGAACCTCGCGCGTCGCACCTTTAAACCCTCGTCACTACTGCGTCACAGTGGCTGAAGCCGAAGCCGGTTAATGAAGGTAACTCTGCAGATGCGCTTCCCTTTCATCTTTTGCTGCTTTCAGATTTCCCCCCTCCATAGCTGGAGTCTACAGAGGCCTGATACTGCATATTTACCTCCGCATGCTGCACGTCTTGCACTGCACTGTGATTACACACAGCATCTGAATACAGCACATCTCCTTTTTCTCTCGGGACAGAGGGAGCGAGCGAGAGGAGTAGGAAGAGAGAGAATATGAGCGGTGGTGAAATGCAGTACAATTTGTGGAGCAACGTCTATAAATACAGGTGCACTCTTGACTACACTTTTATGAATTGAGGTGGGTCTGTACCCTGGACTGTATGTAGTGGACGTAGTCACCCTTTGGTTTGTGGACTGATGTTTTTTTTGAAAAACTTAAATCATAAAAGTTTTGGAATAGTCATGGAAATTTGTTGTAATCACGTGTTCATTTACGCCGAGTTTGAAATAATTAATATGATTTTTAAAGAAAGACGCTCAAAATATAAGCCGGCGTACGCTCTCAATACACAAAATGTTCTAAATTGTTCATGTTTATACCGAGATTTCAGTTTGGTCATGGAAATTTGGTTTAAAGCTATGGAAAAGTCATGGAAAAGTCATGGAAATCCATCAATCAAAATGGGTAACAACCCTGTATATGGCTGTGGTAGCGCAACAACCTGTCAATCACAGTAAGCCCGCCCTAGAGCATACTTAGCTTTATGGTCTATTTGTCTCTAAATGGGACCATCATTTGTTAAACAAGGTTCCCGGATCGGTGCCAGTTTGGTGGGGTTTGGTGCGGCCGGTCCGTCTGGTCGGTGATCCTCTGTCCAATCCCCACGCTTCCATTTCAGACATTGATAAATGTTTTCTTTCATATGATTTTATGGTTAAACGCGAAGACAACGACAAATAAGGACAATAATGTAGCGTTTGCAGCCCGTTGCCATAGAAAGGGTAAATGAACATTATGATGTTTTAAAGAAGACTTGAAACTACCGATTGAGACCATTAACTCATGTTTACAATGCTTTAAGTGGGAACTAGGGTCATCTTCTCATAGACTTCTATACAATGATACTTCCTTTTGCCCTTCTGCTGTTAAAAAGACTGAAGTCCACGGACTGCCAATTCTTTAGACACCACTGCATGGAATATTATTAAAACAATTTGTTTTCGGTCGCATAGAAACACACTGGAATCTAAAATCAGAGAGAGAGGCACCTGCAAGACGGATGAGCTTTAAATTGAATTAGAATGAGGCTCAATTAGAATAGATCTTCAATGTAAACTGATTATTAGCAGGAACACGAGTGGATTTGTCACATGTTGCTTTTCGGAGCCACATTGTGAACAGAGTGATTATTTCTATGGGACAAAGTTAACGACGCATCAATACTCAGCACGATGCTAGTTGACGAACTGTCCCTTGGCATCAGCTGTCGAAGTCCCAGTCGATTGCATCACTGTTCAGCAGACGAGACGGACGTGAGGGGAAGTAATCCCGCTGATTGGTATTTTTATACGCTCATAAACGGCACATATAGGATAGTTCAAGTTTGTATGGAGTTGCTACTTCAATGTCAATTACACTCCTGGTTGATGATGAAATAAAGGGGCAATATACAAGAGCAGTTTTAAGTCGTTAGTATTATTTTCTTTGAAATGAACTGTAACTCCTTCGTGCAGCTAAAAGCGTGATTATAACACACAGGGCCGCTCTAAGGAAAGCTTCTCAGTTTTAATCCGGCTTTTCCCTCCTCACACGTAAAGCTAAACGAGTATAAGTCGAGATGATCGCACCATAAGGTCCATTTAGTATCTGTTGAGCACTTCAAGATGTTCTCGTCATGGCAAGATGCAAAATATGCTCACAGTTCCTTGTATTTATTGTTGCTGTGCAAAGTTTCAATTCATCAGATCTTCTTCTCACATAAACGGTATGAATACAAATCACATTATACATACATCTAAAACTGAGAAACGGGACCAAACCTAAAGGCTTGACTCTGTATCACATTGTCTTCAGGGTTCGTACGGTCATGGGAAACCTGGAAAAGTCATGGCATTTAAAAATGGTCATTTCCAGGCCTGGAAATTCATGGAAAAAACTAAAATCATAAAAGTTTGGGAAAAGTAATGGAAATGTGTTATAATTACATATTTACGCAGAGTTTGAAATAATTATATTTTTTAAAGAAAGACGCTCAAAATATAAGCCAGCGACAGCTCACAATACGCAACATTTTCTACAGTTTTCATGTTTATACCGAGATTTCAGTTTGGTCATGGAAATTTGGTTTAAAGTCATAAAAAAGTCATGGAAAAGTCATGGAAATCCACTGGTCAACATGTGTAAGAACCCTGTGTCTTTCTTTCCCAGTGTGACCTGTGATAACCACTTCATTTGAGTTACAACTAGTTGTCAAGACTTTGTGATGGGGTGAGGCTCAGGCGCAGAGAGACAGGCTGGGACGCAATATGAAATAACAAAAAGCACTCTTTAATGAGTCCAAAGTTTTGCAAAAAACAAGGTCCAAAAGGGGCAGGCAGAGAATCCAGGTTCCGGACAGGCAGGGTAAACGGGTAGAACCAGGAACACGGACAGGACGACGGGAAAAGCACACGGAACCATAGACGACAATCCAACAGGAGACGAGGGAAAGGCTGACACAATATATAGGGGGGGAAACACAGGTGTACGACATCAGACACTAACGAGACGAGAGTGGCTGAGGGCAGGTGTGGGTAATTAAACAATTAAGAGAGAGGAGACATGAGACATGGAACAGGAGAAACAGAAACGGGGTGTAACACTAATAACAGGGTTCGTACGGTCATGGAAAACCTGGAAAAGTCCTGGAATTTTAAAATGTTTATTTCCAGGCCTGGAAAAGTCATGGGAAATAATTAAATCACAAAAGTTTGGGAAAAGTCATGAAACTGTGTTATATCCACAGGTTCATTTACGTCGCGTTTAAAATAATTCATATGTTTTTGAAAGGAAGACTGATATTATAAACTGGCATACGCCAAGTCCAAACAGATTTGCACATAAAGGATAATAGTTTGATTAAAAGAATAAACATTTATATAAGTGTTTCAGGAATAAACATGTATAGTAATGTTTATTCTTTTAATCAAACTATTGTCTCTCATTTGTTTTATTTCAGGTATGTTGTATGCTTTGTAATTCTCATTGTTTGAATTTCAAGTTCAGTTTGGTCATGGAAATTTGGTTTAAAGTCATGGAATTGCATTGGTCAACATGTGTACGAACCCTGTAATAATCAGTTTGGTCACCTGGTCTAGGTCACGTTGCCATCATTTTATCATTTTGAGATATATAGATATTGCGTGTATGCATACACTAATATATGTTTGTGATGCTGTATTAAACATTTTGCAGTCACAGTAAGAAAAGAAGACTGTGCAGATCTTTCTCTTAGCATCGATGTGTCTGCTCGGTCCAGTTCCCGCTGGATGTGCAGACTGTCTTTTCTCTGTCCCAGCTGCTACAAAGGGCTGAGTTGATCATCAATAATACTCACGTTATTGGATTGTTATTGGGGCCACCAGTGCAACAACTCAATGCTGTCATGGAACTGAAGTTGGTTGGACCGAGGCATTTCTCAAATGCCGTACAGCATAATATGAGTCTGTGTAGTCATAGTGAGAATATTCACTTACACTCCAAAGTTAGTGCAAAGGTGTTATATTTATCCAGCCTGTAAATGCAGACTTTGATAAGTCCATCTCCCTCACTGTAGCTGGTAAGTGGTGTTATACAGCGTCGGCCTCATCGGGCCATTTCCTCCCTTTTTTTTAAATCTGAGAATTTGAATCTAGGATAGTTTGTCTAATATTACTTTTTTTCCCCTCCCTTATTTGTTTGTCGTTGCATTTTAATTGTTGTATATTCAGAGGATAATATCTCTTCTTTTCTTTTCCTCCTTACAGAAACGCCACAATGCTGACAAGGTTGTCAACAGAAAGGAATGTCAAGGTACAGAAAATAATTCCTTCTTCAGGTTTCTGAACAGGAAAAAGTGTTGATGGTTTTAATAATATATATAATATTGAATTCCGTGTAGAAGTATTTACATTGCCAACGTGTAAGTGAGCCTGATGCCTGCATTATAATATGGCACTTATTTCCGTCTTTTTTACTTCCTCTTTGTCTCTTTCTGTAACTTCCTCCGTGACTCGTTTCTCACCACAGTACTGAGGAACGGTGCCTGGGAGATCGTGCACTGGGAGAAGGTATGTCACCAATGCTCATTTCCACCAGCTCACATCTTATTCAACTAGAGCAGATTTTGCCTTCTTTGTCAATTTTGAGAAATGTCTCTCATTCTGTATACACACACCCACACACACACACACACACACACACACACATATGCATACACCCCCTGACCGCTCTGGTATCCGGTCGCTAATTAATCAAGTGTTTCCATGTGGACGGTCATTAGAAGGCAATGCTGGAGGACGAAGAAGCTTCCCCTCTTCCCTCATAATGAAACTGTGTTATCACTGTGGCTGGAACATTTCCATTAAAAGCAGATCCAACACCAGGGAGGGCAGAAGTTAGTTGGATGTAGACTGATTGGTCATTTGTAATATTTCTTCACCCATTATAATTTCAGCCTGGAGCGGTGCCGTAAAAGATTAATATTCAGGGTTCTTGTCATGGAAAACCTGGAAAAGTCATGGAATTTTAAAAAGGTCATTTCCAGGCCTGGAAAAGTCATGGGGAAAAAAACTTAAATCATAAAAGTTTTGGAAAAGTCATGGAAATTTGTCATGATCACACCGAGTTTGAAATAATTAATATGTTTTTTAAAGAAAGATGCTCAAAATATAAGCCGGCGTACACTCTCAATACACAAAATGTTGTAAATTGTTCACGTTTTTACCGAGATTTCAGTTTGGTCATTGACATTTGGTTTAAAGTCATGGAAAAGTCATGGAAATCCATTGGTCAAAATGTGTAGGAACCCTGAATATTTATTTATGCCCTTGTTATACGACAAGTCAAGAAATATTGAGTGTAACGTATTTGTTGATTTGTTCTTGAGAACTAAATGAAGAGCAGGAGACGTAGAGTCTGTGTGAACAGAATGCCATCTCCACTCCTGGTCTGATAATTGCACATTATTAATAAAGCAATGGAAATGTCATTTATTAAGGCGAGACAAAAATGCCAACAAATGGATGGGAATGTTATTCGCAGACAAATCAATTACATATTAATAACACAATACATGCCACAACGAGATGTATGTGGCAGTGCAAGATATGAGATTGAATTAAAGGTAACTGACTATTAAATGTAGATTTTCTGCATTTAAATGTGACGAAAATATTGTCTAACTAAATATTTGATTCACACATTGACTTTGTTCATGCAGAGAGAAACTGGCTGAGTCCCTCCCCTTTATACACACACACACACACACACAAACACACACACAAATCCTCTCTAAAAAGGCTGGCTTTAAATAATTGATGCGTTTTACATCTTCATCATGCATATTGTAAAAGTGGCTTCTCGCTCACATTTCTATTTGGTCTCCAAAGTCTTTCAAGTCGTAACTCTTTCAGGGCAGCTTGGATGAGGCCAAATGATCCGTTTGTTTTGTGTGTTTCTTTGCCAAATATACCCGTATCACTATAATCAAGAACGCTGTCGGTATCCAGGTTTTGGCAGCACAATTATTTGATGTTCATAAATGTTAGGTGATACTATTCATTCACCTGTAATTCATTTTGTTGATACTATAGAAAATATTTGAGTATTGCTAATTTATCCTTATTTTCTCATAATTAAATTGTTGTTCATTCAAATCGTAGTTCTGATATAATTTATTTTTTAAATTGTGAGAAAATATTATTCTCTTTAAATCTTTAACATTGTAATTAATCAGTGTTTCGGTAGCAATATTTATTTTTAATTCACGACTTTTGATAATGATTTAAAACAAATTACATTGCTTTAATAGCAAAACATACATTAAATTAAGTAAATTATGAATTCAAAATATTGTCGAGCCATGAGGAACTAGTATGATTTGAAAATGTTAATGTTCTTATGAAACTTCTGAATGATAAAATATACACCACAGTTTATTGATAATAGAAATAAGACTCCAGCTGTTTCTCTACTGTATTTACTGCTTTAATGTCCTTTTCTTTGGGCATTTGTTCTCCCGATGAAGAACTGGTGTTTGTTGTTAGGCAGTGCGCAGCAGTAACCGCTTTACCTCCACAGGTTGGCTGATTGAGTAAAAGCCAGTGATTTTGTCATCCAGGTATAAGAGTCCTCCTGCTGCCAGACTCTGGGATGTTCTCCCTTCTTTCTTCTTTTTGCTCTCCCTCGACTCCGTAAAGAAGTGATGGTTGGATAATACATAGAGCCAGGTGGCTATTGACGTTTAATTGGGATGTTAATGTAGTTCATTAATGCATCACTTAAGAGATGTGAGACCTTTTCTATCGCGTTGTGACAACCATCATTTCTCTATGTGGGCCAGTGGATTAGGATCGATCAGCCAACAGACCAACCGCCTTCACCTTTTCAAAAACACATTAGATATGAAGCTCACATTATGAATCCCCTTTTTGAGATTTTTCTAAAAACAAAATGCAGTTCAATCCCAACGTACCACATTTCTGTTCCGCATATGAACGCAACACCTCCGACTAATTCTTGTATTAACTTTACCATGTTGTGTTTCTCTTAATGGTTTTGTGAAAAGGGGAACCGACAACCCTCCGATCACACACACTGATCATTGTGCTCTTCTCATTTATCTCTCCCCTTATGCGTGTCTGTCCGTCTGTCTTTTTTTAATCTCTCCACCCCTCCCTTTTCTTCCCTCTTTCTCTTTCCTACTCCTGTCCTGCTGTGCGAACAACTGCCACACCTCCTCTCTCGCCCCCTGCTGGCGTGTGGCTGGTAATATCAGTTGGCTGTCGGGGAAGTAGTCAGAGCCGCCAATGGGGATCACCTCCCGGCTGACCTCGTCATACTGTCGTCCAGGTCAGGAAACCAGCAACACAACCAAACGAACAGCGATGGGAGCGATGGGGGGCTGTGGGTGCCAACTGGGACGAGACGTTTTCGCTCTTCTCTCACTCCGGACACAAATGATGAATAGCTTATTTCACACTCTTGAGGAAGCAAGGGGCCTGGGAGTATTCTGCCAACAACCAGATATTGTCACAGTGCCACAGTCAATGAAATCCGGTTCCCTTTTCTTTTTTTCTACTTTTTCTCTCCATTGTGGTTTGGCAGCCGTATTATTGGCCGCTTATACAGTCGTTTTATTATGTGGTATTTTTTTTCTTCCACCATAACTTCATAACTTTTCAATGTTTTTGGCCGAAACATCTAACGCCGCTCCGAGTGAATGGAGACACGGTGCATTGGATCCAGCGCAGGTGCACATGCTCCTCCTTTGAGATGTGTTGTTATTGGGTGTGACTTTAGTTCCAACATGTTTGCCCTCTGCCAGGCTTCTTTGGCACCCACAATGCAACAGTTTAATTAAATCTGCCTGTTTGCATGCAGTCATTTTCCAAGATGTGAAGTTAAAAAGCATCTTTGTAATTATGTATGCATTGGTTCGAGCGACACTGTAACTTTTCCTACCTTAAAATAACAGCTTGAAAAAAATGGTGCCGCTACAATGACTTTTAATATGGCGATTGCCCCCCCCCCCCCCCCCCCCCCGCGCCCCGAAGTAAACGTTAAATACCTGAAGCGGGCGCGACAAGGGAAAAACTACATAGTGGGGCTTTAACTTCAGTTCAGGAATTCACAATCTGTATTTAAGCAGTATTTAGTTTAGTTTAAGTATTCACTTCCTGACCGTCTCTCCCCATGAAAGAAATCTCTCATGTGATGGCTAATAGCAGCCAAGTCCACGCATATAACTGTGCTTGGGCTTCGGGGCCCAGATATCTTTTTGATTTTCCCTTCCACCCCGTGAGTGTTTGGCCCAGCCTTCAGTGTGAATCCATCACCCCGTGAAAAGAGAAGCTCACCAGCGGCTCTCCTCGAGCCTCCGCATGCTCTGGCTCTGTCCCCGTGCCCAGAGTCCGTCTCAGACCCATTTGTCTCTGTTTGTTGTGCTCGGCATGCCTCCTCGCTCCGATGTCTCTCTCTGTGGGGTTTCTCTGCGTCCCTTAGCGGTGCATTGCAGACATTTAAACTTCGCTGTAGCTGTAAACGTGGAGGCTTCATCCGTCTTAACCACTAAACAAACAAACAAACGTCCGTTAACTGTCACTCAGGGAGACGTTGTAGTCCATCTGCTCTCTGATCGTTGTTTGCAGAGATCTATCTGTACACTTTTGTTCCATTGTAGACCCTTTTTTTATAATGTTTAGTTGATACAAAATGTAGACTGAAATTAACATTGAAAGTGTGAAAATATTATTGGTAAACTAATAATTAAAAATGTAATTGCTTATTAGTAAACAATATTCCATATACTTATATAATTAGAGTTATTTGAGATTAGACTCAGTGTAAGATGTAGCAGAATAGCAGTTGTTATATTATCTGTATTATTCCTTGAATTTCCCCACTGTGGGACTAATAAATGAATATCTTATCTTATCTTATCTTATCTTACTCGATATCTTCTCCCTCCCCTCCAGTGAACCACAGGGGATGTGCTACATCGAAACATCCAACCTGGATGGAGAAACCAACCTGAAGATCCGACAGGTGATTGTCTTTTATTCTTCTTCCTTCGTACCAGTTACTGTCCGCACGATGTGGACTTGAGAGGAAACTTCTGCAAGTCTTCAACACAAATTGATAAAAACGACAACCGTGCCGTAATGTTGCTGCGGTGACGTCAACAGGGTCTCCAAATGACGGCGGAGATAAAGGACATCGACAGCCTCATGCGCCTCTCTGGGAAGATGGAGTGCGAGAGTCCGAACCGCCATCTGTACGACTTTGTTGGGAACCTCCGCCTGGATGGACATAGGTACCCCCCCCCATCCACACACACACACACACACACCAACTTAATAGCCCATTAGCCAGGGGCAGAGCCAGTGTCGGTGCATTATGAGGTTTCAGGGATTATTAAATCTTTCTCCTGAATAAATGGAAGCACCTGCCTCAGTTAAATGTCATTATTTATTTGTTTGGGAGCTCTGCCATTGAAGAGGAAATGCAGTAGA